>CM050525.1:16908772-17293736 GCA_027563665.1 Antrozous pallidus
TGGGGACTGTGTTCCCTTCACTTGGTCCACGGGATGTGCCAGCTCGCTGTGTCATTCCTGAGTCAGATGTTTGTCTCTGTCCTTGTGCCTGATAATTGTCACTTACTCATGTTCAGCTCCTGCCCTCCCGTGGAGCTGAACATGACGGGGGTGCTATCTTCCTTGATGAGGACATTCCAAAGGGGTGGCTCCCAGGTCCCTGAGAAAGGCACTTCTGGGTGTAAAACTGGCAAGAGGCTGGGGGAAGATTTACCTACATGTCAAAGGGACAGACAAAGAATTTGCAGAGACAAGTGTTCTGAAGTAAATGCTCCAAGAAAAGGAAGGTCGGGGGCCTGTACTTACAGTCAGGAAGAAGCCTGTGTGAAATGTAGTCAAGCTCGGGGGACGAGTAAGGCTGTCCTGGTCACCGCCATTATGTCAGCTCTGTCCCATCCATCTGTGGGCCCATTACCCTAGGTCTCTGCACGCGCCTGGTGCCTGCATAGAGAGTGGGTGTGATCCCTGCAGGCAGCTCCTCCAAACGGGGAGAAGTGGCAGGTCAGGAGGGCTAATGGGGGTCTGGGCCCCAGGTCCGACTGCCTGCTGGGACACCACTTGCATGTCCCCATCAGCCCTATGTCTGATGTACACGTGGGTTTGTCTATGTCCCTCTGGCTGTCTGCCTGTGTCTCTAACTCATCCAGTTTTTAAAATTCGTTCATTTAATAATCTAATAAACACTTATTAAATGCCTTCTGGGGACATGTCCTGTTCATGGGGTGTGATCCTTCTTTTATCTTTACATCTGTCCACATTGTCTTTCTACATCCCATGTGTTACTCTGGGTTTTTCCCCCTCTCTCTCTCCCCCATCTCTCTCTCCCTCTCACTCATCCTCCCTCTCACCCTCACCCTCAACTGATACATCCCCAAGAGCCCAGGCCCCCAGGACAAGAGAGCCCAGGCTTGGACCTGGCCCCACCATGTCTAGGAGGAGACCAGCCCTAGAGAGGGCGGGCGGGGGTGTAGGAATCCTGCCAGGCCGGGGAGCTGGGATGCCTGGAGCAAAGCAGGGAGGACTCGCCCAGCAGAAATCAGAACCGGAGGAGCTGTCCAAGGTGTCTCCACTGAGCCCCACGACCTGGCAATGGAAGTCCCCAGAGCCATCCTGCTCTGCCTCTTTGGGTCTGTTCTCTGCCTGACAGGTAGCCAGACTTCTGAGTCCACTGACAAGAAGGGCCTGGTGGGGACCTGGACTCCTGGGTCTGTGGGAGGAGGGGCTGGGGGCCTGGACTCCTGGGTCTGAGGGAGGAGGGCTGGGGGCCTGGACTCCTGGGTCTGAGGGAGGAGGTGGTTGGGGGCCTGGACTCCTGGGTCTGAGGGAGGAGAGGCTGGAGCCTGGACTCCTGGGTCTGAGGGAGGAGGGGGTTGGGGGCCCTTCCTGGGTCGGCCTGGACTCCTGGGTCTGAGGGAGGAGGGGCTGGGGGCCTGGACTCCTGGGTCTGAGGGAGGAGGGGCTGGGGGCCTGGACTCCTGGGTTTGAGGGAGGAGGGGCTGGGGGCCTGGACTTCTGGGGTCTGAGGAGGAGGGGCTGGGGGCCTGGACTCCTGGGTTTGAGGGAGGAGGGGCTGGGGGCCTGGACTCCTGCGTCTGAGGGAGGAGGGGCTGGGGGCCTGGACCCCTGGGTCTGAGGGAGGAGGGGCTGGGGGCCTGGACCCCTGGGTCTGAGGGAGGAGGGGCTGGGGACCTGGACTCCTGGGTCTGAGGGAGGAGGACTGGGGGCCTGGACTCCTGGGTCTGAGGGAGGAGGGGCTGGGGGCCTGGACCCCTGGGTCTGAGGGAGGAGGGGCTGGGGGCCTGGACTCCTGGGTCTGAGGGAGGAGGGGCTGGGGGCCTGGACTCCTGGGTCTGAGGGAGGAGGGGGTTGGGGGCCTGGACTCCTGGGTCTGAGGGAGGAGGGGGGCTGGGGGCCTGGACTCCTGGGTCTGAGGGAGGAGGGGGCTGGGGGCCCTGGACTCCTGGGTCTGGGGGCCTGGACTCCTGGGTCTGAGGGAGGAGGGGCTGGGGGCCTGGACTCCTGGGTCTTGGTCATGAAGCGGCTTGGGGACTGTGTTCCCTTCACTTCTCTCCGCCTATCAATCATTTTCTCCATCTCCCTTGCCCATGACCCCACTCCAGGGCTTTTCAGGGAGCCGTGGGTGCTCTTTACAAACTGTCAGGGAACCTTGGCCTCATCCTCAGGCACCCCTTCCCCCAGTTTGGGTAAGAACAGGGCCATGCTCATTGAGACTGAAGTGGTCACAAAGACAAGGAGCTGGAGAGGTGGGAAGGAAGCTATGTCTGCATAGCTGATGGGCTGTGCTCGGCCCGGGGGACAGGCAGTGTGTGTGTCTGTGTCACCATGTCCGTGGGTCTCTGAGCTTGTGTGTTCCTCCGTGCCAGGTGTCGATGCCTGGCTGTTTGAACAAATGCTTCCATGGTGTGTTTATCTCTCACTTCGCTTCTTAATGTATAATTCTGTATATCCGTGTCTCTCTTTGTATTGATTCATCTCTGTGATGGGCAGGTCTGCATTTTTCTCTGTGGATATGTGTGTGTGTCGCTCTGTGTACTGTACCTCTGTCTCACGACTCCGTGTGTCCATGACTTTAAAGTGTACATTTCCGTGGGTCTTTTTCCTGTACCTCTAACTACACAATCGTGGTCTCTTTACGTCTGTGTCTGGTATGACTTCCTGTGCTCCTGGGTTTCTGTGTGGGGTTATTGGTTTCATAGCCACATGTTTTTCAGTGTGTGAGTAGGATTTTGCATGTGTGAAGTGTTGTACTGTGTCCCGGGGGTTTCTACGGAGGGTCTGGGGGGCTGTTTTGTGGGTAAGTGGATGCCTTCAGGATACTCTGTCCACCTGTGAGGTTTGCAAGAGACTGTCAGTTTCGTTCCTTTGCATTTATGTCTGTGCTTAAGGGTTCTGTGTGTGCATCCTGGGGCTGGCTGTGGATGTGCTGGAGCATCTGTTTTCCATCAGTGGCCTTTAAGTGCGACCGAACATCATGAGTGCAGTTGGGAGAGGGACAGGCGGAGCAGGAGTGAGTCATCTCCTCCAGTTTAAGTTTTAGAAAGGTTCCTGGGAGAGTCCAGACCTGGGACAGCCTGGGAGGGGGTGGAGACGGGACCGGCAGGTGCTGTCTCAGGCATTTAGACCGGCTCTAGGTAGAACAGCCATGACCAGTGGTGACAGCAGACCCTGTCTCCCCTCAGAGAACAGCCTGAGGTGTGGCTGCATGTGCAGGGTGGAGTCCCGGGTGCCTGGGAGAGGGCATCCCTGGCCTGCTCCTCTCACCCACACCTGCTCCTCCCCTCAGTGTCCCAAGCCCTGCAATGCTACAGCTTTCAACACATCTACTTCGGGCCCTTTGACCTCAGTGGCCTGAAACTCGCCAACATCTCCTGTCCATACGGATGCTCAGAGGCTGTCTTGTCGCTGGACACTGGTGAGGGGCAAGGAAGTGGGGGAGGAAAAAAAAGGAGAAGGGTGTGCAGAAGAGAAAGGGGTGCGGGGCAAGACCAGGGTGAGAGCTTAGGGAGGGAGAGGAGGAGCCGAAGGGCTGGAGGAACTGGGTAGAAGAAAGGGGGCAGGATAAGGAAAGAGTGGGAGGTGGAGGAAAGGGCGGAGAAGGAAGGCGTGGATGAGGGCGTGAGGTGCGGGGAGGAGGAGGAGGCAACAGGGATCCTGAAAGAGGAGGTGGGAGGAGAGGGGCAGAAAGGAGGTGGAGGGGAGGGAGGGGGGAGACCGGAGCCGGGAGGAAAGGGTTAATGAGGACAGGAGAGGGAAGGGGTGAGGGGAAGAGGCGGCGGGGGAAGTGGAGTTTGAACGGGAGAGAGCGGGAATGGAAGGGCAGGAGGGGGAAGGAAGGTGAGGAGCGGAGGGGAGATTTGAGACTGGAGGGGGACAGGTGGAGAGCGGAGGGAGAGGAAGAGGAGAGGCGGAGGCAGGCGGGGAAGAAGCGGCGCACGGGGCCCACCCCCTCTCGCCGCAGGGTACCGCGCCTCGGTGACCCTGGTGCATAAGGGCTGCTGGACCGGCCCGTCCACCGGCCAGATGCAGTCCAACGAGGAAGCGCTGCCGCCCGACTACTCGGTGATTCGCGGCTGCACGACCGACTGGTGCAACGCTGACCTCATGACCCACGACAGCATCCCCAACCTGAGCCCAGGTGTGCGAGGGCGAGCGGGGCGGGGCCCGGGGCGCCGCCTCCCGCTCCCTGGCTCTCCAGCCTCCACAGCTGGCGAGGCGTGGCGCCCTGGTGCGGTGCTCGACCCGCACGCCCGCGGGGGGGCCATCAGCTAAGTGTCCTCGCTCTCTCCCAGCGCCCAACCCGCCCACGCTCAGCGGCACCGAGTGCTACTCCTGCGTGGGGATCCGCCCGGAGGACTGCGCCCCGACGAAGTCCCGGCGGGTCCAGTGCCACCAGGACCAAAGCGTCTGCTTCCAGGGCAATGGCGAAATGAGCGTTGGTGAGAGGCTGGGCGGGGAGGGGACTGGAGGCAGCGCGGGCAAGAGGGTAGAGGCCCTGGCAGTCGAACGGGGAGGCAGGGCCCTGAGGCAGAGTTGTGGTCCCCCGGGATGCAGAAGGCGCCCAGGCTGAGGAGGGAGGCGTGGCCCTGGCCTGAGGAGGGAGGCGTGGCCCTGGCCTGAGGAGGGAGGCGTGGCCCTGGTCTGAGGAGGAGGCGTGGCCCTGGCCTGAGGAGGGAGGCGTGGCCATGGCCTGAGGAGGGAGGCGTGGCCTGGTCTGAGGAGGGAGGCGTGGCCTGATCTGAGGAGGGAGGCGTGGCCCTGGCCTGAGGAGGGAGGCGTGGCCCTGGCCTGAGGAGGGAGGCGTGGCCCTGGCCTGAGGAGGGAGGCGTGGCCCTGGTCTGAGGAGAGAGACTGGAAGTGAGTTTGTGGACCACCTTGTGGTCCTGGCTTCCTTCAGTTCTGACCCCTCCTCACTGCCATCCATCACCTCCCCCTTCGCCCATGTCTCCCCCAGACAATTTCTCAGTCCCTGTGTACATCAGAACCTGCCACCGGCCCTCCTGCGCCATCATGGGCACCACCAGCCCCTGGACAGACATAGAGCTCCAGGGCTTCTGCTGTGAGGGGCCCATGTGCAATGGGGGCTCCGTGACCCAGCCCTTCACCATCGCCTCGGCCACCGCGCCTCCCCTGGCACCGCGCTTCCTGACCTTGCTCCTCATCATTCCTCTGCTGGCGGGCACTCTGGGGAGACCCCTCTGCCTCTTCCCATAGACAGCCCCTCTGGCCTCTTTATGAGCAGGATGCTGGGGGCAGAGCCCCACCCCCACCCCACTGCTTCAGCCCCAGTAATGTGGGAAATGACAAAAATGTAGTTTCATTCCTGTCTCTCACTTCCCTATGTTGCCCCACCCTCACCTGCTCAGCAGGCCTGACAGAAATGGGGTGAGGTCCCCAGCATCCCAGGGTGGGGAGACACAGCCACATTCTGCAGTACACGAAGAGCAAACCTGACAATAGATACTATGTGCTGAGCACCAGCGAGGCCCAGCACACCATGACCCCACTCCCTGTGCTGCCCCCATCCCCACAGCCTAGGGCTGCTCCAGCAGGCAGCTGTGATGATGTCTTTATTAGCATCAGGAGAGGCTCAAGAGGCAGTTATAAAAGTTCAGAGCCCAGGCTCGAGCCAGGTCGAATGGGTTCGAGTCTTATCTCTACCTTTTAGCCTGTGGGGAACTTGAGCAAGTTACCTAACCTCTGCAGCTGTGTTTCCTCACCTGTAAGACAGAAGTGGAAATAAAACCTTCGGTGATGACCGAACCTGCTTCCCAGTGGTTGTGGTCGGGAATTCACCAACTGAGTGTAGAGTGTCAGCCAGCACAGGTGGGTTATTGTCACAAACCCTATGTGACAGGTGAGCAAATGAGGTGGAAGCACTTGCTTAGCTCATGTAGCTCATGCACAGTCAGAAGCATGACTCCCAGTCTCGTGAACCACTAGGCAACCCCACCTCCCAAGCACATGGGTGTTGATTCACTTGAGAGAAACACACTTGAGGCAAAGCTGAATTAGGCAAAATTGTCCAACCTGGTGGAGATCGGGAAGATGTACTGGAGGAAGTAAAACTTAGTCAAACTCCTGCCTGGTAAAATGCGTTGGGAAAAAGAATACAGGGAAGGGCATTCTAGGTGCCTGGACAAAGATCCCAAGGCAGGAAGGAGCCTAGGGGGTGCAGGACACTCCCATGAGCACATGAACTCCATCCTCTTGTGCTCATGCTTTTCAAGGTCCTTTCACATCCTTTCCCACACTTGATCCTCCCAATGACCCAACGATTCTCCCAATGACCCAGTGAGCCAAGCAAGTAGGGGAGTTGCACCCCCATTTTGCAGACAAGTTGCCCAAGGCACAGTGCGAGTGTGATTTTGGCGTAAGTGGCAGAGCAAGGATGGAACCCCACACCTTCTCACTGTCCCTCGAGAGCCAGCCTTGTGGGCAAAGAGCATCTCAGAAACACTGCCACACGCTTGTGAGGTCAAGAGGAGAAGGATTCCAGATGTCTCCACATCTGACAGGTGAGCAAGCGAGAGGTGGACATAGAAGGGGAAGCTGCTGTCATTACTCATTCAATATCACATTTACGGAGCACTTGCTATGTGCCGGGCACTGTTCTGTTTGCTGGGCACACGGCACTGAACAAAACAGGCAAACATCCTGACCGACAGGGAGTGACCTTTCTTTCTTTCTTTCTTTCTTTTTCCGTTAACATTTGATTTTTACTTTTATTTTTTTAATATATTTTTATTGACTTTTTTTGCAGTATAACTTATATTTAATAGTAGGGGAGTGACTTTTCTAATGGGGAAGCTGACTTGGATTTGAGTGCAAATGTGGTTTGAAGCTGGGATAGCCAGTCTGATTGTCAACTTGGCTAGGGGACAGTCTGCCAGTCATCCAAACGCTAATCTCAGTGTTGCTGCCAAGGTATTTTGTAGATGTGATGAAAGTCTGTGATCACTTGGTTTTTAATATGGGAGATTATCCTACATCGTCCTCTGGGCCTCATTCAGTCAGGTGACAGGACGTAAGGTTTCCTGGAAAAGAAATCTGCCTACAGACAGCAACTTCAGCCCATGCACGAGAATGCCAGCCTGCTCTATAAATTTTCAATTTGTCTGGCCAGCCCCACAATCACAGAAGCCAGTTCCTTATATTAAATCCATATACATACATATACACACATATCTGCAACTAGTTCTGTTGTTCTGATTGATCCAAGACTGATACAGAATCCATTGGAGGATTTATATCAGGGGACTGCCATAACTATATATATACTAGAGGCCTGGTGCACGATATCCATGCACGGAGGGTGGGGGGATGTCCCTTAGCCCAGCCTACACCCTCTCCAATCTGGGACCCCTAGAAGGATGTCCAATTGACAGTTTAGACCTGATCCTACCAGGATCGGGCCTAAATGGGCAATCAGACATCCCTCTCACAATCCAGGACTGCTGGCTCCAAACTGCCTCCCTGATTGCCCCTAACCACTTCTGCCTGCCTGATGGCCCACTAACCACTACCCTGCCAGCCTAATTGATGTCTAACTGCTCTCCTGCCAGCCTGTTTGCCCCAACTTCCCTCCTCTGCCGGCCTGGTTACCCCTAACTGCACTCCTCTGCAGGCTTGATCACCCACAACTGCCCTCCCTTGCAAGGCCTGGAACCTCCAACAGCCCTCCCCTGCTGGCCATCTTGTGTCCACATGGGGGCAGCCCTCTTGTGTATTGGAGTGATGGTCAATCTGCAAATTATTCTTTTATTAGATAGGATAGAGGCCTGGTGCATGGGTGGGGGCCAGCTGGTTTCCCCTGAAGAGTGTCCCAGGTCAGGGTGGGGGTTCCCTTGGGGTGAGGAGCAGCCTAGGTGAGGGGTCTGTGGAGGTTTGCAGGCTGGCCATGCCCCCCAGCAACCCAAGTGGAGGCCCTGGTATCTGGGATTAATCTATGTCTACAACTGAAACTTTGTAGCCTGGAGTGGAGCCAAGCCTTCTGCTTGCTCCATGGTGGCAACAGCCATTTCTGTTGGGTTTTATTTACCTTGTATAATTGAAACTTTGTAGCCTTAAGTGGAGGCCTGGGCTGACTAGGGCAGGTGGAAAGCTTGGCTTCCTCCATCTCTGGGTGTAACTCAAGTCTCCTGCTCTCTTCAGCTCTGTGGCTGCCGCCATTTCTGTTGGGATTCTATAATTGAAATTTTGTGGCATTGAGTGGAGGCTTGAGCTGGCAAGGGCAGGTGGAAAGATTGGCTTTCTCCATTGCAGGAGAAACCCAAGCCTCCCTCCTGCTCTCTGTGGCTAGCAGCCATCTTGGTTGGGTTTATTTGCTCCTGATTGGCTGGTGGGTGTGGCTGGTGGGCATGGTTTAGGGGTGTAGCGGATGTATGGTCAATTTGCATATTACTCTTTTATTAGATAGGACTAGAGACCTGATGCACGGAGATTTGTGCAAGAATGGGCCTTCCTTTCCCTGGGTGCCAGCACTACCTTTGCTCTGGCCCGAGCCGCCTTTCCACCTTTGCTCCGGCCCAGAGCTGCCTTTCTTGCCTTCCCACACTGCCCAGAGGCCTGGAGCAGCCAGGGGTGGTGCAGAACGACTGTGTCCCACCCCTGGCCACTTGGCGCCTGCATATTCAAATCAACCCACCATCTTTGTTGGGTTAATTTACATACTCACTCCTGATTGGCTGGTGGGCATGGCAAAGTTATGGTCAATTTGCATCTTTCTCTTTTATTAGTGTAAATATACTATTTTATCCTATCTAATAAAGAGAGAATATGCTAATTGACCCTCACATCACCACAAAATAGTGGCACCCACACCCAATAAGGAGGGAATATGCTAATTGACTCCCACACCCTCAAGTATGGCAGTGCCCACAGCCACAAGATGGCAGTGTCCAGTTCCCTCGGCCCCGCCAGGGCGGCAGGCAGGTCCAGCTGCTCCACGCGCCTGCCTCCAGAGTGCCCCAGTTTCCTCAGCCACCCAGTAGGGGGTGTGCAGGAGGCAGCCTCGATGGCAGCTGCCCAGCCATCCAGGGCCTCCCAAGGCTCAGGTAACCAAGGCTGGCTGAGGCTTGCACTGCCAGCAGTGGCAGTAGCAGAGATGTGATGGGATGTTGCCTTCCCCTGATCACCGGGTTGCCTCCCACCTCTGAGGGCCCCCAGACTGTGAGAGGGTGCAGGCTGGGCTGAGAGACCCACCCACTCCAGTGCATGAATTTTCGTGTACCGGGCCTCTAGTATGATAATTACATATAACTTTTTCATCAAGAAATAAAACACATACAGTAAATGCATAAAGTGCAATGTTTTTGTGTGTGTATACATCTAAGTAACCTCCACTCACATCAAGATACAGGACATTTTCTGCCTCCACCCCCAAAGCCTCCCTCCTAGCCCTTCCCTCTTAGCCCCTCCCAGGCACTTTCCTACCCTGGAGGTAGCCATCGCTCTGACTTATGTCATAGGTGAAGTTTGCCCATTTCTGTATTTCATATCGATGGAGTCCTTCAGCATGTCCTCCTGTGTTCATGCTTTACATTTTAAAAGGATCCCTATTGCAAGAACAGAAGCAGAAATTGACAAGTGGCTGCTGTAATAGTCCAGGCATGTGATGATGGAGGAGGCCATAGGGGTAGTGAGGGGTGGGAATGGGATAGATTTATTGGTGGAGCTGGCAGGACTTGATACATTTGTGGAGGGGTGTGAGGGGAAGAAAAGGTAAGACAACTCCAAGGTTCTGGCCTGAGGACCAGGGAAAATGGTGATGCTATTTAGCAAAAGAGAAGAATAGATGGAAAGAAGTGAAAACAACAATGCGGTAGCACCTCACACCTGTCACAATGGCTATCATCAACAAATCAACAAACGACAAGTGCTGGCAAGGATGCGGAGAAAAGGGAACCCTCCTGCACTGCTGCTGGGAATGCAGACGGGTGCAGCCCCTGTGGAGAACAGTATGGAGTTTCCTCAAAAAACTAAAAATGGAGCTCCCATTTGACCCAGTAATCCCACTTTTAGGAATATATCCCAAGAAATCAGAAACACCAATCAGAGTCATAGTAGCACAATTTACAATAGCTAAGATTTGGAAACAGCCTAAATGCCCATCAGCAGATGGATGAGTGGACAGAGAAATCTCAGATATATGCCAAAGTAATTTCTTCAGAGATACCTCTCCTAGGGGAATGGAAACTAAAGCGAAAATAAACAAATGGGACTACATCAAAATAAAAAGCTTTTGCACAGCTAAAGAAACTATCAACAGCCGAGACTGGTTTGGCTCAGTGGATAGAGCGTTGGACTGCGGACTGAAAGGTTCCGGGTTCGATTCCGGCAAGGGCATGTACCTTGGCTGCAGCCACATCCCCAGTAGGGGGCGTGCAAGAGGCGGCTGATCGATGTCTCTCTCTCTCATCGATGTTTCTGACTTTCTATCCCTCTCCCTTCCGCTCTGTAAAAAATCAATAAAATATATTTAAAAGAAACCATCAACAAAACAACAAGAAAGCCCACTGCATGGGAAAACGCATTTGCAAATGTTATCACTGATAAAGGTTTACTCTCCAACATCTACAGGGATCTTATACAACTTAATAAAAGGAAAAGAATTAATTCAATAAAAATATGGGCAACAGACCTAAATAGAATCTTTTCGAAAGAAGACAGAAGACAGAAGGAAGCCCAAGAGACGTATGAAAACATGCTCAAAGTCACTAATTATCCAAGAGATGCAAATCAAAACGACAATGCAGTACCATCTCACACCTGTATGGAGTTTCCTCCAAAAAACTAAAAATGGAGCTCCCATTTGACCCAGTAATCCCACTTCTAGGAATATATCCCAGGAAATCAGAAACACCAAATCAGAAAGGATATATGCACCCCTATGTTCATAGCAGCACAATTTACAATAGCTAAGATTTGGAAACAGCCTAGGTGCCCATCAGCAGATGCCTGGATCAGAAAAGTATGGTACATCTACACAATGGGATACTATGCTGCCATAAAAAGAAGGAGTTCTTACCATTTGCAGCAACTTGGATGGAACTAGAGAGCATTATGCTAAGTGAAATAAACCAATCAATGAAAGAAAAATAACACATGATCTCACTCATTTATGGATAATAAAGAACATTATAAACTGATGAGCAAGAAGATAGATACAGAGGCAGTAAAGCATCAAACAGACTGTCAAATTACAGAGGGAAGGCTGGGGAGGTTTGGTGTGGGGGGAAGTAAGAGATCAACCAAAGGACTTGTATGCATGCACATAAGCCTAACCAATGGATGCAAGACACTGGAGGTGGGGGGTAAGGTCATGTGCCGGGGGTAGGGGGAGCCGGGGGAAGGTTAATGGGGGGGCGGGGAGGAGACATATATACTACTATTGGTAACACTTTAAACAAAAAAAAGTAGCGCTGTGTGCAGCACAGTGGAGGAGAAGACCCTGCAGTCCTGGGAGCGAGCCCTTCACCCCAAGCTTCCATTTACGCACAGTGGCTGCTTCAGACACGGGGCTCAGAAATGCAGCTGAAGGGAGTAGGGACCAACATTACCAAACGTGAGTTTATCCACATCGGTGTCCAGCATTCACCGAGACCCTCCTGCATTCCTGGGCACTGAGCCACGGAATTGAGTCCCAGTTTGATGGGAGAGGCAGACCTTTGTTCAGACAGCCACGGGCCTACGGTGGAGGGATGTGCGGGGACAAGAGGGACTACTGTTGGGAAAGGGACACATTGGGGCTGGGGCCAGAGGGAGGAGAACCTGGTGACAGGTCTTCACACACGTCATGTGGACAGAGAAGGGAACGGCCCTCCAGACAGAGGGACCAGCTCATGCAAACAGGCAGAGACAGAAGTAATCTCACTAGAGACTCAACAGACACTTGTAATTCATTCTTCTGTGTTGGGTGATTGTGGAGAACCCCACCTGTGAGGGATTCTAGGTCTGATGGGGACAAAGACTGGAGCCCAGGTGGACACAGCCCTGAAAGAGATCAGGCATAAGCAGGAGGGTGCTTGTGCTAGAAGGTAGAGAAAAAACAGCCTGGAAGGTTGGGGCATTGGGACATAGGGTGACTTCATGGAGGATGAAGTGGGTTCTGGGTCCTGAGAGATGAGTAGGAGGTTGCCAGGCTAACAGAGTGGAGAACAGCATTCCAAGCAGAGAGACTGCCCCATGACAAGGTCTCAGGGAACTTGGCTAAATGTGTGTGTGTGTGTGTGTGTGTGGGAGAGAGAGAGAGAGAGAGAGAGAGAGAGAGAGAGAGAGAGAGAGAGAGAGAGAGAGAGAGAGGAGAGAGCGCGGGACAGAGTGGGGACAGGAAGAGACAGAGCTGCAGGAAGCGACCTCAGCAAACACGTATAACCCGTCCTTCTGAACGGGGTGATGCCGGGACTCAGTGATGAGTCAGACCCAACACTGTGTCCTGGTCTAGAGAGAGACCGTCACGAACTCAGAAACTCGCGGCTGGCAAAGCATGAAGTACGAGGGCCTAAGGGAGTTCCAAAGAAGAAGACCAGGGACGACTTCTGATGGGAATGGACCTCTGAGAAGACACCGAAATGACAAGTAGGAATCGCAAAGGAGCAGGAGCAAGGGCATTCCGGGAGGAAGGACAGTGTGCACCGAGGCGTGGTGGGTGTATAAAGTGTGAGAAAGGAAGCTGAGGATACAGAGGATGGGAGGGCCCTGAAGTGAGGATAAAATTTCCTGACTTTTCCCTTGCCGCCCACGGGGATCTTGGGCAGGGCATAGAGCAGGGGAGAGGCCTGCTCAAAGCCAGGGGGAGGTAAGCTCCTCCTGTGGCCAGGCAGGGGCCCCACCAGGGGGTGAGCCTGGAGGCATGGAGACCCGTGAGAGGGTGGGGTTAGGGTCTTCATTCTTGGTCTTCAGGGCCAGGGGCCACGCAGTGTGGAAGGGCTTGGGGGGAGAAGGAGGGATTGAGCACACAGAGTGTGTGTGTGGCAGGGGGAGGGGTCAGGTGCTGGGTGTTAGGAGGAGTAAAGTTCCTTGTGAGTGAGGACAGTGGTTTCCTCTGGAAGTTGGGAAGAGCTTGTGGTCAGGCAGATTCTGCACAAGGCGTGGTGTGTGTATAAAGTGGTAATATTCTCCCTGGATGTGAGTGATGACTTCATGGGGGTTCACTATATAATTATTTGCCCCAAATGTACCTCGATATTTTATGCACTTTCTGCATGAATGATATGTCTCATACATACTCCCCTCGCCCCCCCCCAAAAAAGATGCCAGAAGCAAAGTCTAGGCTAGAGGCCAGGTCTTTGAGCTTCGTGTGTGGCTCCTTCATCTTTGGGGACAGAGGTCGGATTCCTGGCCCTCTGGCTCCTCAGTTGGGAGAGGATGCCAGAGACCCCGCTGCGAGTGGAGATGCTCCGTTCACAGGCAGACCTGTGTCGATATGTACACTTCCGATGTGTGAACTCAACAGAAAGGAACAAACCTAAAAATACAACATGTAATTAAATGATATCATGTCTGGGATTTGCGTTAAAATGGTAGCGGAAGTGAGGAAGTGGGTGGGAGCCTAGATGAAATGCAATTAACCACGTGTTGGCACTTGTTAAAGGGGTGCACGGAGGTTTTCTGTACGCTTCTGTCACTGTGCATGGTGAAGGTTTCCGGAATAAAAAGGACAGACAGAACGAATACTTGCTGAGCAGTGACCCAGGCACCCCCTTCTTTAAGGATTCAAGTGTCTACCTTCTCTCGGTATCTCGGTATCTCTCGGATCCCAGTACATGTCATTCAGATGACATGTACTGGGATCATACAGCATCTTGCCCCTTTCCCAAGATTCCTCTGCTTTCCCAGTTTAAGGAAGTGGGAGTCCAGGTCAGCACCAAGGACAGATCCGTAGCATTGGGTCTCAGAACTTCAGACAGCAACTCAATTAATAGGGGCAGAAATGGCAGGCAACCGAGGGAACGAGTCCTCCCACCTCCAAGACAGAGCGGAACAGGGTGAGAGGGTAGAGTCGAAGGAGAGCCAGTCAGTGCCATTGAACAAGAGCACTTCTTCACCAAACATTTGCCAAGCATCTCTGAGGTGCAGGTAGTGCCCTGAAAGCTGGGAGGCAAGATCCCTGTCCTAACCAACTAGAAAAATGAGCCAACAGGACCGTTTCATTGTCCAAAGTGCCGTGCTAGAGGTAAAAGTGAAACAGGACTCAGGATGATTTATGGTGCCAGTGGGGACCGCTGTTGAAGAGGTGATCACGGGTGAGACAATATTGAGCAAAGATCTGGATGAAGTGGGGGAGGGAGGGTGTCCACGAGGAGACTGGAGGTAAAATGCACTCAGAGTGAAAAGCAGGCGACAAGCCCCGAGGCAGGAAAAAGCCTGGCACATTTTAGGATCAGCAAGAAGCTCAGTGTCCTGGAGCAAAATAAATGGAGGGGAAAGTGGTTTCTGGGGTTTGGGCCCCGCTGGAGTAGACACACAGCGAGAAAACAGGAGAGATGAGGACGCGTGGAAAACAAGCAGTGGTTGAAAGAGTCGAGAAAGACTCCGAGGCAAAAAGGCAGAAGCGGCCTGGCTGGTGTGGCTCAGTGGCCGAGCATCGAGCTGTGAGCCAGGAGGGCACAGTCGGGCACAGGCCCGGGCGGCAGGCTGGTCCCCAGTGTGGAGTGTGGAGGAGGCAGCCGATCCGTGATTCTCTCTCACATTGAGGTTTCTACCTCTCTCTACCACTCCCTTCCTCTCTGAAATAAATATAAAAATATATACATATATATTTTAAATGATAGATGCAAATTATACTAGCTACAACTTATAAAGGCAGTTTTTATGATCTAGTCCATTACCTACTCATACATAGGGTTTCCCAAAAAATGTATATGCACACTTTGAATAATTATAAAGGCAGTGTTTATTAAAATACATTTTATTTTCAAAATTGAGCTATCAGCTATTAAAGTGTGTATACATTTTGGGGAGGCTCCCTATATATACATATTTATATGTATACTTTTATTATGGAAAACTTCAAACATAAAAGTGAACAGAAGAACATAACATGTATTGTTATTGTGTAACAAGCCACCCCAAAATTCAGTGTCTTAACATAAAAGGTGCTTTTTCTCATTATTTCTCATGATGCTGAGGGTTAAAGGGCACTTTTGCTGGTCTCTCTAAAGGTCCCTCATGCAGTTGCATTTAGTTGGGGCTGGACTGGGGCTCAGATCTCCTCTGCATGGCCTCTCCACGCGACCAGCTTGGGTTCCTCACAGCATGGCAGCCTTAGAGTTCTAAGACAACAGCAGCAACACTGAGTTCTCTTTAAGAGCTGGACCTGAAACCAGCCAGCATCATTTCTGCCACATTCTATGGCTGAGAGCAAGTCACAGCCGGCCAGATTGAAGGAGAAAGGACATACAGCCTATCGCTTAGTGAGAGAAGCCACAGGCCAGAACAGAGAGGAGAGGCAGTGTATTGTGAGTGCCCGACATATGCCAGGGTTCCGGACAGCCCATCTCACCTAATCCTCAAGCAACCCTGTGACGTTGGTATTATCGTCCCTATGTTAGAGGTCTCATAGGACACCCAGCTAGGAATAGCAGAGCTTCCCAGGCGCTCAGGTTTGTGGCCAGTAAGGCTGTTAGTTGGGTGTCATTCCTTGCACCTAAAGGTTGCCCATTCTATTCCAGATTGGGGCACATACCCAGATTGTGGGCTCAGCCTCTGGTTGGGGTGTATGTGGGAGGCAGCCGATCAATGTTTCTCTCTCACATTGGTGTTTTTCGCACTCTCCATCTCTCTCTCTCTCTCTCTTCCTCTCCCTTCCTTTCTCTCTAAAGTCAATAAAAACATATTTAAAAAATAAAGACATAAATCAGGATGTATATGCATTATATCCCTCAGAAAAAGAAAGACAGTGGTCATATCAAGCAAGGCTTGAACCAAGGCCTCTAGACTCCCAGATATATATATATATATGCATATATATATATATTTAATACATAGTTATATATTAATACATAGTTATTATATCTAATTTAACATAGTAATAGACATCATTGTTAATTGGTGGGGAACAAAAAGATACAAAGAAGAGCCCTAACCCTTTTGGCTCAATAGATAAAGCGTTGGCCTGCAGACTGAGAGGTCCCAGGTTCAATTCCAGGCAAGGGCATGTACCTTGGTTGCAGGCACAACCCCATTAGGAAGTGTGCAGGAGGCAGCTGATCAATGTTTCTAACTCTTTATCCCTCTCCCTTCTTTTCTGTAAAAAAAATCAATGAAATGTATATATTTTAAAAGATACAAAGACTAAAATAAAAACAGAGGGAAAGGAAAAAGGAGGAAAAGACAAGCCATTGAAGACAAAGACCAAGAGACAGAAGCTGAGAAGCAAGGCCAGTGAGGTACATAGACAAAATAAGCAAATACAGAGCCAGAGTGGGAGCCAGAGCAAGAGAGCGAGATTGACAAAACCACCAGACTTCCTTTAGTTTGGGGGCTTGTGAGGGCAGGGGTTTTATCTGTTTTTTTTATTTTTTATTTTTTATTAAGGTATTACATGTTTACATATCTTCCCATTGCCCCCTCCCCGCACTCTTGTCTGTTTTACTATTACTATACCCTCAATGCTTAAAGCAGTACCTGCACCCAGTAGGTGCTCAGTGTTATGCTGACAGGAAACTGGGCTAGCCAAGCAGAGTTCCTGCAGTCCCCAAGACCACCACTAGGTGACAGTAGCCCGATGCCCTGAAGCTACCCACTGCCTTAATCCAAAAGACTGCCTGCCCTGGAGGATTTGCAGCCACTGGCCTGACTTTCAGACCTGACCCCCCCCCCCCCCCTCGCTCAGCCCCGCCTTTCCCTGCACCAGCCCTGGGCGACGAGTGACCTTTCCGCCTGAGACACCCTCTTCTTCACTCCCTGAGCAGTTAAACAACCCTTTGTCCTTAGCCCCTTCCGGCTGGGCCCCAAGGCACTGGATGTGTTCCAGACCCGGAGATGGGGCTGGGAGGAAGGTGGGGCAGCTGGGACGAGGCCAGCAAAAAGTCCCGGGGACTTTGGAATCAGTTATTCTGGTTTTTCTGAAGAAGTCTGGGCCCCTAGCCCCTCCTTTCTCAGAATCAGGAGTCTGGGCCCCAGAGTCCACACTCCCAGTCCACTCCTCTCCTCAAAGTCCCCGTAGTAGCTCTCAGTCGCCTCCTAGGGGCCAGCCCAGGCTCAGAGGCCCTCTGGTGCTCCTTACTTCCTCTCTTTTACAGAGACCCCTCCTCCTCTCCACCCCCTCCAGGACTGAGACCAAAGCTGAGTCACAGGAAGCTCTGGGGCCCTGAGTCACCCCCACCGCCCAGCTCAGCCCCTCCCTGGGCTGGAGGGAGCTGGCTCAAGTCATGTGTCCTACACACTGACCCCCACAGCCTGGACTTCAATTTGGAGGCAGGTGCCCTTCCCACTGTGTCCCCATTGCTGCCCACCTCACATCTCCCATGTCCAGCCTTTGCTCCTTCTGTATCTCACTCGTGGTCTCCTTGAAGACAAAATCTCTGCAATAACTTCATGTCTTGATTCTGGTTTCTGCTCTCTCTTTACCCTGGGTCTCTTCTCTGTCCATCTCTGCTTTGTTTTTAATTCATTCTCTCTTCCTACTCTCCTCCCGTCCTCCTTTTCAATCTCTCCCTATGTCTCTCTCTCTCTCTCTTTCTCTCTCTCTCTCTCTCTCTCTCTCTCTCTCTCTCTCTCTCACACACACACACACACACACACACACACACACACACATCTGGCTGCACCACTAAGGTCTCTCCCTCTGTCACTTTCCCTGGTGCCTGCCCTGAGGCACAGCTGTGGAGGGGCTGGTGCTGGAGGTCTCTGTCCTGGCTCCGACTCTCTCGGGCAGTCTCTGTGTCTCTGGTCCTTGGCCCCTGAGTGGGGTGGAAGGAACTGGAAAAGGCCGGGAGGGAAACAGAACTATGGACACAGACAGAGGGAGACCTAGAGTCAGAAAGAGACAGAGAGAAAATGAGACAGAAAAGAGTGGAGACAGAGATGGAAACAGACAGATACAGAGACACAGACATCGATAAGCACAGAGAGGGACAGGGAGGCAGAGAGACAGCAGCAGGGAGAGAGAATAAAGACAAACAGAGAGGGCCCTAACCAGTTTGGCTCAGTGGATAGAGCGTCAGCCTGCAGACTCAAGGGTCCCAGGTTCGATTCCGGTCAAGGGCATGTACCTTGGTTGCAGGCACATCCCCAGTAGGGGGTATGCAGGAGTCACCTATCAATGTTTCTCTGATTGATGTTTCTAACGCTGTCCCTCTCCCTTCCTCTCTGTAAAAAAATCAATAAAATATATAGAAAAAGAAAAAGAAAGAAAAACAGAGGGACACAAGAATGAAGATAGAGACAGATGCTGAGAGAGACAGAGACACAGAGCTGAGGGAGGCAGAGATAGAGAGACAAAGAGCAGAGGGAGAAGTGGAACAAACGGACAGAGAGAGTCAGAGGTATTTAAGGAAACAGACAGAGAGGCAGAAAGAGACAAAGGCATGAAAGGAGAGAAAAACAGAGACCGGGAAAGACAGGAGGCAGAAATAAAAACGAGCCCAGGGGTTTCTAGAGCTGGAGAGACTAGGCGAGGACCTGGAGGGGAGGCCCTGGGAACCAGGAAGGAGAGGCACACAGGGACCCGCAGGCCGGAGGGGCACGTGGGCGCGGCCCCCAGAGTGCCGCAGCAGCAGTTTGTCCGAGCAGACGCGCGCGTGGCGTCTGAGTGTGCCCTGGTCTGTCTCACCCAGGGAAAGCCACGCGTGCACCGGGCAGGGCCCGGCCGGGTTGTGTTTTTGTCTCTGGGAGTGTCTGTGTGTGTGGTTTGGTGTCTCTGGGTGTGTCTGTGTGGGTTGTGTTAGTGTGTTGCCAGGCACGTCTGTGCGCGTCTCATTTCCCTGTGGCTGGAGGGCCCATGTTTCTGCATGACACAGGACACGAAAGAGGAGAGAGGTTGTGTCTCTGTGTTCCAAGCGTGGCGTCCCTGGGCCCGCCGGTGTGTTGGGAGATCGGTGTGTGACACTGGGCGAGGTGAGCGTGTCACCGTGCCAGTGTGTCCCATGTTGCTGTAGGAGGCTTTTGATTTGTGCCTCCCGCGTGTGGTCACACCCTGCACTGTGTGTGCTGTTCTGTGTGTCCGTGTGTGGTATGTGTCTCTCTCTGGGTGCTGTATTGGAATGTGTAAGGCTGTGTATCACTCAGTGAGGTGACCATTTGTATTACGTGGAGGTGCACATCCTTGTTGGGGGCCTCTCCTTCCTCTGCCAGCAGCGGCCTGGGCGCCACACTCAGAGGAGTTGCGCTGTGAGGTTGTGTGCTGCATTGTGCCGCAGGGTGTCCTCTGGTGGTGTGTGTGGTGTCGCAGGTCTGTCAGCTGTGTCCGTGGGTCCTATCTGCTGAGTCATGTGACCCGTGGTGTTTGCCCAAGGTGCTGTGGGGCAGCATGGTGCGGTGTTTAGTGTCACTGTGTTTGTGTGTTTCCCTGTGCACGCTGCATTTGTGTGGTCGTGTGTGGTGGAGCATGTGGAATGCAGGGCCCCAGGTAGCTGCTGTGCACGGTGCCTAGAGGTGCTTGTCAGAGGCAGTGGTGCATGTTTTCCTCTGCCCACATTACATTTGGGCACTGGGGTGCATGTGGCCTGTGCCCCCTTCCCAGGGGCACGGTGCTGGGTTGTGTCCTCTCTGATGTCTTACTTCGGGCCCGTGCTGTGGGGAATTCTGTGTGTGGCTGTGCAGCGTAGGTCTCTGCCTGCGTCCACTCGCACTGCTCTCCGAAAGGCACGTGTACGGGGGGGGGGGGGCACACCGTGTGTGCTGTGAACCAGCCTCTGAGCATCTGTGTGAGTGGCCATGTGCATGACATGTGTCCGTGTGCATTTTCCCATGTGCCGGGTGATGGGGACTGCCATGGGGTGTCCCTAAGTGTTGTGTTTCTGCACGTGTTGGGTATCATTCCCCAGGGGTGATGCTCGGGACTCGGAGAGCGCGCTGTCAACAGGGATATGTGTGTGGCGTTGGGCACCGCTGTGTCAATACAATCCGTGTGTTTGCGGAACACGGGCTAGACGTTGTGCCTGTGTGGCTGTGTATGAGCATCCAATAGGTGGAGTCTGGGTGTGGCTGCGAGTGTCGGGCAATGTTGTGCCCATTTGGATGGCAATGTTTGTGCCTGTGTGTAGACAGTATTTGGGTGGCTGTGTGTGCCTCCTCGCTGAGTGCCGGAGTATGTCCCACCGCGTGTGTGGTGTCTGGGTGTGGCTGTGGGTTTCAGAACTCGTTGGGAGTTGTGAGTCACTTGGTGTAGGTTGTGTTGTGTGGCCGTGTGTGTTCGGATCTGTCCAGGACCACGCCGGGTGTGCTGGTGTCACATGCTGCCTGGGCGTGGCTAGATGTAGGTGTGTGTTCACAGGGCAGACCGTTGTGTGTGACCGTTGTGTCAGTGTGTCTTTAGCCGCGAGGATGCACACGTCTTCCTAGCTCTGCCCCAGGACATACTCCAGCCCCTCCTTAGTCTGAGAAGCAGGGTTGGGGAGCCTCCCCTCTGCCCAAGGGCCTCCCGGCCCCTCCCTGCCCTGCCCAGCAGACACCACCCCCAGAGGGCACCGGCTCTCTGTGCCTCAGAGCAAGAGCCCTAGAGCAACTGAGCGAAGCCGGCTGAGGACCTGCAAGCCACAGTGGCTGCCCTTTGTGTGCTGCGAGGTGGGGGACCCTGGGCAGGAAGCTGGCTGAGTCCCAAGACCCAGGGGGCCATGGGCGGGGAGCTGGTGCCTGGCCTGGGAGCCCTTCGGCGGCGAAAGCGCCTGCTGGAGCAGGAGAAGTGGCTGGCCTGCTGGGCACTGACACTGGCGGGAATTGGCATCGGGCTCATGGTGCTGCACGCAGAGATGCTGTGGTTCGGAGGCTGCTCGGTGAGTGGAACTCATCCTGGGCCACTGCAGGCTGGGGCCTGAGACTCCCTGGCCGGAGGGAGGAGGGGCTTGGGGCTGGGACTCCTGGGTCAGAGGGGTCAGAGGGAGGAGGAACTGGGGGCCTGGACTCTGGGCCAGAGGGAGGAGGGGCTGGCGGCCTGGACTCTGGGTCTGAGGGAGGAGGGGCTGGGGGCCTGGACCCCTGGGTCTGAGGGAGGAGGGGCTGGGGGCCTGGACTCTGGGCCAGAGGGAGGAGGGGCTGGGGGCCTGGACTCTGGGTCTGAGGGAGGAGGGGCTGGGGGCCTGGACTCTGGGTCTGAGGGAGGAGGGGCTGGGGGCTTGGACTCTGGGTCTGAGAGAGGAGGGGCTGGCGGCCTGGACTCTGGGCCAGAGGGAGGAGGGGCTGGGGGCCTGGACTCTGGGTCTGAGGGAGGAGGGGCTGGCGGCCTGGACCCCTGGGTCTGAGGGAGGAGGGCTGGGGGCCTGGATTCTGGGTCTGAGGAAGGAGGGGCTGGCGGCCTGGACTCTGGGTCTGAGAGAGGAGGGGCTGGGGGCCTGAAACCCTGTGTCTGAGGGAGGAGGGGCTGGGGGCTTGGACTCTGGGTCTGAGGAAGGAGGGGCTGGGGGCCTGGACCCCTGGGTCTGAGGGAGGAGGGGCTGGGGGCTTGGATTCTGGGTCTGAGGGCAGAGGGGCTGGGGGCCTGGATTCTGGGTCTGAGGAAGGAGGGGCTGGGGGCCTGGACCCCTGGGTCTGAGGGAGGAGGGGCTGGGGACCTGGATTCTGGGACTGAGGGAGGAGGGGCTGGGGGCTTGGACTCTGGGACTGAGGGCAGAGGGGCTGGGGGCCTGGATTCTGGGTCTGAGGGAGGAGGGGCCAGGGTTTGAGGGAGGAGGGGCTGGGGACCTGAATTCTGGGTCTGAGGGAGGAGGGGCTGGGGGCTGGAGTTTGGGATCTAGGGAGGCAAAGGCTGGGGATCCTCTCTGCAGAATAAAGAAACAAGGGGTCTCAGTGTCTCAGTGTTTGAAGGTATTGCAATTAGACAGTTGAGATCCATGACCCCTGGAGTCAGAGGGAAGGGGGCTGATCAGATACTCAAGTTCCCCAAGAGCAGACTGGGGAAGCCGTAACCCTTGGTTTGTTGAAGGGAGGGTGAGGAGAGAAACTAACTTCTTTCAATAGGCGGGTGGCTCGTTTGTCCTTATCTAAACCTGAAAGTTTACCCAGAACCTCAGCACTAAGGGGAGAGGCCAGAAGAAACTGGCTGGGGTGGGGGTGGGAAATGGTCACACACACACACACACACACACACACACACACACACACACACACACCCTGACCCTTCTATATCATTAAGAAGCCCAGCTTCCTCAGAATCTATATGCTGTTTAATTTGGGAACTAGTGGAGAAGTAGGGTCATAGTAGCCTGGACTCCTGGGTCCCAGGAGAGGAGGCAGGAGGCTCAGAGCATCTTTGGGGAAGGATCTGACTGGGGAGAGCGCATGGAAAGGGAAAGGACAGGTGGGGCCGACAAGTCCGAGCAGGCTCCCGGCACATTCCAGCCCTGGTCGTGGGGCCGCGATGGGGCACAGGGAGGACACGGGTCGGAATTAGTGGCTTGAGGACAGAACAGGATTGCTCAACAGGAAAGGAGGGGTTGGAGACCAGTCTGGGTTAAGGGATATGGAATCAGGCTGGTCCGGGGGGGCACGGATTGGAGGATTCTTGGGGGATGGAGGCTCAAGCTTGGGGTGTGGGGGTGAGGGAGGCAGGCAGCTCTCTGGTGACCAGGAGCCCCGTGGAAGGTCAGGACAGACTGGTTTCCTCGGCCAGGAGGCCAAGAAGAGGGCAGCGGGCACTGAGGGGGTGGGGCGGCCGAAGCCCATGCCAACAGGAAGCATGGCCGAGCCTGCCCACCGCTCCCACTCCAGCACCCCGCCCAGCGGGGGATGTGAGGACATGGGAACCCGGGCAGATATGAGGGGACAAGGGGGTCACTCCTGCCCTCTCTGTCCACTTTTCTCTTTCATCTCTTCCTTTCCTTTTCCACCTGCCAGGCTTCTGCCTCCAGCCACCCAGGCTCCGAGCCCGTTTTCCCACCTGTGAGCTGGGTGAGGGCTGGAGTGCGTGGCCCTCCGACCGCCTTCACGCCGGCAGTGCCCCCCCCCCCCCGCCACCTCCCGCTCAGTCTAACGAACCTATTGCACAGGGACCCAGACACCTGCTCTCCAGGGGCGAGGGCTGGAGGAGAGGCAGGTGCCCTGGTCCAGAGTGGAGGGGAGCCAGACAGAGGTCCCGGAGCTGAGTGGGGAGCGTCTGGAACTGAAAGAGGAGACATGACCCCAGGGGGAAGCGCAGTGCAGTGTGGGGAGAGGGGTGCATCTAGTCATTTGGGACAAACTAAAGAAAGAGAGGGGGAATGAGGTTCCAGAGAGGGATGAAGGGGTGGGGAGGGCTGCAGACAACAGCACCATTGTTCAGGCTGGGGGGAGGGCGGCCCCCTGGAGCAGGAAACTGGCTCTCTTCCCCTGCACGGCGGGGGCTGCCCCCTCCAGGCGAGTTGGCAGCATCTTAGGAGAAACAGGTGTCTTAGGAGAAACAGGTGGAAGCCCAGGCGGTCTCATTCCCCTGACAGCACCCCCAGGCAGGGACACCCTCCTAGCCCTTCCTGGGGAATCTAGCAGTCCCAGTCCCCTCTCAGTCCTTCCCTGGATTCCTCCAAGGTATTATCACACAGAGGGGAAGCCTCCTCCGTGGTTTCTGGGGGCCATGTGCTTCCTGCTCTATCTGCCCTGGGCTTAGAGCCAGGAGAGAGGGCGTCAGGTTAGGGAGAGGAGATGCAGGACACAGGAGCGGGGGTTCTTTCTCTGAGCCCCTTGGGGACTCAGCCCCCTGTATGAGGGCAGGGGAGGGTGTCATTCATTCCTTGGGGATTGAGTGATAGCTTCTAGGCTCCTTGAGAATTGGGGCGTGGGAAGGGGACTTGAAGTTGGTTTCTAGGGCAAGACCAGTTGGGTGGGAAGGGAAGGGGGCACTCTTTAGAGGCCAAATGTCTGCTTCTGGGTTTGGGGGGTGAGGGAGACAGGTAGTTCTCTAGTAATTTTTTTTTGGGGGGACACACACCCACATACACACAAACCACTGAGGAATACAGACCAGCTGGGCCTCCTGGAGCAGCCCCATCCCTTCCTCCACCTGCAGCCCCATCTCCCCTGCACCCTCATGGATGCTGAGTTCCTGCCCCCACTCTGCCCCTTGGGGAGAGGAAGGGAGGAGAGAAACATCAATGAGAATCTTGATTGGCTGCCTCCTGCAGTCCCCCTGCTGGGGACCAAGCCCACAACCTGGACACGTGCCCTGACCAGGAACAGAACCGGAACCTCCTGGTTCATAGGTGATGCTCAACCGCAGTTACCACGGCCGGGCTGAGGAACTATTTTCGATGGGGAAGAGGCCGGGAGTTAAGAAGGAATGTGAATTTCAAGTTCTCTGCTAAGGGATGTGGGTCCAACGAGAAGAGCTGGGGCGGAGGCACTGGCCAGGGCTGTGCAGTTGGAAAGGATGGGGACCAGCTGATGGCTTTGAGACTTCCCAGGATGGCGACGTCGGGAGGCACTGGGTTGTGGCTTGTAGGGAAAGGAGTCTCGGAAACTGGGAATTGAGAAGAAAAGGCTGTTTGGGAGGAAGGCAGAGGAGACTGACGGGGGGGGGGGGGGGGGGAAACCTGGGATCTCACCCCTTTTTCCCTCTCCCAACAGTGGGCGTTCTACCTGTTCCTGGTTAAATGCACCATCAGCATCTCCACCTTCTTGCTCCTTTGCTTCATCGTGGCCTTTCACGCCAAAGAGGTCCAGGTAGGGCCCGCCCCACCCTCTTCCTTTTGCCGCCAGCCCCCACCACGCCCTGTCAGCTCACACTTTCCATCCTCCTCCTCCTCCTGGCTGAGTAATGAGGCTCCTCTGCCCTGCGATGCGTCCACACCCTCACCCTGGGATGGGATGAACCATGGACAGCCCCCCATCCCTTCCTCCACCTGCAGCCCGCCCCCCCCCTCACGGATGCTGAGTTCGTGCCCCCAGGCCTCTGTCCACTCTGCCCCCAGGCAGCCTCACTCCAGGCCCAGCTTCCCAGATCTCTGTCCTCCATCCTGAGTTCCCACCCATTCCAATCCCAAGCAACCCGAGATCCCAGCCGTGTGCCCACGGCCCTGCCCACGCCTGCGCTCCCCTCTGTGCCAGTGTCCTCCGGACTCAGGAGCCCTTCCCACCCACTTCTCCCTCCAGCGTCGTTTCTCTCCACCCCCGATCCTGTTCTCTGCCCCCTTCCCTCTTGTAACATGGGGCTATTGGCCATGTGCCGGAATGGCCCTTCCCGGGCTGGTATGTAAGAGGTGCTTGGTAAAAAGTACACATTATCCCTAACAGCAGTCGTTGAGCAGTGAAGGGTCCTGAGCTTGTAGCCTGGCTGTACCACCGCCCACCTGGGGGGCCTGGGCCTCAGTTTCCACATCTATAAAATGGGGGTAGTAACACTTTCACCCCGTGTGGGGAGCACTCCCTGAGTCACAACATGTAAGCAGTGCCCCGCACAAACAGAATGCCCCCTCGGTGGGTGTCAGCTGTGGTCACGGCTAATGGGGTGCCCACCGCGCTCACTGTACAGGCCCAGAAGCAGGACTAGGGGTGGCTCCCCGGCTGAGGAGGGTAAGCTCTAGGAAGGCAGGAGTCTCTGTCCTTTGTTCCCATCAATTCGTAGAACAATCCCAGGCCTCTGGGGGGCCCCCCAAGTGTTCCTGGCCGAAGGAACGTTCTGGAAGTGGGCTGAACTAGGAGGGAGGGCAGAGGTGGGAGAAATGTCCTCCTAGGTGCTGCCCTGCTCCTTCCCACCGGCCAAGCCCACGCCCCTGCGCTATCTGCCTCCTGCCCCGGCCGGGCGGGCGCGGCCCCCTTATCTCCAGGCGCAGGCTGGCCTCGGCCGCCTGACCTTCACGTGACCCCCCTCCCCCCTGTACCCTCCCCGCAGCTGTTCATGACGGACAACAGCCTCCGGGACTGGCGCGTGGCGCTAACGGGGCGGCAGGCGGCGCAGATCGTGGTGGAGCTGGCGGTGTGCGGGCTGCACCCCGCGCCGCTGCGGGGCCCGCCGTGCCCGCTGCCCAGCGCGACAAAGCCCTGGCCGGGCTTCCTGAGCCAGGGGGAGGCGCTGCTGTCGCTGGCCATGCTGCTGCGCCTCTACCTGGTGCCCCGCGCCGTGCTCCTGCGCAGCGGCGTCCTGCTCAACGCGTCCTACCGCAGCATCGGCGCCCTCAACCAGGTCCGCTTCCGCCACTGGTTCGTGGCCAAGCTCTACATGAACACGCACCCCGGCCGCCTGCTGCTCTGCCTCACGCTGGGCCTCTGGCTCACCACCGCCTGGGTGCTGTCGGTGGCCGAGAGGTGAGGGTGCTGGGGGGGGGGGGCGATGGGGGTGGTACCAGGAGCCTCTGGAGAAGCCCTTACAGCAGCAGCGCCCTGTGGGCGGTGCAGGTTGGCTCCCGGGGGGCCGAGCAGTGGAGAAGGCTATTGTCCACATGTGTCCAGGCCAGCCCAGCCCTTCCTCCACCTGCGGCCGCCATCTCCCCAGGCACACACAGTCCCTGGGAAGCCCTTCCCTTCCTGCTTCCCAACCTCCTGCCGCAGGTCCAGGCATCTGTTCCGCTCCAAACCCAGGCGCTGGGGCCTGGCCAAGCATTGCGTCTGCCTGGGAGGAGGGAGCACAGGTGCACTGTAGGTGCTCACCCTGATGCCCACGTGGGTTATTTGGGGCCCGCTCAGAAGAGAATTCCCTAAGGGAACTGGTGCCCGATTCCAGGCTGCCTGCTGGACATTGTGCAACCTGATGCTGGGCCTGTGCCCTTTCAGGACCTCTGTCTGTCCCCTCCCTCCCCCATCTCTCTCTCTCTCTCTCTCTCTCTCTCCACACACACACACACACACACACACACACACACACACGGTTCTCAAAGTGAGGTTCCAGGCCAGCAGCATAACCTGAGAACTTGTTGCTAACCCAAATTCTCAGGCCCCATCCAGACCAAACGAATTTAAAACTCTCTGGCAGGTGGGGCCAAGCAATTTGTCCTAACAAACGACTGTGATGCCCACTCAAGGTCACTGGCAAAGGATTCTTGAGGGGGTGTGGAGAGTGAGAGACCTGGCTTTAGATATCTCCTATCTGAGCTTGTTTTCTCATCTGTAAAATGGGTCCATTTTACAAAGCCCACCATCTTTAAAGTCTCCCTGGCAATTCTAGTCTTTTGTAACTTAAAACTTCATCTTGCAGGACCTCACCTCAGTTTCCCCAGTTAGGGAATGGGCCATGATCAGAGTCAATGAATGGTCCTCCCACCATGTTTCTTAACTGAAAAACGGGACAATGGGGAGGAGTCACCTTTCTAACTCCTAAGGCAGAGAGAGGCCCCCCAGCTTGGCTGTACTTTGGGATGAGGAAGGTGGGCACTGACTCAGCCTCCACTTCTAGATGCTCGTTTAGTGGGTCTGACCCTGATGCAGGAGGAGTCTGTGGGCCAGAGTTGGCCGAGTCCTGATTTCGATCCCTTCCATGGCTGGACCAAAATGTCCCCTTCTCTGAAGTGAAGGGAAATGCAGAGTCCCACCAAGACTTTGTAGAGTCCCACCCACTTTTTTAGTCCCGATAGGGCCACCTCTAGGCCAGACAGCGTCTTGTAGAAATTAAAAGAAAGGCTCCCATCCCTCTGGGTGTGTGCAGCCCCCGCCAGGGTCTGACAAGTGGGCTTCGGGCTGGCTTTCTGCCCCCCTCAGCACCCCCACCACACACTCTGAATACAGCAGCCCTGGTAGCCTCGCTGACACCGAGCAGGCTTTGGAATTGGCTGCACCCGGATTCAGGTCCCACGACAGAGGGGCTGAGCTCCAACCCAGCTCACACAGCAGCCAGGCGGCCAGGCAGGCTCTCCAAAGCTCAGAACCTACTGGCTTTTTTTTGTTTGTTTGTTTTCTGGGTGCCTCTTGGGACCGTGGGTATGTATTAGGAAGGCGGGTATCAAACACCGTGGGACTCCTGGAGCCATTTGCGGTCTAACCCACCCTCCCCGTAGGCAGGCTGTGAATGCCACCGGACACCTTTCAGACACCCTGTGGCTGATCCCCATCACCTTCCTGACTATCGGCTATGGGGACG
The DNA here is from genome assembly GCA_027563665.1 of Antrozous pallidus. NCBI lineage: Eukaryota > Metazoa > Chordata > Mammalia > Chiroptera > Vespertilionidae > Antrozous > Antrozous pallidus. The sequence goes on from CM050525.1 coordinate 16,936,968, forward strand.
TGGTGCCGGGCACCATGTGGGGCAAGATTGTTTGCCTCTGCACCGGAGTCATGGTGAGTACAGCCGCCTCAGGGACCCTCCCCTGTTCCGCACTGGTCCGCCCCTGGCTCCGGAAGCAATGGAGCCAACAGTCAGGGCGTCTGGACCCCCACAGCCCCAGGCCCTCACTGGGACACAGACCCCCAGCCCCATTTCCTTATAAAACCCAGGAATGCATCCCCCAAACCCTTGCTCTCTCTGAAACCTAAGATCCCAGCCCTCAGCCTCCTCCGGAACACAAGGCCCCTAACTTCCCAGCTCCATTTCCTTCCAGCATCCAGGAATCTACCCTGAGCCCCGTCAAGGCCCCGCATCCTGCTCCACCCCCGGCCCCCTAGTCATCTAGGGCTCAGGCACCGCTTCCCAGCTCTGGGAGAGGCTCCAAGCTCCAGCCTCCATCGAGGCTACAGTCTAATCATGAAGACTATGCCTAGGGGACCCAGGCTCCCTGGGCCAAATCCTGCTCCAACTTCCTAGCTGGAAGCAAGCCATGTACCTCCCAGGCCTCAGTTTCCTCATCCATAACATAGGGTACTTATGCCAGTGAACTCCTCGGGTTCCTGAGGAGATTAGAGGAATTGAAACGTGTGAAGGGTCTCAAACAGTGCCCAGCACTTGGAGATGCTCGGGGAAGGGGGGCGTTATAATGGTCCCAGGCATCTGTCACCCACCCCAGCACCAGTGCCCTCAAGGATGAGGCAGAGGCTCTCCAGCCCCGTAATGCCTCCTCCTAGAGTTAGCCTCCTCCTGAATCCAGACATTCACCCTTTCCGCTTCATAGAGCCGGGCATCCAGTTCCCCCCCATGCAACCCTTATCCCCCCCATACCCCCCAGGATCCAGCATCCAATGCTTTGGCCTTCAAGAGACCTCCCCAAGAGACTGGCTCCCCTTACCCTCAGGGACCCAAGCCGCCAGTCCCCAGCCCTGATGTTGTCCCAGGAAGGACATGTTGAATCCCCAGGGAGGGTGAGGGACACCCTTGGTTACTTGATGGCCAACTGGGTGTGAGTAGCAGGGAGGAATGGTTCCCAGGAGCCTGAGGTCTGCCCTTGCCCAGACCAGCCCTCCTCTCCTCCTCCATTCATACCCTTAACCCAGTGGTCGGCAAACTGCGACTCGCTCTGTTGACTAATGAGTTTGCAGACCACTGCCTTAACCATGGAGAATATTTTGATGGTGTAAATACACACAGGAGTTCATCCCAGACGCATGATTTCTAAGCCTCGCTCCCCGCTTGGAGCTGTTTGCCTGTCTGTCAACTAGGGGTGGTCGGGCCTGCCTTCTGGGGCTGTTGGGGGCGGGGGGCAAGAGGAGCTGGTGGGACAGGGATGGCCTACAGAGCCCCACAGCCCTGTGACGTAGTGTCTGCTGTGCCCACAGGGGGTCTGCTGCACAGCCCTGCTGGTGGCGGTAGTGGCTCGGAAGCTGGAGTTCAACAAGGCAGAGAAGCATGTGCACAACTTCATGATGGACATCCAGTATGCCAAAGAGGTGAGGGCGGGCCTACACAGGATTCCCAGCCCCAACTCCCTCCTCCCTCAGACCCAGGAGTCCAGGCCCCAGCCCCTCCTCCCTCAGACCCCGGAGTCCAGGCTCCAGCTCCTCCCTCAGACCCAGGAGTCCAGGCCCCCAGCCTCTCCTCCCTCAGACCCAGGAGTCCAGGCTCCAGCTCCTCCCTCAGACCCAGGAGTCCAGGCCCCCAGCCCCTCAGCCCCTCCTCTCTCAGATCAGGAGTCCAGGCCCCCAGCCCCTCCTCCCTCAGACCCAGGAGTCCTGCCCCCTCCTCCCTCAGACCCAGGAGTCCAGGCCCCAGCCCCTCCTCCCTCAGACCCAGGAGTCCAGGCTCCCAGCCCCTCCTCCCTCAGACCCAGGAGTCCAGGCCCCAGCCCCTCCTCTCTCAGATCAGGAGTCCAGGCCCCCAGCTCCTCCTCCCTCAGACCCAGGAGTCCTGCCCCCTCCTCCCTCAGACCCAGGAGTCCAGGCCCCAGCCCCTCCTCCCTCAGACCCAGGAGTCCAGGCCCCAGCCCCTCCTCCCTCAGACCCAGGAGTCCAGGCCCCCAGCCCCTCCTCCCTCAGACCCAGGAGTCCAGGCTTCAGCTCCTCCCTCAGACCCAGGAGTCCAGGCCCCCAGCCCCTCAGCCCCTCCTCTCTCAGATCAGGAGTCCAGGCCCCCAGCCCCTCCTCCCTCAGACCCAGGAATCCAGGCCCCTAGCCTCTCCTCCCTCAGACCCAGAAGTTCAGGCCTCCAGGCCCCCAGCCCCTCAGCCCCTCCTCTCTCAGATCAGGAGTCCAGGTCCCCAGCCCCCTTCCAGAGCCAAGGGGTCTGTGTCTGCACTGACACTGTGCCACCTCCCCCACCGCCCCCCAGATGAAGGAGTCGGCTGCCCGAGTGCTGCAAGAGGCCTGGATGTTCTACAAACATACACGCAGGAAGGAGTCTGGAGCTGCCCGCAGGCACCAGCGCAGGCTGCTGGCTGCTATCAACACGTGAGGGCTGCTGTGTGTATATCCGTGCGTGTGTACCCACACCCATTGCACCCACATGAGGGGAGGGGATTGGTGTGTGTGTGTGTGTGTGTGTGTGTGTGTGTGTGTATACAATGGCATGCACCCATGTGTGACTGAACAGATACTGGCCTGGCCCTCATAGTGACTGTGAGTCTGTGGTGACTGATTTTGCATATCTCGGGGTGTCTGTGGACCTGCATACCTGGGTCTCTCCCAGGGAGGTGGACTCTTGGGTGCAGCCCCCCACTTCAGCTCCCTAGTAGCTTTTCCTCTTTGTACTGCATCCACATGGGTCTCTCCTCCCCTCATCCCTCCCTTGCATTAGGGCTACAAATGGGGACCAGGCTGATGGGAAAACTGAACCCCTGCTTCTTCCCACAGGTTCCGCCAGGTGCGGCTGAAACACCGAAAGCTCCGGGAACAAGTGAACTCCATGGTGGACATCTCCAAGGTACCAGGATCCTGTGGGAGCCCCGGGCAGGGAACTTGGCCCTGGGATGGGGAACACGGGCCAGGCCTGGCACACACAGCACTCAATAAAGGTTTGTGGCTGGATGAATAAATTATGCAATACCGAGTTTCTAAAAGTCACGTATGATAGATACAGAGAGATCCCTTTTAAACTTTAAAAAAAAAATGGCACAAAGGACTCCAGTGTTTGGTTTTAAATTATTTTTATTGTCAACTTACATGTGAATGGATATAACATTCCTTCAAATTCTGACTCTTGAGCAATAATAAAACCAAAACAAATGTACAAACCAAGCCCAAGCACACATGGCAAAACCAGTAAAAGGCGAACGCACGGCACTGGCATGGGGAGGGGTGCTGTCTCCCGGAAACCCAATCTCTGCTGCTCCTGTGAGGGGGGCCCAGGACCAGGGGCGCCTCACCTGCCATCACACCCCTGGGCCGGACTCGCGGCGTCTTTTGCTCCTCCGGTGGCCTCTGCTTTTCCTCATCAGTCCGTGACAATTCAAACAGTGGTCTCGGCACCCCGCCACGGTAAACAGCCACGGATACAGGCCTCTGCGCTGCCTGGCCCAGTGAGGCGGCGGCGGCCCACGTCTGCCGGGACCGACAGGCGATAATTTCCTGATAGTTACCGCCCCACGCAGAATTAAAGACTTCTCCCAGAAAGCTCACGTGCCCGCACGGATGAAGCTGTGCATTCTGGGTTGAGAAGGCAGGGGAAGGGCTAGGTGGAGCTTGAACTCAGGCGTTCATCAGTCCCACAAGTATTAGTGAGCACCTACATCCCAGCCTGTCGCAGGGGCTGCTTTGGGCCTGTCCGTTAACCGCTGCAGGCCTGTTTCCTCGGCTGTAACTACGGGGACGGGATTCTCACTCCCCATGACTTTTAGGATTTTGCCAAGTAGTGGCGTGTGGTAGAGGTCAATACTTTGTACCTGTTGCAATTAAGGGTAAACCTTGAGGGCCTGTAACTAAATGTTGGTTCCACCGCCTTACTCCACCGGACGGGGAGGCTGTGCCTCAGTCCTGACACCTCCGACCTCTCTCTGCCCAGATGCACATGATCCTGTGTGACCTGCAGCTGGGGCTGAGCAGCTCGCATCAGGCCCTGGAAAAGCGAATTGACATACTGGCAGGGAAGCTGGACGCCCTGACGGAGCTGCTTGGCTCGGCCCTGAAGCAGCTTCCAGAGCCCAGCCAGGAGGCCACATAGCTGGTGAGGATGTGGGCAGGGAAGCATTCCGGAGGAAAGCTGTCTGTGGTCTGCACCCCGTATGGTGAAGGGGCCGGGGGTGGCCCGAGACAACACTGGCCATGCTGGGAAGAAAGGACTCCCAGCTTGGGACTGGATGGCAGTGGAGGAAGGAGACATTTCTCCCCTGGGCTGACCCTCAATACCCCCCTTATTGCTTGGACTCTGTCTGTCCCTCTCTCTGCAGGCCCTGGGCACGTTCTCTGGCTCTGTTCAAATGCCGGCTGCTCCTAATCTCTTGGTGCTAGGTACACCCACCCTCTTATTTCCTTCTCTGCCCACTGGTTTCTGTGTCTCCACTTCCATGTCCGTGCTCTTGCTCCTCCTCCGGTGTCTGGTCTGCCTGTCCATCCACCTCCCTTTGTCTCCCCAGGAGCCATGGAGGAAGAACCGGGCTACTTTCCCCAGGATTGAGGTCAAGGACATTCTCTCTTCTACTCCTGAACCAGCCTTATGACTAAAACATCTCAAATGCGAGGACTCAAGGGGCCCCACCTTGGGGTGGGTTGACTCACTGGAGCTGCTGGAGGGGCACTGGCTGAAGGAGGGAGGCTGTGGCCCATCCGGGAGGCTCCAAATGGGAAAATGGCCACCACTACCCCACATACCCTCAACAAAAATATCCTCACTGTGCTGCTACCGATGATCCCCAGCTTCTGCAGAAGTAGAGGTGCCTGGGGGCTGAGACAGCTGGGGCTCAGAGTCCAGGATCCTGGGGTGCCTCAGTTACCGCTGGTCGGCAGAGCTAAAGGAGCCAGGCCTGAAGCTGGACAAGGCAGGACGTGGCGCCCCCTGGTGGGAGAGCAGGAGGACACTTTTTCTAGAGTTGCAGAGAATACGGTGGGAGAGGAGGTGGAGGGGGTGAAGGGGTTCACCAGTCTCTGTTCTTATACTTTGTAATAAATTTTAAACAAAGATCGAAGTTGTTTCTTTCTAAACATATCAACACTTCAAACAGGCAGCTCATCCAATGGAAGGCCCCTACTCTGCTTGTCTGAACCTCAGTTTCCCCATCTATAAAACAGAGGCCTTTCCTAAGCGCCCTCCCCTCTCTGTAGGCTGCGGAGTCCTCAACCACCGCCCCATCCCCCCAGCTCCGAGACTAAGAACAAGGGCTTTGGACTCAGGCAGACCCTGGCTCCACCTTCCACTGGCTGTACGGCTGGGCAAATGCTTCCACCGCCCTGAGCATTTTACCTCGCCTGGAACTGGGTTGAAACAGAACGGCACAGGGTCAGGAATTCAGTAAGAACCAAATACAGGAGATATTCAATCTTTATTATTGCTGTTGATTTTCAGACATGCTTGGCTGCCCCTCTTCTCTCTTCTGCCCTTTCCCCCTCACTAGGACCTAGATGACAACTCACCATCAGGAGGCCGGCAGGAACCCTAAACCACCCCTACACTCATCCCACTTCTGCTAGGACTCAGTCAGGAAAAGGGAGGGGGCTGGCACTTCCAGAGATGCCACTCTACACCAGCTCTGTGCTCCCCTTTTATAAGTCACCAAGACCACTCCCCCACCCCACCCCACCCCACCCCACTGTACAGATACAGAAACAGGTTTCAAGTGGAGCCAGTCCTGACGCTGAGAACCAGGGCTGCAGGGTCCAGAGTCATGCCCAGCCTGTCCCTCTGTGCCCTGCGGGAGATGACTCAGAGGCACAGTGGCCTCGGGGCTCGAACCCAGGTCTCACTTCCTACAGTGGCTTCATTCCCCTTTGAGAGGCTGATTCATGCTCACTTCCCTGGAGTTGTGGGGAAGCCGGGCTGCGAGTCATCCTCCTCTGCTGTGCTATCTTTGGATTTCCCTCCAAGTTCGCAGCCAGCCACACCCCTCAGCCCTGCTAAACTGGGGCCTGCACCACCCACTGCCAGACTGCCCTTCCCCCCACAGCCCACCCGGGCAGTGAAGGAGACAGGCACTCGATGGAACCTCTGAAGACATTTCCAACAGCCTCCTTCAGGAAGCCCTGCTCCCAGTGTCGCCTGGGAACCGGCCAAAGTCATTAATCTGGGACCACTCTTTCTTCGTCCCCCCTCCCGCCCCCTTCAGCGGGCAAACTCCTTCCTGCTGCTCCTTTAGGCCTCGGCTTAGATGTCCCGCCTCCAGGAAGCCCCCTGAAGCTCCCACAGCCCCATGAGCCCGTTCACAATGTTTACTGGACTCGCACCACGTGAAGCCCTTTATATAACCCATCCTGCAAATCTCCACAGGAGGAGGCAAAGTGGGCACTGCCGGTCCCATTTTATAGATGAGAAAATTGAGATGAAGAAACCTGCTCAAAACCACAGCAAAGAGGTGAGTGAGCTGGGATTTGACCCAGGCAGTCCGGCTCCGGAGCCCCAGTGCTTAGCCAACTGGTCTACACCACGTTTTCATTTTTGTTCATATTGTGTCTTCAACGCCACGTGCAGGGCCTCGTATGCACAGTAAATCGCTAATGTGGCCCAAAGCCCCTCACCTTCTACCACATGTTGGCTTCCACTGAGACAAGGGAGGGACTGCTTTAGGAGGGGCTTTATGACTAAGAACTTAAGAACACGTGAGAGACCCCAGTTCTGCATTACCTCGGCTCTGCCCCCACCTCCCTGCTCCCATTCTCCTCTGTGGGTACCCGTCCTGCCCCTCCCCCCTCTTCTGGCAGATTTTGCCCTCCTCTCACAGAACTACCACTTCCTGAAAGCGCTGGCCGCGGGGCTGCAGGCATGAGTCACAGGGCTCTGTCCTTGAGGGGCTCAGTCTCAGGGTAATTTTTGGCTTCTTGCCCTCTCCTACTTCTGTTCTGCCTGTACTCCCACGAGAGGACTGGGTGGAAAGAGGATCCAGAGAGGAGTGGATGCTTATCAGGATCAGAAAACTAATCAGGAGCTGAGGTGGGGGCCAAGCTCTGGCTTCTCTCCTTCCATGGACCCATCCTCACCCGTGAAGACCTTCCTAATAATACCCAGACCTTCCTAATGATACCCAGACCTTCCTAATAATACCCAGCCTGCCCTTGCTCAAAACCTCCCATGGCTCCCTCTTGCCCTCTCTTGGTCTAGCTCCTAAGCCTAGTTGATTTTTCCTTTTATTAAGATCCATTTTACATAAACTACACAAATTTTAAATGCACTCTCAGTGAATTTTTACAAATGCATTCACCAGAGTAGCTATTACTCAGATTCAGCTAGGCGTTTCTAGTCCCTTAAAAGCCCTCCTGTCCCAGCCAACACCACCTCAGAATTGACTTCTTGTGTCTCCAGTGGCTGTGAGAAACCATCCACACACTCATTCTTTTTGCACTGCAGAATAGTGTTCCATTGTGTTAACACATCCACAGCCTCGCATGCATGGGGGGCTCTTTAGATGCTGCCCCCCACTTTAGACCCCTCCCCCTTTCCTGGTTGCTAACTATTATGCAGCCAGTTCCCATTTATAGATTTTCCTCACATCAAGCAATTCTCAGACACCAGCTGGGAGTCTTACAAGAATAAGTAACATAATGAGATTTTGTTGAGTGTGGACGAAAAAGGCGTCATATACTAAACCAGACAAGCTCTGAGGAGGCCTGCATGACATCCAAAAGTAACCACATAGGATGGTTTGAAATGAGAACTTCCGAACTAGAAGTGACTCATGGGGGGCAGTCATATCCTTAAGTCAGTATTTTCCTTGACAAAGGTCAATTTTTACCTTAACTGAGCCTATTGTCTTTTTGCATCTACAATAACAATATCTTTGGGATGTCAAAACAATCCCTTTTTCTAGACCCCTCAAGGACAGAGCCCTCTGACTTGCTACCAGAGCCAGAAACCCTTCATGCTATTGTTGTCCCTGAATACCAGCTCTCCGTGCTGTAAATGTTAATGGTTAACTACCTTGTACCCACCGATGTAAAGGAAGTATTTGTCTCTCCAGTTTACTCTCTATCCAATCTCAGAAATTTCCCCTTGCTTTGCTTGCTTTTTCCCACCTCCCTAATCTTACCACCAATGAATTTCATGTAACTGTTCTTCTCCTTTGATTATAATGCATAAAATAAACTGCGAAATTGCCATTCTCAGGAGCATTTCCTCAATCCACTGAGATTTTGTCATATCGTCAGCCAGCAATTATGGCCAGTTCGGCTCAGATAAACTCATACCTATTCTCCGTAGATCTGGACATTTCTTACATTGACAATATGAAACTATTCTGATATTCTCTAGTAGGAGACAGAGCCGGATTCCACAGGATAAGAGCTCAGTTCCACAAGACTCCCCCCCAACCCCCCATTCAGCCACCACTTTCAAGCCCAGGTTGTCGGCACCTTGCTCCTGACTGGCTATAAATCAGAGCTTCACACAACCCGCTCCCTTGGATTCCATTAATTTGCTAGAGTGGCTTGTAGGCACATTTTACTTTTGAGAACATCAGCCCACTTACTATAAAAGGATGTAAGCCAGGAAGGGCCAGATGGAAGAGAGGCAAAGGGCTTGGAGCGTCCATACTCTGAGCACGCTCCTCTCCTGGCATTTCCAAGTAGTAACCTACGGGAAGGGAAACTCTCTTAACCCCACCTTTTGATTTTTAAAAATATATATATTTTATTGATTTTTTATAGAGCGGAAGGGAGATAGAAAGTCAGAAACACGAGAGATGAGAGAGAGACATCGATCAGCTGCCTCTTGCACGCCCCCTACTGGGGATGTGCCCGCAGCCAAGGTACATGCCCTTGCCGGGATCGAACCAGGGACCTGATTTTTTTTTTTTTTTTATGCAGGCTTCATTACTTACCCATAATTGATTAAGTCATTGGCCATTTAGTAACTGATTGAACCACTAGCCCCTCTTCCCTCCCAGGAGATGGGGTGGAGGGATTGTGGAACTAAAAATCCCAAGATTGTAATCATATGGTTGGGTCTCCTGGCAACCAGCCCCCCTCCTTCAGTTACACAGGGGCTTTCCAAAAGTCACCTTACTAATATAACAAGACACCGTTATCACTCTCGTCTCAGAAAACGCCAAGGGTTGGAAGGGTTGGAAGGGTTCGGGGGGGGGGGGGGGAGAGGAAGACCAATACCTATTTACTGTAAATCACAGCGCCACACCTGCTGCCGTGTGGCTGCTCTCGCGTCCCAAACGTTCTCTGCCTTAACCGCCCACCACCATCCTCTCCCTCTTGCCCCACCCACTTGGAACCACCATCACCAGTATTTGTCCAGTTCTTTCTTCGGATCCATAAAGGGAGCCGTATTATCTACAACATCAGATTGTTCTGAGCTTTTATGCTGTGTGGAATAGCTGCCAACATATAAAAACCATGGGAGTGGTTTTTACAACTTGGAGGGGATGTCAAAGAGTAAGACATCTTTTACCAGGATGAGCTGGCCCTACTTCAATTCCAGCCCCTCTCTCCACCCTGTCACACTCCCTCCCCTCACCTTTTTGAGGAGCTGGTTCCCAAGTCTCTTCCTCTATCACTCCCATCAGCATACCAACAAGCTGTGATTTCTCCCATCTTAAAAACATCCCACTATAGCTTTAAGCACTACAGACCCTCCATTATCCTTAAAGTTCACTATGTATTCACCAAACTGCAAAACATTTGGACTTGAAATTCAGTCTTTACTTTAGATATTATAAAATAACCAGCATGAAGAATAACCGGTAGGAAATCAGTTCTGGTAGAGCAAAATCCCCGTATATGCATCATGGAAGACTTCCACAGCCCTAAAGAGCTAAAGAAGCCAGAAGCACAGAAGACCTGCTGTAAGGTTTCATTTCTATCAAGTTCAAGAGCAGGCACAACTAATCTGGAGTGACTGGCATCAGCTCAGTGGTTGCTTCTGGAGTCAGGGAATGGACGGGGAAATGCACACGGAACCATTTCTGGGTATTTGAAAATGTTAGTGGTTATATGAGTATATGCATTTGTAAAAATTTCAATGACGTATATACCTTTCAGATCTGTGCCCTTTATGTTTAAGTTACACTTCTGAAAAAAAGTAAAAGTACTTATAAACTTCTTTTAGAATCTGTATCACTCTATTGAGATGTTTCCATAACATAGACAGAGATAATAAAAGCTGTTTTGTTTTTCATTGTGGACCCCACAGCCACTGCCCTCTATCTCTGCTCTCTAGTGGAGCACCTTCTCTCTTTTTTTTCCTGCCGCAGGTTTATTTGTACAAACAGCACAGAAGGGCACCAGTGCCACGCAGACATCGGCCCCGGGGCCCCACCAGTCCTTCCGTCCTCACGTCAGCAGAGGCCTCTCCTGTGGAGCTTTCATAGGGGCCTGGGCACCTTTGGGAGTGGGAGTCTGAGCTGCAGCCGCACCCCCAGCCTGGGGCTTGGTTTCTGCCCTGGCCTTGGCCTTTGGCTGGCAGAGCCCTAGCCCCTTGGCAATGCAGGCAAGAGCACATTTTCCAAGCTTGGGGTGAACCATGTAGGCAAGTCGACTGAGTTTGCGGCTGCAGCCCTTTGGGGTATTGGCCCTGGGCTCCTTGGGCTTGACCAGGGCCTTGATGGCCCCACCGCGTGCGTTCATGGCCTTGGCGTTGTTGGCCCGCATCTTCTTCAGGCCCTTCTTGTTGTGCTTCTTGGCAAAGCGCATGTTCCTTAGAAACTTGGGGTCTGCCCCCTTAAGAGATTCGTATCTTTGTGACCGGGGTTTCTTGATGCCATTTCTGTGCCATTTCCGAGACTGGTTGTGCCTGGTGTGGTTCTTGGACTTGGTCATCTCTGAAGCGCCAGGGACCGGAAGAGAAAGCGGAGCACCTTCTCTTTGGAACCCTCTGTTCCCTTGACACCAGATTATCACCTCTTTTGATGTTCCTGCTTCTTCCCTAGGATGCTGGTCCTTTCCCTGTCCTCAAATGTGGGAGGTCTGATGGCCTGGTCTCTCTATCCCCTCAACCTGGATGGCTTCAGAAAAATGCAGGGCTTTAAATATCTCCCTATATTAACAATTCCAAAATTTAGCATACTGTAGTTATTGGTAAAATGATGAGATATCTGAAATTCGCTTTAAAAGAAAAACTGCAGGAAAGAGTATGCTTTTATGTGGGAGAGGGAAATGGAAGGAAAAAGACAAGTAAAATGTAGGTGACTGTCAATACTCAGTAATGGGTATGTGGGTGTTCTTTATCACAATACCTTTGTGTGTTTTTATTTATTTTTATTTTTATTTTTTTAATATATTTTATTGATTTTTTTACAGAGCGGAAGGGAGAGGGATAGAAAGTCAGAAACATTGATGAGAGAGAGACATCGATCAGCTGCCTCTTGCACGCCCCCTACTGGGGATGTGCCCGCAGCCAAGGTACATGCCCTTGCCGGAATCGAACCTGGGACCCTTCAGTCCGCAGTCCGACGCTCTATCCACTGAGCCAAACCGGTCTCGGCCCTTTGTGTGTTTTTAAAAAGTCAGTAAAAATTCTGAATCTACAAATCCTGGTTTCTCTCCAAAACTGTGACCACTTACTTGATGTCTAATGTGCACCTCAAAGTTAAGAAGTTCAAAGGCTGCCGATTTCCCATCAAGGCTACTTCCCATCTTGATAAAAAGCATCACTTTTCGCCCAGTCAGTCAGTTCCAAAACCTTTAGGATAACTTATAAGTCACCCCTGATTCATGCTTCCTCTCACATTACCCATTCCTGAGTCACCATCATCTCTTGCCCAGGCAGGGACATCAGCTTCCTCATCTCCTGTTTCCACCCCTGCCCAGCTGCAGGCCATTCTCCTCAAAGCAACCGGCATTTTTATTTAACTTAAAAAAAAGAAGATAATAATCACATGGTTCAAAAACATAAAAGTCTTAACAAGTCTTCCTCATAGCTCTGATCCACATGTCTGCAACCCTCACCTCCGCAGGCAACCACCATTATTAATTTTGGGGGTTTGCTAGAGAAATCTTTACAAAACACACACAACACACTGGTCGTTATTCACAGCCCTCCAACAGCTTTCTGTTACACTAAGAAGTTAATTCCAAAGCCCTTACAGCGGTCTCCAAGGTTCTATATAATACAGTTTCTCTCTGTACCTCCATCCCTAAACCCTGCCTCTCTCCCCTGGCTCTGCTCGTCACTATGGTCACCCTGACAATCCTTAAGTAGCCAGGCCCGCTCCACCTCCTCAGGTCTTTCCACTCCCTGCTCTTCGGCATCTTTATATGGCTCATTTCCTTACCTTCTGCTCCGAAGTCACCTCCTTGGATCAGCCTTCCCTGACCACCTGCCATTCTCAGTTCCCTTACCCCGATTTTCTTTTTTTCCAAGCATCTTTTACCTGACATCACCTACCCCACTAGAGTATCTGCTCCCAAAGGTCAGGTGCTCTGTCCTGCTCACATAGGATTTCCAAACTATAGCCATGTCCAGCAGATGACTAAAGTTCCATAATTCATTCAATATACGAATGAATAAAATGAACAGAGAAATTAAGAAGTGAATAGGTAATTTGGCAATGACTCTCAAAATTCCCCAAACATCTGTCCTTTGAACCAGCAATTCTACTACAAACAAAAGATATTCTACTGATAATACTTATCACATACATGCAATCAGATATACAAGAACATAAATTACAGCAAATGTTTGCAAGAGCAAAAGTTCGGAATACAAGCACTCTCTGGGTACTCGACTGACTAGGCAGCCTGCCCAGTGCCAGGGAAAGAAAAAATTCGGTTTCCCAAGCGTAAGACAAGCTTGCTGCTTCCTGACTTCGGTCCTTCAGTGAGGCCCTTCTCTTTCAGACTCATTTTCTGCATCTATTAAATAAGGGAGCGGGGGAGGTTGTAGTGATATGTTAGTATATAAAATAGACCTCGGTACACAGTGGGCCCATGGTCAGTGCCAGGCTCATTTTCCCTTAAGTCATATCCACCTCTGAGGGTTGCCAGATATGAAAGTGGCATGGAGGGTAAGTTGAGAAATCCAGATAAGAAAAACAGATATGACTAGATGAAGATGCTAAAAAGGGACACTGACAGATACAATATGAAGATGGCCTGTCATGTGTATCTCCCCTAAACACCCACATATAATAAACAGGTAATATGCAAATTGACCATCACTCCAATACACAAGATGGCCACCTCCATGTGGTCAAAGATGGCTGCCCCCATGTGGACACAAGATGGCCACCAAAAGATGGCCAGCAGGGGAGGGCAGTTGGGGGTGACCAGGCCAGCAAGGGAGGGCAGTTGTGGGCAATCAGGCATGCAGGGGAGGGCAGTAAGGAGTGACCGGGCTGGCAGAGGAGGACAGGGGCAACCAGGTCAGCAGGGGAGGGGAGTTAGGGGCAATCAGGCCGGCCGAGGAGCAGTTAGGTGTCGATCAGGGTGGCAGGGGAGTGGTTAGAGAGTGATCAGGCTGACAGGCAGAAACAGTTAGGGGCAATTAGGCAGGTAGGTGAACGGCTGGGAGCCAGCAGTCCTGGAAAGTGAGAGGGCAGTTGGACATCCTTCAAGAGGTCCCAGATTGGAGAGGGTGCAGGCTGGGCTGAGGGACACCCCTCCTGTTCCAATGCACAAATTTCATGCACTGGGCCTCTAGTTCATAAACAGGACTCTCAACTCAGTCTGTTTGATGGGTGTTTTCACCCAGTCTGTTCCACCAGACACCAATGCTGAGAAAATGACAGCAGGGATGACGTGCAGAGGGGAGAGGGTGACTCAGAATCAATCACTATCATTATTACAAATCACAAAATAAGGACAACATAACTATGCACCAGGCACTGTTCTGGGCACTTTCACCCATTTATCTCTGCCAATTACATTGTACGAGCTGCTGTCACCTCCATTTTAGAAATGGGGACATATGCCAAACCGGTTTGGCTCAGTGGATAGAGCGTCGGCCTGCCGACTGAAGGGTCCCAGGTTCGATTCCGGTCAAGGGCATGTACCTTAGCTGCGGGCACATCCCCAGTTGGAGGTATGCAGGGGGCAGCTGATTGATGTTTCTCTCCTATCAATGTTTCTGACTTTCTATCCCTCTCCCTTCCTCTCTGTGAAAAATCAATAAAATATACTAAAAAAGAAAAAAAAGAGAAAAAAAGAAATGGGGCCAAGACTGGTTTGGCTCAGTGGATAGAGTGTCGGACTGCGGACTGAAGGGTCCCGGGTTCGATTCCGGTCGGGAGCATGTACCTTGGCTGTGGGCACATTCCCAGTAGGGGGCGTGCAAGAGGCAGCTGATCGATGTTTCTCTCTCATCGATGTTTCTGACTTTCTATCCTTCTCCCTTCCACTCTGTAAAAAATCAATAAAATATATTAAAAAAAAAAAAAAAGAAAAACAGAAAAAAAGAAATGGGGACATAGAAGGCAGAGAAGGTTAAGGAATTTGGCTAAGGTCAGCAGCCTTATATGTGAACCCAGGCTCAAGCTTTTGACTGCAATTCTTTGCTCCAACGGTAGCTCCAGATGGAAACTGAGAACTGTGCTTTAGGAATGGACGACCAGGGCAGGAGACCTACTTGTGTATCCCACTGGCTGCTTGAATTTTGTCAGAAAGTGCGTGTTCCCTGTTCAAGTATAATTAAAAAATTGGTTAAAATAAGATTTCAAATGAAAAATGGTATTTCCCCCCATTCACCTACCAAATACGTTACCTGTGAATATACTATACACACTTTCTTCTCTTGATCAATCAATCATTCCCTTGTGGAACCAACCACCTTAATCAATTTGGACTGCGCATGCGCTCTTGGCGCGCACAGGGCTCTGCCTGCAGGCTTTTGCATTTTCGACCCTTGACTGGATCTCTTACATCCGAGGCCCCCATGGGATTTAATAAGTGGTCCTGTCCCCACCACTCCACGTCTCTCTGGATCCCCTTAGGGTGCGACCTGCCCATCCCAGTTGCCTCACCTCCCATCTCAGGGGAACTCCAAGTCTAAGCCAGTCTGGACCTTTCTCCGGGGGGGGGGGGGGGGGGGGGGGGAGAGGGTGCAGGTCCTTAGGAAAGGGTGCAGGTCAGGTTGCACCCTTGTCCTCTCTTCAAGTCCAACCGGACCTGCACCCTTCCCTAAGTGCCTTGAACCTCTGCCTCCCTGCACAGAAAGCACACTCTAGCGGCGCACACCCCAGATCGGACTCAGTACTGTCTCAGCACACATTTCGTCCAGGACATTGAAATTTCTCCCGGCAGCCCCGTGCCACCGCATCCCGCCAAAATCAGAGGAGGCGGGACTCGAACCTCAATCTACGGAGCCGCCCCCTCTCCCTCTTCCCTGCACGCCCACTCCGGCCCCCACCTACGCGCACGCGCCCTGAGGCGGAGCCGCCGCGCCTCCCACCCGCCCACCGGAACCCGCAGGCGCGCTGAGGCCAACCACTTCCAACAGCGCATGCTCCGTTGGGCGCGCGCTCGCGGGACCGGAGTTCAGATTGGCCCCGCGATAACTCCTCCTCCTCTTCCTCCTTCGGGCCGGTCTTCCTCTGGGTGCCTCTTCCGGGATGCTCACGCCGGTTCAGGAGTGACCGGCACCTGCTTTTTGTCTCACCCACGCTCCTGGTTCCTCAGACACCATTTACAGGCGGTGTCTACCGGTGGAACCTCCCCTCTTCGCTCCCGTCACGGAGAGGGCGCGTCGCGTCCTGCGAACCAATCAGCAGCCGCCTGAGGTGAGGGGCCTGCGTGCCCGCGCGAGGCCCGCGCGCCGGCGGGGGGCCTCAGGGCCCGCCCCTTTCCTGACCGTTAAACTGTCGCTCGGCCGGACGTCCGCGGGTTTTGCGGGACCCGGTACTGCGCCCGGAGCAGCGCACCGAATGCCGGCGTGGCGAGGGTGGGGTGGGGCGTGGACATTAACCTGTAACTAGGAACTTCGGTTGTGGGAGATGCTGGTAGAGGGGGCCTGCAAGCTGGTTGTAAAGCGCGCGATAACGTGTCAGGAGGAAGTGAAGCTGGGGGGTGCCCCCGCCGAGGGCCTGCAAACAGACCCCTGAGGCCAGGCAGCCACGCCCTCCAGATCCCTTCAATACTGTGTCCGTGTCACAGCTTCCGCCGGGAGGCCTGGAAACACGCCCGCACGTGGGAAGCCTCCTGAGCAAAGACCCATCCTTTCCAGGGGCGGCCCCCTGCGTGTGCCAGAGAGGCCTCAGAGAAGCGTGTAGACTCGGTGCTTCCTTAGGGTGGGCATGAATATGGAGTTAGGAACCAGGAGCCTCCCCAAATAATTTGCAAGTAGACACTTCGATTCTGGGAGATCCCCGAAAGGGGTGTGTGCAGAGATGTATGTATACGTACTGAGGAGACTCCCTCCAAAGAAATGTGTAATTAGACTCCGTTTCTGGGAGGTCATCATGGAGTCCTGTCAATAGACACTTATACATAGATGGGCTTTATACGTTTTGGGGGAATCCAACACTGAAGGTCTCCAACTTGAATGTAGGTGGACCCTTATTCTGGGTAATTGTCCCCAAGGGCTGTTAAATAGACTCAAATACTGTGGAGGTTTCCAGAATAACACGCAAATGGGCACTTCTGTGCATGGGGAGGGGGCCTGTAGGTATGCAAACGCTGTGGGGGGACAGAATCCCCGCTGAAGCTGAAAACAGCTGAAAACAGACGCTTAAGCACTGCACAGGTCGTCAGAATAATGAGTACACAGAAGCTTAATTGCCAGGGAGGAAGCAGGAAGTCCCAAGTTCTGCAGGGAATCTAGGATTGAGATTGTAAACAGTCATTTAAGCCCGAATGAATCATTTCCATAAACATTTGTAAACAGGCGGTTTCCTCCTGTCTTCAGTCCAGTCTGTGGCTGGGGAAGGGCTCACAGACGGTGAGAGCAGGTAGGCAAGTCCCTACCTGGCGAGCAAAAGTACTCCTGCATCCTGTCAACAGACACTTTGGCTCTAGAAAAAGTCGCTCCTCTGGACCTGTTAATGTCACCTTGTACTGGGACAGGATTGGAGGGGATTCACTGAATAATTTCACAGGCACTTGAGAGCTCACTAAGCAAGAGTCAGCAAGCTTTTTCAGTAAAGGGCTGGGAGGAATTCTTTTAGCTTTGCATGCCATACTGTCTGTGGCATTGAATCAAAAAGGCAGCCATAGACAATTTGTAAAGTGATGGCTGTGTTCCAATAAAACTTTATTTACAAAAACAGAAGGCAGAGTCGATTTGGTCCTTAGGTTGCAGTTTGCCAACTTGACCCATGAACAGTAGCAGTTGGCCTTATAGCCCTGTAACCAGACAGACAAGTACGGAGCGACTTCCCTAGAAGGATGCGTAAACACCTGGGGAAAGTGCCTGGGTGCCTGTAGACACACTTAAGTGGTGATGACATACATTTTATAACGTGAACACTGGTGAAAGCTCGGAGTGTAATGGATGATGAACCACCAGGAACTGGAATGTTGAAGGACACCAGATGAAAATAGGCCCTTGAATGTTGGAGGCCACCCCCAAATGCTAATAAGGGTTCATCAAAAGAGGAGTTGTCTCACTGAGGATCATGCTGCTGATTTGTAAGGAAATGCCTTATGGCATTTTGAGAAAGAGAATGTCCTATTTTTATGTGACCCTGCCTCTATGAATTATATATATGTTGGACAAAGCAATTAATAGTTGGGAATAGTTTTGGTTACAAGTAGAAGTATATTTGTTTTTTAATGAATGTTGAGGTAGGCAATTCAAGGTTAATAGGGGACCCCTGAACCTTATATCTGGTTCTACCAGCCTTCCTTCTATTAAGTTGCCTCACAGTCCAAGATGTCGACTTGAGCCCCCACCTCCATATCCACATTCCTTCCAGCCAGGAGGAGGAAGGCACAAAAGGCAGGGGCGAGCGCCTGTGAAGAAAAGCTTCTGAGAGCTGCCGTCACACTTCCGTTGTCATATATCATTGATCAGAAAGAACCTAGTCACATGGACATCCTAACTGCAGAGCAGTGTGTTTTGGATAGTCGTGTACCCAGCTCAGAACGGAGGGTTTTATTTTTTTGGAAAAAGTGATATTGGGAGCCAGTTGGCAGCATTGCCACAGCTACTGAGCTCTCTTGAAAGGAAATGTCTTCTTATGGTCCTGGGTGCACCGAATGGAGCCGTTCACCTTGCACTCAACCTCTTTTTCCCTGTAGGCGACCATGTCTGAGTCCGGTCACAGTCAGCCCGGGCCCTATGGTCTGGAGAGGCGGCGACGGTGGAAGGAGCCTGGCCCCGGCGGCCCCCAGAATCTCTCTGGGCCTGGTGGTCGGGAGAGGGATTACATTGCACCATGGGAAAGAGAGAGACGGGTGAGTTTCCGGTCCCAAACACAGCATTTCTGTATCCACTCATTCCACAGATGTTTATTGAGCACCTGCTGTGTGCCAGGCACTAATCTAGATGCCTGGGATATTGTGAAAAAAACCGACTGCCCTCAGGGAGTAAAAAGATAGAGGGTGAAAAAGGGAGCTGTCTTAGATGAGGTGGTCAGAGAAGGCCTCTCTGGAGAGCAGAGACCTGAATGAGGTGAAGGAGCAAGCACTGATAAAAACCTGAGTGAAGAGCATTCTAAAATATATATATATTTTTATTGATTTTCTACAGAGAGAAAGGGAGAGGGATAGAAAGTCAGAAACATCGATAATGAGAGAGAAACATCGATCAGCTGCCTCTTGCACACCTCCTACTGGGGATGTGCCCGCAACCACGGTACATGCCCTTGACCGGAATCGAACCCGGGACCTTTCATTCTGCAGGCCGCCGCTCTATCCACTCAGCCAAACCGGTTTCGGCAAGAGCATTCTAGATAGAAAGAACAGCAAAGACCCTGAGGCCTATATCTGTGTTCAAGCCAGGAGGCCATTGTGGCTGCAGAGGATGAAGGAGGGAAAATGATAGGAGGATGGAGTCAGGGAGGTAACTGGGAACCAGATCATGAAGGACCTGGGAGGCTATGGAAACAACTGCATGAAATGGGCATTGGAGAGTTGGGGACAATAACAGTAATTGTTTCTATTTATTGAGCAGCATGCAGTGTATTGACACTGTGCAAAGTGCTTTCTATCCTTTGGGTCTTCCTGAACTCTACAGCCACCCATAAATGGAATTTTCACTGAGGAGGAGGATGAGTCTCAGAGAAGGGGCTTGCCCTAAGTCATAGTCAGTAAGCACTAGGGCGAGGACTGGAACCCAAATCCAGCTGAGCCTTAAGCAGAGCACCACCTGCCTGCTGCAGAGTGTCCTGGACTGGGAATCGGGGCCTTGCGTGTGGCCCAGGCCCTTCCTTGCTCTTCTGGTGCTTAGATGACTTACAGCCAGGATCTGCCCCTGGGTTTTTCCTCTAGTGCCCTGCCCACCTCTGAAAGCTGGTGGGGTGGAAGAAGGTAACAGTTGGGACTAGTTTCTGAGTCATAAGACTGTAAAGATGAAGAATAATTTATCCAGCCCTAGCTGGTTTGGCTCAGTGGATAGAGCATCGACCTGCAGACTGAAGGGTCCCAAACTCAATTCCAGTCAAAGGCACATACCGGGGTTGCAGACTCGAACCCCAGTTGGGGCATGTAGGAGGCAGCCGATCAATGATTCTCATCATTGGTGTTTCTCTCCCACTCCCTTCCTCTCTGAAATCAATAAAAAATGTTTTAAAAAAGAATAATTTATTCACAGGGAGCTAGCGTCTTGCTTGTTTCTTCCCTTGGGTCTAACACAGTATTTCTTCCACACACATCTTCCTGGGGAATGTTGCCATCTTCCTACATCTTCAGACCCTGAACAAACAACTTCCAAATCTTTGCTTTGTCTCTGACTTGACTACGGAGCCCTGACAGCCTCCTAATTGGCCAGTGGACTCCTCACAACCTTCATGTCCCCTGCTGACCTCAGCATCTTCTGCCATTTCTCCTCCTGGTATCGATGACAACCCATTGGGCCATATTCTGGACACTGCCTCCCAGTCCTACACCAGTCAGGCACCAGTGCTGCATGTTGTGCCTTCTGAATATATACCCGACCCATCATCTCTGCACCCTCACAGCCTCAGTCCCAGGTATCTACTCCTTCCTGGACCTTGTCACCTGTCACCCTCCCTGGCCTCCTGGAGGCCCGCAGCCTTTCCTCCAGCAGTGCTCTTGCAGCTGTCTTTTCCATAGCACTTGCATATCATCCGTTTCTTTTTTTCTTCACCAGAGGCCAGTGAAGAGAGCATTGAGGGAGTTTAAATAATCTTCAATATGTGGGAGAAGAAACAGACCCAATGAGAGGTCAAGAGTCTCCCAAGTTTAATCAAGAAAACAGAGAAAGAGTAAGACTCAAACTCACATCTCCCTTTTCTCAAGCAGATTGGGGTGAGTCAGAAGAGGCACGGAGAGGGCAAGATGTGGGAATCAGTCCATGGGCTTG
The DNA here is from genome assembly GCA_027563665.1 of Antrozous pallidus. Classification (NCBI taxonomy): domain Eukaryota; kingdom Metazoa; phylum Chordata; class Mammalia; order Chiroptera; family Vespertilionidae; genus Antrozous; species Antrozous pallidus. The sequence goes on from CM050525.1 coordinate 16,957,548, forward strand.
GCCTGCACCAGAGCAGGGCTGAGGAGAAAAGGGTCAGAATAGTAGGTGCTACCAGCAGCTCTCAGATGGTGAGCACCTGCCATGTGTCACATGCCGCATGGACAGCTGATGAATTATGTCTTCTTTCAGACTCGATAGTCTCACCAGGAGGAAACAGGCCTAAGTGAGGATGGTTCCTCATCCAAATTCATACAGCTCACAAGTGGCAGGGCTAGGTCTGTCTAGCTCCAGAGCCCTTGCTCCTTCCCTCCGGGCTTGTCTAGCAGAGATAGCTGCACAAAGCTGTTGGCAACATGGGTTCTGAAGTCAGGCTGTCAGGGTTGAATTTTGCTTCCATTGCTTATAAGGCTGTGTGACTAGCCAGTTAACCTGTCTGCTTATTTGTAAATTGGAGATAATGATAGTATGTATCTGCCAGACCAGCATGGCTCAGTGGTTGAGCATCAGCCTACAATCCAGGAGGTCACAGTTTGATTCCTGGCCAGGGCATATGCCTGGTTGCAGGCTTGCTTCCCAGTGTGGGGCACGCAGGAGGCAGTCAGTAAATGATTCTCTCTCATCATTGATGTTTCTGTCTCTTCCTCTCCCTTCCTCTCTGAAATAAATTAAAAAACACTTGAAAAAATAATAGTATGTATCTTACAGGATTGTTGGTAGGATTGAGGGAGTTAATGTATGAAAGCATTTACTAGTAGAATAGTACCTGACACAAAGTAGTAGCGTCTAGGAGAGCCAGTGGAGTAACTGCCCTCCCTCACCACAGGATGGCAGCGAAGAGACAGGTGCCTCCATCATGCAGAAAACCCCCATCATCCTCTCCAAACCTCCGGCAGAGCGGGTGAGCAGGGAAGAATTTTGGGAGAGGGAGGCTGGGAGTAATAGGTCAAGGATCTCTCCCACTGACTGGAACCTCCTCACTCATAGTCAAAGCAGCCACCACCTCCAGCAGCTCCTGCTGCCCCACCTGCCCCAGCCCCTCTGGAGAAGCCCATCGTCCTCATGAAACCACGAGAGGAGGGCAAAGGACCTGCAGCTGCAACAAATGCCTCAGCCCCTGAGGGCACCACCCCACCACCCCCTGCAGCTCCCGTGCTACCCAAGGGGGAGAAGGAGGGGCAGAGACCCACACAGCCTGTGTACCAAATCCAGAACCGGGGCATGGGCACTGCCGCGCCAGCAGTTATGGACCGTGAGTTGGAACTGAAGAGAATCTGGTTGGGAGCTGGAACCCCCTTCAGACCCTCACTGCATCCTCTGTCTCCTGCTTTGTTTCCAGCTGTCGTGGGCCAGGCCAAACTGCTGCCTCCAGAGCGCATGAAGCACAGCATCAAGTTGGTGGATGACCAGATGAATTGGTGCGACAGTGCCATTGAGGTACTCGGGGAATGGGTCTCTCCGTGCTTGAATTTCCCCAGGTCCCACAGCCTCGCCTCCGTCACCCCATACTTCTAGCCTCTTGGTGGGCGACACCAGACAGTCCGAAAGCTCTCACTGGCCAGGGCTGAATTTCAGTAGCTTCATTAGCTTACTGGTTGGTAAGGTACTGACCTTTCATCCTGGTTGGCTAAGAGGTGCTGCCACTGCCACCTAGATGCCTGGGGCTCTCCTGCACCCTCCCACAGCAGGGTGGCCTCCTGGACCCTGCTTCAGTTTCCCTCCTAATTGGTGGAAGCACTTGTACCAGTGTTAACCGGTTTGAATATCACTCCTCAGAAGTTCCCCCTCCATCTCAGACCTGCTCTACTTCAGACCTCCCATACCTGGATTGACTTACTACCTCCAGTCTCCAACTCTTCATTTTGCCTCTTTTCTGCTCGCCCCCCATCGCCAGATCTGTCAGATCAGTCTCCTAGTCAAGTTTACCCTGGCGTGCCTCCTCCTTCCCCAACAACTTGGACTTACTGGGACAACATGCCACGCCCATCTATTACTTGCTCCATTGCCTCTGTGTGTCCTCTCTCACATTGATATCATCAGGGGAGTGTTTTGTTGTTGTTGTTTTTTTTTAAGGAAGCAGTTCTAGCTGGTTTGGCTCAGAGGACAGAGTGTCGGCCTGCAGACTAAAGGGTCCTGTGTTCAGTTTCAGTCAAGGGCACATGCCTCAGTTGTAGCTCGATCCCTGGCCCTGATTGGAGGTCATGTGGAGGCAACACTGATGTGTCTCTCACATCAATGTTTCTCTCTTTCTCTGTCTCTCTTCCTTCCACTCTAAAAAAATAAAGAGCCAGTGTCCAGGCCCTACAACAGTGGTCAGCAAACTCATTAGTCAACAGAGCCAAATATCAACCATACAACGATTGAAATTTTTTTTTCTTTTTTAAATCTTTATTGTTCAGTTTACTAATTACATTGTTTCCCTTTTTCCCCCCTATAGCTTCCCTCTACCCTATACCCATCCCACCCTCTGCCCTCACCTCCCCCACACTGTCCTCTCCCATAGGTGCATGATTTTTGTCCAGTCTCTTGCTGCACCTCCCACACCCCTTTTCTCCCAAAGAATTGTCAGTCCATTCCCTCTCTATGTCCATGATTCTGTTATATTCACCAGTTTATCCTGTTCATCAGATTATTAATTCACTTGATTTTTAGGTTCATTTGTTGATAGATGTGTAGTTGTTCATAATTTATATTTTTACCTTTTTATTCATCCTCTTCTTATAGAATATCTTTCAGCAATTCATATAATGTTGGTTTGGGGGGGTGAACTCCTTTAGCTTTTTCTTATCTGCGAAGCACTTTATCTGACCTTCAATTCTGAATGATAGTTTTGCTGGATAGAGTAATCTTGGTTGTAGATTCTTGCTATTCATCACTTTGAATTTTTCTTGCCACTCCCATCTGGCCTGCATAGTTTCTGTTGAGAAATCCGCTGACAATCGTATGGGTGCTCCCTTATAGGTAACTAACTGTTTCTCTTGCTGCTTTTAATATTCTCTCTTTATCTTTTGTTCTTGGCATTTTAATTATGATGTGTCTTGGTGTGGTCCTCTTTAGATTCCTATATTTTGGGGTTCTGTGCACTTCTTGGGCTTTTAAGTCAATTTCTTTCACCAGGTGGGGGAAGTTTTCAGTCACTATTTCTTCAAGTAGATTTTCATTATCTTGCTCTCTCTCTTTTTCTGGCACCCCTATACTTCTGATGTTGGTATACTTGAAGTTGTCCCAGAGGCCCCTTACACTATCTTCAATTTTTTGGATTCTTTTTGCTTCTTGCTTTTCCAACTGAGTGGATTTTGCTTCTTTGTATTTCAGGTCTTTGAATTGGTTCTTGCAGTCATCTGGACTGCTTTTAGGTCTTTGTATATTATTTTTTTTATTTCAGTCAGTGTATGCTTAATTTCTAGTTTGTCCTTTTTCATATCCTCGTAGGTCTTGTTCATTTCCACGTAGGTCTCGGCCTTTTCTAGGAGCCTCTTGAAAAACCTTATAACCGTGGTTTTTAACTCTATGTCTAGTCGTTTTTTTTCCTCCATTTCTTTCACACCTGATTTCTTTCCATTTCTCTGCATTGTGGCTGCTTTCCTGAGTTGGTCCATTAGCTTTGTGTGGTAGATGTCCTCTAAGGGACAGTGGCTCAGCCTCCCCAGTTACCTTGCTGCAGCCCTTTATGGATTGTACAGAATTGTTGAAGTTAAGCCCAGCTTATTGTTGTTAGCACTAGGAGGGTTTGACCTCCAGGCCAATTGGCTGTGAGGGACAGCTGTGTTCACGTTGGATGGGCAGAGTCTCCGGGCTGAGCAGGCAGCGTCAGTTCCACCCTGTGCGGCGTGTGGGTCTCTGTGCCGGGTGGTAAGGGCTGCAAGCACCTCTGAGAGAAAGCCGCCGCAGGTCACCACCTCCTGCCAGACAACTCTGCCTCTCCCCAAATGAGTCTGCACTCCCAAAGTCTCACCCAGGGTTGTAAAACAAAGCAGTCCGGCGGTCTCCCAAATGAGGCAGCAAGTCAAGAAAACTCTGTGCGGTCACGCACTTCTGTCCCCAAGTTTACGTGCAAGCTGTTGTTCCAAGTTTACACACACTCTCCACAAGCTCGCAGACCGCCGCCGCGCCGGGCTTCAGCGTGCTTTCCCACTGCCCAGTTCCACCCCATATGAGTGTGGGCTCCCTGGACCTTGCCAGGAACGGGGCAATCAGTGCAGTGAAGCGCCTCTGTCCTCCCTGTTGGAGAAAACCAGCCGGGTTTCCAGCTGCCGGCCCTCTCTGCTGGCGCGCGCGTAGGACTCCAAACCTCTCTCCCGCATATCTTCAACGCTGCGCTCCGCCGCTCCTCTGAGTCACAGTGTCCTATCTTTACTTTTATTTGTGGAATTTTCACTCAGCCAGCTTTCCGGTGATTCTGGGTGATGTTTGTTCTGTTGTTAGGTTGTAGTTTTGGAATTGTTGTGTGGGGCAGCAAGATAGGTGTTTACCTATGCCACCATCTTGGTTCCTCCTGAAACTTCTTTTGAGAGCCAATTTTTTTAAACTTAAACTTCTTCAAAATAGCCGAGACCGGTTTGGCTCAGTGGATAGAGCGTCGGACTGCGGACTAAAGGGTCCCGGGTTCGATTCCGGCAAGGGCATGTACCTTGGCTGCGGGCACGTCCCCAGTGGGGGGCGTGCAAGAGGCAGCTGATTGATGTCTCTCTCTCATCGATTTTTCTGACTTTCTATCCCTCTCCCTTCCGCTCTGTAAAATATCAATAAAATATATTTAAAAAAACAAAACAAAACAAAAAAAACTTCTTCAAAATAGACTCGCCCAGGCCCTGGTATTTTGTGGAAGAGCCACACTCAAGGGGCCAAAGAGCTGCATGTGGCTCATGAGCCACAGTTTGCCGACCACTGCCCTACACTTTAGCACTGTAAAGATGTTCTGTATTTGTGTTATCTAGTGTGGTAGCCATTACCCTTATATGTGACTATTCAGCACTGATCCACATGTCCCAATATGTGGCTAGTACAGCTGAGGAATTGAATTTTTAATCTTGTTTGATTTTAATTTAAATAGCCAAATGTGGTCAGTGGAAGGGCTAGCCCTAGATGTGCTGCTTTCATGTGTTTAGAATTAGGCCCAGGATTAGCTGCCTTAAAAAAAAAGAAAAGAAAAAAAAAAGCTCTTCAGGTTACTCTAAGGAGCAGCAGCCACAGTGGAGGACATACAGTGAATCCTCACTTAACATCCTTGATAAGGTCTTGGAAACTGTGACTTTAAGCATAATGACATATTAGGAAACCGATTTTACCCTAGGCTAATTGATTTGAACAAGAGTTAAGTTCCCATGGCTTATTTCTGGTGACAGAAACATTACCAAATTTCTAAATAAAGACCCAAAACACTTCTAACATTAAACATTGCAATAAATGCTTTTATTAATCTTAAGAAATCCAAAAATGAATGAAAACAAGTCAGATATTTATTTTCCAACCCACTTATGCCATCTAGTTCAAGGTCATAGGTGATCCTATTCCTGCAGCTCAGGCTCAAGGTGAGAACCCTCCCAGGACAGGAGCCCTGCCATCAAAGGTCCACTCACATCCACACTCACACTCACATTCACTCAGACTGGGACAATTTAGACACCAGTTCACCTGAAGTGCACATCCTTAGAAACCGGAGTCCCAACAAAAACCCATGCAGACATGCAGAAAACATACAAACTCCACACAGATGGTGACCCTTGCTGGAAATTGATTTTTTTTCCTTCTCATTAACTTTATAAAAATACTAGAGGCCTAGTGCACAAAATTTATGCATGGAAGGTGGATGGGGAGGAAGTCCCTCAGCCCAGTCTGCACCCTCTTCAATCTGGGATCTCTCAAGGGATGTCCGACTGCCCGTTTAGGCCTGGTCCTGGTAGGATCAGGCCTAAACAGGCAGTCGGACATCCTTTTCACAATCCAGGACTGCTGGCTCCAAACTGCTCACCTGCCTGCCTCCCTGATTGCCTCTAACCGCTTCTGCCTGCCAACCTGATCATCCCTAACCACTACTCTGGCAGCCTAATTGATGTCTAACTGCTCCCCTGCCAGCCTGTTTGCCCCCAACTACCCTTCCTTGCAGGTCTGGTCCCTCCCAACTGCCCTCCTCTGCTGGCCTAATTGCCCACAACTGCCCTCCCAGTGGCCCTCCCCTGCTGGCCATCTTGTGGTGGCCATCTTCTGTCCACTTGGGGTCAAGATCTTTGACCACATGGGGGCAGCCCTCTTGCGTGTTGGAGTGATGGTCAATCTGCAAATTACTCTTTTATTAGATAGAATAGAGGCCTGGTGTATGAGTGGGGGCCAGATGGTTTGCCCTGAAGAATGTCCTGGATCAGGGTGGGGGTTCCCTTGAGGCGTGGGGCGGTCTCAGCGAGGGGCCTGTTGTGGTTTGCAGGCCGGCCATGCCCCCCAATGACCCAAGCGGAGGCCCTAGGATCTGGGATTAATTTATTTTCTACAATTGAAACTTGGTAGCCTGGAGGAGAGCCAAGCCTTCTGCTCTCTCCGAGGCGACAACCATTTCTGTTGGGACATTTACCTTCTATAATTGGAATGTTGTAGCCTAGAGTGGAGGCCTAGGCGCTAGGCTTGGCTTCCTCTATTGCCCGGCATCTGTAGCCTCTGCTCTCTCCAGCTCCGTGGCTGCCGCCATTTCTGTTGGGATAATGTATCTTCTATAATTGAAACTTTGTAACATTGAATGGAGGCCTAGGCCGGCAAGGGCAGGTGGAAAGCTTGGCTTCCTCCATTGCCAGGGAAACCCAAGCCTCCCTCCTGCTCTCAGTGGCCACAGCCATCTTGGTTGGGGTATATTTGCTCCTGATTGGCTGGTGGGCATGGCTGGTGGGTGTGGCTTGATCGGAGGTATGGTCAATTTCATATTACTCTCTTATTAGATAGGATTATGCTTCTCAAGGACCTGCTCTATTTTATTCCTTTTCCTTGAGTAATGTCTCTTATGCCCCCTGGTGGTGAAAGTCAGCAGGTGGCCCAGAGGTGAAGGTCTCACACATTTCCAGGACTGGAGGAATCACACGGAAAGAGCCAGGACAGACTGACTTCCTGTTTCCAAATACTGCTCCCTTTCTCATGCTTCCTTCCCATGTTTTCCCAGCCTGACTGAGCAGAGAGCCTCCCAGGCATCAGCTCTGATAGCCCTCAGTTACCTTGAACCTGTCCTTCGTTCCTGTGCTTCCCCTTGTCTTCTCAGAGGCCACGCTTTCCTTTTTCCCACTGAGTTCCTATTAGCTTTGTGACCAGGCCAGGCTCTCTTCTACTTTGGAATTCTCACATATACTGTTCTTTTTGCCCCAAATATTCTATGTGTCCAACCACACACACACATATACACACACAGAGCCCCATTGCCGAATTGAGGGCAAGAATTTTTTTCTTCATATCTGATAAGACAGGGGGACAAGCCATGGAAGTCTGGGGCTCCATCTCATTTCCATTCTAGCAGCTGACAGATTCATAAGGGCTGTATTCCTGCATCTTCCCACAGTACCTGCTGGATCAGACTGATGTGTTGGTGGTTGGTGTCCTGGGCCTCCAGGGGACAGGCAAGTCCATGGTCATGTCATTGTTGTCAGCCAACACTCCTGAGGAGGACCAGAGGTGAGGGGACATCAGGTAGGAGTGTGGGGGGGGCAGGAGGGAAGTGGGCATCCACCTGAGAGAGGGGAGGGCAGGCCTGGGTGTTCCTAGTGGTGTAACCAAAGATCTTTGAGGAATTGCTTTTCCTCTCTTAGCCTCAATGCCTTCATCAGATGAGGACTAATTGGGGCTGGTCTAAATTTTTGTGTAGTTCCAAGGTAACCAATCCTTGTCCTCCCTTCCTTTCTTCTTCCCTGGGAAAATGTACAGAGCCCAGCCAGGACCTGGGATGGTGTACTCATTTGTCTTTGGGTTGAGGCCCACCTCAGTCTCAGCCTTGCTGCTCACCAACTGGTGGACTTTGGACAGGTCACTTCACCTCCCGTGTCTCACTTCCTCATCTGTAAAGTGGCTCTTTAAAGTAGGATCAGGAAAGCCAACACTAATGAGAGCATGGCACAGAGCAAATGCTCACGGATATGGCTGATTTGGCCTGGGAAGTAGAACGTGAGAGGTCTGGATGGAAGGCATGGTTCTAGACCAGCCTCAGTCCTACGCTCTTGAGTAAGGTTGGGGTATGATTGGAAAGATAAAGAGCGAGGCCCAGGGAGAGGGTTTGGTGGAGGAGCTTAAGAACTGGGATCCAAAACTGGGGGCAGAGAAGGAAAGGGAGAAAGGCAGCGATTAAAGACTAGGAAGACGCAAAATGGGGGAGAGAAGGAGTGGTGGCCACTTGGGTTATCTCAAAACAGTAGTTTTGTTTCTTTAATAAAGTAGGTGGTATCACCCTGCACTCCACAGATGGGCATCCAGGATCCATGAGGAACCCCTAACAACAAATGCAGAATTTTACACACAGCTGCAGTCAGGGGTTTCACCCAGGCAAAGGATCCATAGTTCCACCGGTTCTGGGTGAGGCGCTGATGCAGACCCAGAACAGGTTAAGGACCATCGCGGTGAGAACACATACGTACTAGAGCCGGAAGTGTGAGGCTCCCCTGCCTCCCAGTTGCTCTATGCCCTCTACTCACTCATGACGTCAGCTCATCTTGGCTTCGCTTTGGAACAGCTCCAGCTCTTAGTCTCTCAGCCTCAGCTTTCAACCCCACCTAACAGAGTGTCCTGGTGACTCTCGTTTCAGTTTCCTGAGCCAGAATTCTGTTGGCCTGGCTTGCCTTTTGGACCCCTGTCAGCCTGTGGCAAGGTGGACTTTGGTACCAACTTTTGTCATCAGGTCTCATAAGTTTTACCTCCTGATTACCTTTTGAATTCATCTGCTTCTCTTCTCCTCCACTCCCGCCTCCCTAGTTCAAGCTACTGACTTCTTTCCTGGAGATGCCAATAAGTCTCCTAACTGGTTTCCCTGCTTTAGTTCAATTCAGCAAGTATTTATGGAGTGCTTACTGTGTGTCAGGCACTGTTCTGGGTCCTGGGGATGTAAGAGTAAACAGAACTGGCAAAAATATTTGTCCTTGGCGGGATTTATATTTGTAATGGAGGAGATAGTAAACTAGCTAAATACATTATTGGGCATGTTAGAAGATGATGAGAAAGTGGGAAAGGACACAGGGAGGCAGTGTTAGGGCTACGTTACAGTCTTCAGTTGGGTGGTTAGGTAAGGCTCCACTAAGGGACATTTGAGAAAAGGCAAACTTGGAGGAGGGAAAGCATTCCAGCTGGAGGGATGGCAGTGTGAACCTCTGGGGTAGGAGAGTGCCTGGTGTGTGTGCAGAATGGCATGGAGGCCTCACAGCTGGAGCAGGGTGAACAAGAAGGGGTGTTGGGCCTCAGGTTAAAGACAGGGAGGCCCCAGAGTGCTGGGCTTGTCAGTCATTATCCTCTCTTCCCACCCTACAGTCCTTGCCACATAGCAGCAAGGGGATGCTTTCCAAAACCCAAATCCAGTCCTGTCACTCCTCTACCACATCTCTTCAGGACTTCCCCTGGTTCATGGGCCAAAGCACCAGCTCCTCACCGTGCCCCTCCAGGGCCTGTGTACCTCTTCTGCCAACCCCTGTTGTCCTCTGTGCTCTCACCACTCTGCTCTGATCCTTATACAGACCATGCTTTCAGTCTGGACTAGTTTTCCATCCTCCACCCCCCCCCCCCCCCACTTCCCCCTCTCTCACCCTCAGCAGCATCATTTGCCTCTTAGGCAATCCTTCCTTCCTCCATAGACAGACTTACTCCCACTTGGAGCCATGCATACCTCTTCTTCCTAACACCTGCAGTTACTGACTTCTGCTGATCCTAAGTTAGACCAGAAGCTCCTCGGAAGCAGAGACTGTCTTTCTTGTTCACTGCTACGTCCTGGTGCCTGGCACATAGGAGGTCTGCGGTACGGTGTTAAGTGGGAAGATACCTGCTCTGTGTCAGAGGACATACTAAGCATCTCAGGGAGGTGGCAGGGTAAAAGAGACAGAATCACTCTAAGTCACAGTGAGCAAGTTGAGCTCAGTGGTTTAGGGCAAGGCCACAGCATCCAGCACAGGTAGAAGGGAGAGCCCCACCTGATGGGGGAGAACTAGGACCAAGACACCAAACAGCCTCTATTGTGGAGGGTATCAGTGCTCGCTTCCAGTGCCTGGCAGAGAGCAGGTACACTTGGTAATTAATGACTAGCAATTACAAATCAGTGTGTATCTGACACTTTCTTCTGAGGGCCGTACATATCTTAGGCTCACAGTAACAAAGAGGTTTGGGACTGTTAGTCCCATTTTTACAGATGAGGAAACCAAGAAAAAAAGGAATCTGCTAAAGCCACACAGCCAGGAAGAGGCAGAGCTGGGATTTGGACCCAAGCAGTCAGGCCTAGTTCTGCTCTTCAACACCGCAGTCTATTAGCTTTGTTAAATGAATTAACATGTCTGCTTATGGGAGGGGTGCAGTCATGTGGCGTAAAAGGTAGCTCTCCTCCGTCCGCCCGACTGCAGGGGCGGTGGGTGGAAGGCATTGTGGGCAGGCAGGGAACCACGTCCCACATGCTAATTTCGCTGGAGTGGCAAAGGCCGAGAACCAGACTCCAGTGCTCCCCATCTGCTCCTCCACAGGGCATATGTTTTCCGGGCCCAGAGCGCTGAAATGAAGGAGCGAGGGGGCAACCAGACCAGTGGAATTGACTTCTTTATTACCCAAGAGCGGATTGTTTTCCTGGACACTCAGGTGCCAACCTCCACTTGCCCCACCCTGCTGCATGCCACCTTCAGCTCCATCCCAGAATAATTAAGCCACCACCCTGTTTGGATTGCAGTTTTTAAGGACAAGTTATGTCTTCTTGGCCCTTAGTCTCTTGTCAGTTTTGCCTCCCTCTTCTCCCCTTCAGCTGTACAGAGTAGCCTAAAAACTCTTCTAGCATACCAATGAAAAGTGTGGGCCTAGAACAGTCTGTCCAGATTCTGCCATTAAGTCTTACCAGCTGGGTGACTTTAAGTAACACCCTCCCTCTCAACCTTAATTTCTTCATCTGTAAACAGGGATGCTAAGCATCCTCAGCCTCAGGATAGTAGCAAGGATCCAGTGGAACCATCCAGGCACAGTGCTTGGCACAGGATCTGCCACATACTGAGCATCCAAGCTCATCACTACCTTTAGTAGTGGCCTGTCATTCATTTAACTGGCAGCTTTCCCTACCTTCTCCCTTGCTCTTACACAGTCCTGTTCCTTAGCCTGGCCTTCAGGCCTATGTGATTGCCTCCTCCAGACCCTCTGGCCTTCCCTCTCTGGTGTAGTCACCCACCCTGCCACACACGTCACAGGCCTCACCATGGTCCGTGAACACTGCAGTGCTTAGAGTTTGGAGAGACCCTGTGGGCTTTCTTTTCTCAGTGGGAAACAATGTTGCCTACCTTGAGAGTTTTTGTGAGATTTCAGTGAGAGAACACCAAGAGCACCTGGCATGAAGGAGGTGCTCGGTGCTCTTACCCGTCACTGCCTTTGTCACTAGAGCACTCTTCCTGCCCTCCCCCCTTTGCTTGGCTAATGCCTTCTCCCTGAATATTTTACTGGGATGTTACCTGCTCTCGGAAGCCTTTCCCTCCTCGGAGAGCCCACTAGTGCCTGTGTGCTCTCCTCCCATCGCAGCACGTGATTTATCAGTTTGGTTCTTTTTTTACGAACAACAACACATTTTTTTATTGATTTCAGAGAGGAAGGAAGAGGGAGAGAGAGAGAGAAACATCAGTGATTAAAGAGAATCATTGTTCGGCTGCCTTTACCCCTCCCACTGAGGATCAAGCCTGCAACACGGGCATATGCCCTGACTGGGAACCAACTGCTCTCCTGGCTCACAGGCCAATGATCAGTTTGGCTCTTGTGTCCTGTCCCCCTCCCCACCTGCCAGGAGCGCTTCTGGGAGCCCTGTCCCATAGGTGGTGCTCACTTTGGCCACTGTTGACACGGAGAGTGGAAAACACCATTGTGGCTGAAACCTGTGTGCCAGGCTCTGTGCAAGGACCCCGAGGCCCTGGAAGTGAACTGAACTGTATGCAAGCTGGGTCGGCAGAACGGAAGTTAGACAAGCACGACAGCACAGAGCACCGCAGTGCTTGGAGTTTTAGACAGTGAGCAGTTGGAAAGGCGTATTTCCTAATTCCACTCACTGCAAGAAGGCAGTACATTTTCAAGCTAATTTAGCTCTTTAAGGTTTTTTTTTTTTATATTTTATTGATTTTTCATAGAGAGGAAGAGAGAGGGATAGAAAGTCAGAAATATCAATGAGAGAGAAACATCGATCAGCTGCCTCTTGCACGCCCCCTGCTGGGGATGTGCCCGCAGCCAAGGTACATGCCCTTGACTGGAATCGAACCTGGGACCCTTCAGTCCGCAGGCCGACGCTCTATCCACTGAGCCAAACCGGCTTCGGCTAGCTCTTTTAAGTTTTTTAATGAAATATTTCTTTACTAAAAGTTTCACGTGTGCACCGCTGATTCTTTTACACTCACTGGTACAATTTTTAAAAAATATATATTTTATTGATTTTTTTACAGAGAGGAAGGGAGAGGGATAGAAAGCTAGAAACATTGATCAGCTGCCTTCTGCACACCCCCCACTGGGGATGTGCCCGCAACCAGGGTACATGCCCTTGACCGGAATTGAACCCTGGACCCTTCAGTCTGCAGGCCGACGTGCTATTCACTGAGCCAAACTGGCTAGGGCTGATACAATTTTTAAATCCTCACACTAAGTTTTTTTTATAATCTTTACCCAAGGATATGTTTTATAGTTTTTTGTTTGTTTGTTTGTTTGTTTTTTAGAGAGGGGGGAGAGAAAAAGAGAGAAGCATTGATGTGAGAGAAACATTGGTTGGTTGCCTCCTGTACGCACTTTGACTAGGAATCAAACCCGCAACATTTTGGTGTACAGGATGATGATGCTCCAACTAAGCCACCCAGCCAGGGCTACACTAATAATTTTCTACCTAAATAATTATTTTAGCAAAGTTTTGAAAGTATTTGAAACACCAACAGAAGAGTCTTATGGGGCATGACTCATTCACATGATGTCACACTTATTAGCGCTGGGAGTTCTCTCCCGTTTGGGAGTGAGGCGCTGAGAGCAGGGTGATTTGTAACAGAGTTGGGGAAAGGTGCCTGCTTCGAAACTCTCCTTTCGCCTCTTGCTGACCAGCGCTAATTAGAAGCTGCCCGCTTGTGTTTCTGACCTCATTTTGTCCTGAGAGGGGTGAGGCGATGTTTCTGCCTTTAGCGTGTGGGACTTAGGTAGCCATGATCCTTAGGATCCCTTCCTTGACCCGTTTTTCTCTTCGTTGGTGCAGCCCATCCTGAGCCCCTCCATCTTGGACCATCTCATCAACAATGACCGCAAGCTGCCTCCAGAGTACAACCTGCCCCACACCTATGTCGAGATGCAGGTGAGGGGACGAGCTAGGCCCAGGGGTGAGGCCCCACCCTTTCTTGCAAGATCTGTGATGGGGGGGCTGGGTATTGGTTGTCCTTGTTTCTGCTTTATCAGAGCCCCAGCTGTAGGAAGTGGACAACACTGAGAGCCAGATCCAGTGCTACCTCTCAAAAGTCATTGCCTGCCCCTCCTCCTTCCCGCCTCAGGATCTTCCTCTGAAAATGGGGGTGATTGTTCCAACTTTGTCCGATTTAGGAATGGCCTGTGAGAGAGGTGCCAGCACAGTCCGGGCACACAGTGCGTGCCTAAAGGCTCAGGCCCTTACCCTGCTGCCCCCTCAGCTGAGTCTGGGATCAGGGACCCCTCTCTGAGCAAAGGAGACATTCATCTCTGTTGTCTCTTACCCCTACCCGCAGTCACTCCAGATTGCCGCCTTCCTTTTCACGGTCTGCCACGTGGTGATTGTCGTCCAGGACTGGTTCACGGACCTCAGTCTATACAGGTGAGAAACTGGTAGGAGCAGGGACTGGCCAGGAGACAGGCCAGAGTCCCAGCCATTTGCCCAGGTCTCCCAGGGTTCACTCGGCAGCCACAGGGACCCTTTCAGAACGTATGTGGAGTTGGGCTGGGTCACTACCACCTAACCCTCTTTCACCGCACTGGCTCTCCCACCACTTGCCATTGAAGCCACAGTGCCCGCAGGCTTGGTCCCCGTGGAGCTTAGGCTCTGCACTCCTCATTCCTAGCCAGAAACATGCTGCCCTCAGATCTTAGAGACAGAAAGGCATCCATCAGACCGTCAAACTCAAAGGGAGATGAGGGAGGGTGGGGGCAAGTGGGGAGAGATCAACCAAAGAACTTGTATGCGTGCATGTAAGCCTAACCAATGGACACAGACACCAGGAGGGTGTAGGCATGGGGGGGGGGGGGTCATGGGGGGTTAAGGACACATATGTAATACCTTAGTCAATAAAGAAAAGAAAAAAAGAATCCCTCCCTCATGGTCTTCAGGTCAGCCTCGGGCCGTCCCTGACCTCCGCACTCTGTGCCCCTCCCCCTCTGTCCCGCTGTTTCTGTCATTGCGCTTTTCACCCGGACAGGATGGTGTAGGTCTCTTTATGGCCTGTCTCCCCATTAGAATGGAAGCTCCATGGTTGCCAGGGTTTAGGAGGACAGAGGGATGACTAGGAGGACAGAATGCCCAGTGCCTCACTCTGCCTGGCACAGGGTGTGTGTGTGTATGTGTATATATTTTAATTTAATTTGTATTGTTCAGATGATTACAATTGTTCCTCTTTTTGTTCCCCCTTAGCTCCACCCAGTTCCCACCCTACCCTCTGCCCTTACCTCCTCTCCACTGTCCTCATCCATAGGTGTACGATTTTTGTCCAGTCTCTTCCCTCAACTCCCACACCCCTTTCCTCCTGAGAATTGTCAGTCCATTCCCTTTCTATGCCCTTGATTCTAGTCTATTCACCATTTTATTCTGTTCATCAGATTCTTAATTCACTTGACTTTTAGATTCACTTGTTGATAGACATGTATTTATTGTTCATAATTTTTATCTTTACCTTTTTCTTCCTCCTCTTCTTAAAGAATACCTTTCAGCATTTCATATAATACAGGTTTGGTAGTGATAAACTACTTTACCTTTTTCATATCTGTGAAGCTCTTTATCTGACCTTCAATTCTGAACGATAGCTTCACTGGGTAGAATAATCTTAGTTGTAGGTTCTTGCTGTTCATCACTTTGAATATTTCTTGCCACTACCATCTGGCCTGCATAGTTTTTGTTGAGAAATTAGCTGACATTCGTATGGGTGTTCCCTTGTAGGTAGGTAACTGTTTTTCTCTTATTGCTTTTAATATTCTCTTTGTCTTTTGCTCTTTTTTTAAAAAACAAAACTATTTTATTGATTTTTTACAGAGAGGAAGGGAGAGGGATAGAAAGTCAGAAACATCAATGAGAGAGAAACATTGATCAGCTGCCTCTTGCACACTCCCTAGTAGGGATGTGCCTGTAGGCAAGGCACATGCTCCTGACCGGAATCGAACCTGGGACCTTTCAGTCCGCAGGCCAACGCTCCATCCACTGAGGCAAACTGGTTTCGGCTGTCTTTTGCTCTTGGCATTTTAATTATGATGTGTCTTGGTGTGGTCCTCTTTGGATTCCTTTTGTTTGGGGCTCTGTGCACTTCCTGGACTTGCAAATCTATTTCTTTCACCAGGTGGGGGAAGTTTTCAGTCACTATTTCTTCAAATAGGTTTTCATTATCTTGCTCCCTCTCTTCCTCTGGCACCCCCATAATTTGGATGTTGGTATGCTTGAGGTTGTCCCAGAGGCTCTTTACACTATTTTCAAATTTTTGGATTCTTTTTGCTTTTTGCTTTTCCAGTCAAGTGTTTTTTGCTTCTTTGTATTTCAAATCTTTGACTTGATTCTTGCATTCTTCTAGTCTGCTCTTGGGTCTCTGTATAATATTTTTTATTTCAGTCAGTGTGTGCTTAATTTCTAGTTGGTCCATTTTCATATCCTCAAGGGTCTCACTAAATTTATCAGCCTTTTCTAGGAAATTCTTGAAAAACCTTATAACTGTGGATTTGAACTCTATATCCAGTCGTTTGTTTTCCTCCATTTCTTTCTTTTGTGATCTCTTTCTTTGTCTCCACATTTTCGCTGCTTCCCTGAGTTGGTAGAGTAGCTTTGTGTGGGAGGTGTCCTCTAGGGGACAAGGGCTCAGCCTCCCCAGCTACCTGAGGTAGACGCTCTTGGTGCACCCCTTTGTGGGCTGTGTGCACAGTCTTGTTGTAGTTAAGCCTAGATTGTTGTTAGTATCACTGGGAGGAGTTGACCTCCAGGCCAATTGACTGTGAAGATCAGCTGTGTCTATGCTGGGAGAGCTTCTGTGCTCAGCTTGAATGGGGCGGAGTCTCAGGGCTGAGCAGACAGCCTTGGTTTCCCATCAGCCCCACCCTAAGAGGCCCCTGGATCTCAATGTCCTGCGGCAATGGCTGCACGCACCTCTGAGAGAAAGCTGTCCTTGAGTTTTACCCGCTGCCTGACAGTCCAGTTTCTCCCCGAATGAGTCTGGATACCCAAAGTCTCACCCAGAACCAGAGTACAGTGCAGTTGGGGGGTTTTATTTCCCTTCCGAATGAGAAAGCCAGCCATGTGCTCAGCTACTCATCCTCTCTGCAAGCATGTGTGTGCCTCTGCAGCTCCACTAAGTCTCAGTGTGCTTCCTCCTGACAGTCCAGCCCCCCTCCCCATGAGTCTGGGTTCCCCGAGTCTCACCTGGAACTGGAGTTCAGCACAGTGGGAGCCTTTGTCTTCCCCCCATTCGAGAAAGCCAGCCACATATTCAACCACCCGCCCTTTCTGCTCTCGCATCTCCGTACCTCTGCCCTCTGCTCCTTCTCTGATTCTTTATGTCCTTTTCTCTTTCCTTCTAGTTCTAGAATTTCCACTCAGCCAGCTTTCCGGTGGTTCTGGATGATGTCCGTTTTGTCTTTTAGTTGTAGTTTTGAAATTGTTGTGAGAGGCAGCAGTATAGGTGTTTATCTATGCCGCCATCTTGGTTCTTCCCTCCACAGGGTAGATATTTAATACTGATTTGTTGAATAAATAGCAGGAGATGGCTTGTCTGGTCCTTAGAGTCCTGTCCATCTCCTGCAGGCATGTGTACCATCTGCTGGTACCTGGCAGGCAGGAAAAGGAGGGAGTTGGGATCTGGCAGGAGTCCTGCCTCAAGCAGCTGGAAGTTTCAGAAATGCCCCAGACAGAGCTGACTCAGAACCTAGGGCCACAAGGGTTCTTCTTGGCCTCGGCCCCGGCAGGTAGCTGAGGGGAGGCAAACAGCCTTGGGCCCAGGGCCAGGCAGGGGAGCTCTGGGAGGGAGAGCTGAGCTAAAGGAAGCGGATGTCTCGAATCAGGCAGACCCGGGTTTGACTCCTAGCTCCCATTGGAAGTGGCTTTTCCCCCGCAGTTTCCTATATGTAAAGTTTTTATACAGATTGAGTTAAAAGAATTTAAAGCATTCAGCCCAGTGCCTGGTACATAGTGAACAATTGATATTTACAAGGTGTGTTTTTTAAAATTTACTTATTGATTTTTAGAGAGGGAGGGAGACGAGACAGAAACATGGATTTGTTTTATGCATTCATTGGTTGATTCTTGTCTGTACCTGACCAGGGATAAACCCACAACCCTGGCATATCAGGACGACTCTCACCGACTGAGCAACCCGGCTGGGGCTATGGGAGCTTCCTGTTTGTGTGGGTAGCCCTGGGTGCTGGGGGGCCTTTGGGTCTGGTCAGAAGGAAGAAGAGATTTGCTGGGGAGCCAGCTTTGTGACCAGATCTATGTGCCCTAATTATGAAACCTCCACTCCTGCCGCCATTGATCATTGGAATTCATTTACAGGACAGATAACATTGAGCATTAATGTATGCCATTCGCTGTTCTTGGCACCGGCGATCAGATGTGAACAAAACATTGAACAGACTGCCCTGTGGAGTTTACTTTCTGGTGGGACTGTGGGTTCAGGTGCTGGCAGGTGGGAGAGCCTTGTTTTTAAGCCGGAGTTTACCAGTGGGCTTAGAGTAGGTGAACCCCTTAAAATTGTGGAGACCATGGTATTTGGGTGTGTGTGTGCATGAGGAAATGGCCATCATTTTATCATATCCCATCATTCCTTACCTCATAACAGCTTAATGGTATTTACTTTCACATGTTTGTAAACACCTAAAAGTAGCATAAACTAAAAACTTATGTCCACACAAACACCAGCACACAGATGTTTATAGCAGTTTTATTCATAACTGTCAAACTTTAGAGGCAACCAAGATGTCCTTCCATGGGCGAGTGGATAGGTAAACTGGTACATGCTGACATGGGAAATTACTCAGGGCTAAGAAGAAATGAGCTGTCAGACCGTGAGAAGACATGGAGGAACTTCTAATGCATATTACCAAGTAAAGGAAGCCAATCTGACAGTGCCACTCAGTATGATCCCAACTATTTAGCGTTCTGAAAAGGCAGAACTGTGGAGGCAGTAAAAAGGTCCGTGGTTCGGGGCTGAGGGGAAGGAGAGGTGAGTAGGTGGAGCGCAGTTCGGTTAGGGCAGCAAAAGTACTCTGATCACAACGGATACGTGGCGTGTTTGTCCAAACTCAGAGTTTACTGCACCGAGAGCGATCCCTGATGTGAACCGTGGACTCGGGGGTGATAATGACATGTCAGTGTAGGTTCATGGAAATGTTCATAGCGAGGAGGCTGGGGACTGGGGCTGGGGCCTATGGGAAATGTGTGTACTTTTCACTCAGTTTTACTATGAACTTAAACATACCAGCATAAACTCATAAAAAAAATTACACAGTTGATATAAATCCATGGATTTGTTTCTGAATTCCCTAAAATTGTGTGAGAAATCTGTTGTGTATGCAGTATCCCCCAGGCTGTGGGATATGGGGTGTCAGTGCCAGAGCTTCAGCCAACCTCTCACCCCAAACCCCCAGGTTCCTCCAGACAGCAGAGATGGTGAAGCCCTCCACCCCGTCCCCCAGCCATGAGTCCAGCAGCTCATCAGGCTCTGATGAAGGCACTGAATACTACCCCCACCTGGGTGAGAAGTTTTCTGGGGCTAGAATGGGTAGAGGGAAGAAAGGGGCAAAACCAGGGTCATAGGGGCAGTGAGGAGCCGGGAGGAGGGAAGTAAGGAAGAATTAGCCCCTCGTTTTTCTGAGGGTCCCACTGCCACAGCCCCACCCTGGCCACTGAGGGCATGGCCCTGAGTCTGGGTCTGGCTCCTTGATCAGAATGGAGCCCCTGGGGGACAGGACCTAAGCGGCCTGTTTCTGGGTCTCTGGCCTCTAAGGACGAGGCTCCGAGTGCGTGTTGGAGTGACCTGAGTGTCCCCTGGCCCTTGTGCTCCCGCTGGCCCTGAGCGGCCTCCCGCGTGCCGCTCTGCCCGCCCAGTTCCTGCCGGCTCTGGGTGGCCTGTTCTCTGCAGAGATCCGGTTCCGGTAGGACGCCCCCGGCAGAGTCTTGCCTGCTCTCTGGCCTTGCCGAGCGCCTCGTGCACTTTCTGAAATACTCCTGATCATGTGGCCGTCCTCCTCTCTGTCTTTTCCATCTTTGCTGGCAGAAACCAGATCTGACTCATCCTCGGGGTCCCCAGCATTGCTCGGGGCCTGGTACTAAAGGGCAGTTACATGTCACATAAATAGTTACAAGTGATCTTGTGGGTAAGGATAGATGTTTGGGATGGGAAGGAGGAGTCACGTGGCCGAGCCTCACGGCCCCATCCCCCCTTCACCCTCAGTGTTCCTGCAGAACAAAGCTCGCCGAGAGGACTTCTGTCCTCGGAAGCTGCGGCAGATGCACCTGATGATCGACCAGCTCATGGCTCACTCCCACTTGCGCTACAAGGGTGAGGGTCCCCCGTTACTCCCAAGTTAGCCAGCGGCCTCCTAACTCCTGGTCCAGCCTCACAGCCCAGATCCCCAGACTAGTCTTCTGACCTCAGCTTGACCATCTTACATGTACCTCCCGCCCCTCCCCTGGCAGCATGGTGCCTGCAGGCTCACGAGTTCTCTCCTCCAGGTACTCTGTCCATGTTACAGTGCAATGTCTTCCCTGGGCTCCCCCCTGACTTCCTGGACTCTGAGGTCAACTTGTTCCTGATGCCCTTCATGGACAGCGAAGCGGAGAGTGAAAACCCACCAAGAGCGGGTATGGTTCCCCCTCAAGGGAATCGGCCATGGGAGACCGGTGCTTCCTTGGTCTGGAGGTTGACATGGGTCCACCTTGATTAGGGGGAGACATGGTCTGCCCTGGCCTGGGGGTGACAGGAACCCACCCTGGTGTGAGGGGAGACTGACCTGCTTGGACCCTTTTTCGGGACCGCGTTTCAGAGTGGTGGGCGATGGGAAGAGCTGGGCTGGGGCTGAGCCCCGGTTGCTTCTGGAAGCCCAGGATGCTGGTGGACTGGCCCCTTATCTTCCTATCTCCACTCAGCAGGACCCAGCTCCAGCCCACTCTTCTCCCTGCTCCCGGGGTATCGGGGCCACCCCAGCTTCCAGTCCTTGGTGAGCAAACTCCGGAGCCAAGTGATGTCCATGGCGCGGCCACAGCTGTCACACACAATCCTCACCGAGAAAAACTGGTAAGAACTCTTGGCAGAGTGGGGAGTGCCCTCACCTCTTCCCCTCCCACGCTCCCTCCCAGAGGAAGGTCTCAGAGTTCTCTCCACAGCTGTCACACACAATCCTCACCGAGAAAAACTGGTAAGAACTCCTGGCAGAGTGGGGAGTGCCCTCACCTCTTCCCCTCCCACGCTCCCTCCCAGAGGAAGTTCTCAGAGTTCTCTCCACATTGTTTCCTTTCCTGGAACATTGATAATTGCTTCCATTTTGTAAGTGCCTCTTCCATGTCAGGCAATGCGCTGTTTCATGTGGAGATTTTTATTTAAATATTGTATGGTTAAAATTAAAGTTAGGGTCAGAGGTAGGGCAGAGTTTAAGGTTAGGTTTACCAGTTAGGTTAGAGTTAGGTAATAAGAGATAGCTGTAGGGTTATTGTTGAGGATTTAGGGCAAGCATGTCAAACTCAAAGGCTAATACAGGCCAAATAAACAAGGTATAAGTTTATGTGGGCTGCAAAAAAAACGAAAGATTCAATTTCCATAGAAACGTAGGTTTATTTCCATAGAGACATGAGTCATCATTAACATAAAATAATAAAACATTTTTATAAAAATTAGCATTTTTTAACATGAACTTACCAGACACTGAATAACTGCACAAATTAAAAAGCATAACAAATAAACCTATTTATCTTGTTCTCCAAAAGCAAAATATTTCCTGTTGCGCACACCATACAAGTCAGTACTAGACTAATGATGTGACAATCGGCTGCTAAAATATTTGCTGCTGGTATTAGTGGAGAGAAATGGTGCGCCTGCATCATGAATGTAACATAATTATAGTAATCAGTCATTAGCAAATGTTGTAGTACAGGATTAATAACCTATACTAATAAAGGAGTAATGTGCTAATTAGACCGGGAGACCTTCTGGATAAAGTTGGGGGCTTGGCCAGCCTGCAAACCTCCCCCAAATGGCCCTCAGCCCCTTGCCTAGGCTGGCCACGCCCCCAGTGGGGACCCTCCTGCAGATGGGGGTGTGGCCAGCCTACAAGTGGCCATTAGCCCCTCACCCAGGCCAGTCATGCCCACCCTAGTGGGAACCCTCACCCAGATGGGGGGATAACCAGCCTGAAAATGGCCCCATTCCCTAAGGGGACCCCTACCATGATCCAGCACCCCCTTCAGGGCAGACCAGCTGGCCCCCACCTGTGTACCATCTCTAATCTATATGCTAATATCTATACTAGTAAAAGGATAATATGCTAATTAGACCAGATCATCTTCCAGACATTCTTCCAGACAAAGCCATGGTAGCGGGACCAAAGCAGAAGTAGTTAGGGGCGATCAGGCCAGGAGGGGATGGCAGTTGGGGGTGAGCAAGCTGCCAGGCAGAGTGGTTAGGGGCAATCAGGCAGGCAGGCAGGTGAGCAGTTAGGAGCCAATGGTCCTGGAATGCAAGATGGATGTCCCCCGAGGGGTCCCAGATTAGAGAGGGTGCATGGCCCCCCCCCCCCATGCATGAATTTCGTGTACCAGGCCATTAGTTATGTATAACAGGATATTATAAAAATTAAGTTACAAAATTTTTATTAAAACATTTTTTACATACTGTTATATTGGCTGGGCCGCAAAAATGTTCACTGTGGGCTGCTTGTGGCCCCTGGGCCTCGAGCTTGACATGCTTGATTTAGGGTTTACATTTGGGGTTATGTGTAGGGTTAAGGCTTAAAGTTTAGGGGCCTGGGATTAGAGTAAGTGTTAGGGTTAGGCTGTTAGGGTTAACATTAGGTTTAGTGTTAAATGGCTGAAGTCAGTGTTGGATGGTTAATGTTAGGTTAAGAGGTTAGGGTTAGGTTTATTTTTTATTAAACTTAAAGGGGTAACATTGGTTAATAGCTTCCAAGTTTTTTAAATGTACAATTCTGTGATACACTTATGATCAACTCTGGTCAACTGTATCTTGCATTGTGTGCTCACCACCCGAAGTCTAGTCTCCTGTCACCACATATTTTGACCCCTTTACCTTCTCCATCCTCCCCACACCCCTTCCCCATTGGTCATTCCTATACTGTTGTCTGTGTCTGTGGGTTTGTTTTGTTTGTTCATTTGTTGCTTTAAATTTTATATTCCACACTAGAGGCCCGGTGCACGAGATTTGTGCATTCCGGGGGGGAGGGGGTCCCCTCAGTCCGGCTTGCACCCTCTTGCAGTCTGGGAGCCCATAGGGGATGTCTGACTGACGGCTTAGGTTGGGGGAGCAGGCCTAAGCCATCAGTTGGACATTCTTAGTGCCGCCGCAGAGACGGACGAGGCTCCCTCCACCACAACTGTGCTCGCCAGCTGTGAGCCTGGCTTCTGGGTGAGCGGCACACTGACTACCAAGGGCAGCTCCTGCATTGAGCATCTGCCCGCTGGAGGTCAGCATGTGTCATAACAATCTGCTCTTCGGTCGATCTGCATATTAGCCTTTACTTATATAGGCCTAGAGGCCTGAAGCACGAAGATTAGTGCAAGAATGGGCCTTCTTTCCCCAGGCTGCCGGCACCACCTTCGCTACAGCTAGAGCCACCTTTCCACCTTCCCACGTTGCCCAGAGGCCTGGAGCGGCTAGGGTAGTGCGGAATGCCTGTCGTCATTATGGCGATGACGCAAGCGTCCTGCCCCATCCCCAGCCACTCAGTGCCTGCGTCTACAAATTAACCCACCATCTTTTTTAGGGTTAATTTGTATACACACTCCTGATTGGCTGGTGGGTGTCATGAAGGTACAGTCAGTTTGCATCTTACTTTTTTATTAGTGTAGATAGGATTGTTTCATGTGATTTCATCTTCTCCTAATTAACCATTGGAGTGTACGTTTTGTTACTTATTTTACTGGTGGGGAAATTTAGGCTCAGAGAGAAGTGTCACATATAGCTAGGTCACACATCTGTGGTTAGGTGTCATTTGATTGTGAAGAGTAGGACAGTAAGCTTAAAGAAGAGTCATTCTAAGGCCCTAAGTGCAGAAAGTAGCCTCACAGGAGAAGAAACTAGAAAGCTGTCAGGAACCCACAGGACTGCATTTTCCAGCTTTCACCAGATTCAGTCTCATTGCCGCCCCCTTCTCCCTCCCTGCCCCATGTTCTCCTTCCTCTGCCACTGGTTTCACAGATCCCTGCACCCAGTCCCAAGTTTAAGTGACTTTTTATATCCAGAGCCCACAGCAGGTTTGCCTCCTCTAATCTTAAGAGAAACCAAAAAAAGAGCTTGGCTTGGTGCAGCCTCTGTTTTGGTTCCTTGGGTCTGTTTGCCTGTGAAGAGGAGCAGGATGAGGTCTGTTCCTCCCATTGGTCTGAATTAAGGCCCAGTGGGGAGGGAGAATTTGGGGAAGAAGGGTTAGGCAGCTGGTCATCACAAGACTCTGGAGGGAGGCAGAGATAAAGCCGCTCCCACAAGGGCCAGCACTGAGTAGAGTGGAGGGAAGTTCGGACACGGAGGTGGAGGCTGAAGTTTTAGTCCGAATCTGCAGCTTCACTTACCATGGCAGTTAGGGAATCAGGGTTGCCATCTTTCCTGTAGCCCCGTTGAGCAGGCCCACATCACAGGTCAAATATGGGCCCAAGGCTGGGTGGGGCCCCAGCCAGGGCAACTGACTGTTGGCCTCCTCTCCCAGGTTCCACTACGCTGCCCGGATCTGGGACGGGGTGAAAAAGTCCTCTGCCCTGGCAGAGTATAGCCGTCTGCTGGCCTGACCGAGGGGAGCGGCGTCATGCAGGAAGCCCTTTCTGGGCCCCAGTGGATGGCAGTGGAGCGTGTACATCCTCGACCCTCTGGCAAGGTGGAGAGTGGCAGTGGGCCTGGTGGGTGAGGAGCCATGACTTCCTCGCCCGGAGACGTGAGGCGTTCAGGGTCAGGCCCCTTCCCCTCAGTGGAGCATTCTTCAGGGACGACTTCGAGATCCTACTCCCAACCTGGGACAGGACAGCCCATCCTTAGTCCCCCACAGGGATAGGTGGTGGGAGGAGGCTGAATGGTCACCAAGGAGCATGGGCTCCATCTTGGCTGTCTGCAGGGACAGGAACAACAGATCCCTCTTCCCTGGCTCCCAGCCCTTTCCTGTAAGGTGAGGCCCAGTCTTGGGAGCTCTCGATTGGAGCAGATCTGGTGGTGCAAATAAAAAGTTATGCAAGCTGATGCTGGTGCGCCTCCTCTTTTCTCCCCAGCATGCTGGCCTGGAGCAGGGCACATTTGGGTCCCAAACCCTGCCCACAGATTGTCCTTGGCCACCAAGTGTAGCCTGAATGAACTTCCTACTGCCCCTCCTTCAGTGTCGGTCGTAGACTTGTTGGGAGTAGGTGAAGACCAGTTTTTGTTAGGGAGGAAGCCCCTAGATACGGGTGTTCTGTTTCCTGGGGTGCCCTCAGGCCTCGACTCTGTATTGAGGATGGGAAAATTCACTGACTACCCTTGTATCCTCTGCTCTCCCTTGAAGGTAGTGCCTGCCTTTGGTGAAATGCCTAAATCAGTGTCGGCAAACTGCGGTTCGCGAGCCACATGCGGCTTTTTGGCCCCTTGAGTGTGGCTCTCCCACAAAATACCACGGCCTGGGCGAGTCTATTTTGAAGAAGTGGCTTTAGAAGAAGTTTAAGTTTAAAAATTTTGGCTCTCAAAAGAAATTTCAATTGATGTACTGTTGATATTTGGCTCTGTTGAGTAATGAGTTTGCCGTCCACTGGCCTAAATATGATGCCTAGTTTAACACATGGTTAACAATAGATAGAGCATGTCCCCAGTTAGGTGCAGTTGGTTAAATATAGTACTTCCCCGGGGCTGAGGCCAGTTCTGGCCTTGTTCAAATACTCACACCTGACCCTGGCACATGTTTAACCTATTGTTGGTTAAATATGGTGGCTTCCTTTCCCTGTAAACCTCATCTACTCTTTCAAAAATGGTCCCTCAGGTATGTTCCTGTTATTTCAAAAAAAAATTGTTTAATGGTCCCTACCTTTCATTTAAACCTAGACCTAGCCCCAGTTAAATACACCGTACAGTTCAATTAGTACCCTCTCATCTGCTCAGTTAAATGCAGTGTCTAATAGTATTTCGCAAGTATGTGTGTGAATGGTCTGGCCACCCCACCCACATCCCAGATTAATTCTGTCAAATCATGCCACTCCACCCTTCTATAAAGCAGTCAGTTCTAGTCTACCCAGCTAGTCTCATTTGTCTACTACTGCCCTGTGCCACCTCTCTATCTCCCTGGCTTCCCCTACCCTCGGCGGACCCAGAGAGTCCATGTTATGGGAGTCAGAGTCTGTCAAGAAAAAGCACAGCTGGAGGGTGGGAGGCAGTGAAGAAAGTACTGAGGCCAGGCAAGGTCTGACCGGAAGTGGGGATTCTGCAGCTCTCAAGGGAGGACTGAAGTTGGGGAGGTGTGAAACCCAGACCAGACTCTGGCCTTGCCACTTGCTGACCTCCCTTAATGAGCCCTGGGGTCCTTCAGAGCTGACATTCACTACCCTCTTACAGAACTGCTTTTGTGTCCTTCGCCACTGCCCCCACCTGCACAGGCCCTCCTAAGGGCCCTGTCCAGGTGGACACCTGAGCTCTTGTCCCATGGCCCATCCCCTCCCCCTGCTTCCCAGGTGGACTGCTGGTTGATGGGGGTTGCAGGGTGGGGAAGTGGGCAGGGGGCAGTGGCCCCAGAGGGCATAAGACCCAGGGCACAAGAACACAGACGGCACACGGGCTGTCAGGAGAGTCGGACCTTGATTTTCTTCTCGCCCCCACACCACCCAGCCTGGAGACAAACCGAGCCCGTGTCTTCCCAGCCCTTTCTTCCACCTGCCGCTGGCCTGGGTGAAGGGCTGGGATTATTGGTTGGAATTCTCTGAGAGCCTGTGCTCAGTGGTGTTTAGGAAGGTCTGGATCAGCATGTGGGCGTCCTCGACCGCCACATCCAGGGACAAGCGGAGCATCTGGTAGACAGTGGCAAAGGAGATGCCGCAGGTTGCCAGGGTGCTCAGGACAGGCACATTGAGGAGCTCCTGGGTGAACATGGCAGCGTCCCTGGAGGCCTGGCCCAGCAGGTTCACCACCAGCTCCTTGGTGACCGCGGGCCTCAGGCCCTGTGTTACCTCCAGGAACCTGCCCAGGGGCTGGCCGGTCTGCTCGGCCAGCTTCATGAGGGAGTCCTCGTCCAGGCCAAAGCTGTGGTAGTAGCCTTCCAGGGTGTCGATGAGCCGAGAGAGGTCACACGCCACGTCCTGCACTCCTGGCACGGGACTCGCGTTGATGCCACAGGCCACTGTGGCCACCAGCCAGATGTGCTGCCGCAGCGAGGCCGCCTTCTTCTCCAGGATGGCCTTGGAGGTGTTGGGCAGGGCCACCACGAGTGCATGCTGCTTGGGGCTCTCTACTCCCGCCACCATCGATTCCTCCAGCTGGCAGAAGTCGTACTTGCCCAACTCAAACATGGACAGCAGGAAGACCTTGGGGTCCTTCAGGCCCTCCGCTGCAGGAGGCAAGAGCACCGTTCAGTGGTCTCCACATGAGAGCAGCCGTGGTGCCTGACAGCTACCCGGGCTCGAGCGCCTGCCGGGAGTCCACACAGCCGGGGGCTTAGGCGTGGGCCCTGGAGCCAGGCTACCTGTGTGGCCTTGAGCAAGTTGCCAAACCTCTCTGGTCTGTAAAATTAAAGTGATCGTTTTACCTACTTGGTAAGGATGTTGTGGTTGTGAACTGACTTCATGAAAATGGTGTGTGGCATGTGCTGAGGCCTCTGAACGTGGGTGCCATCAGCAACAGGCACAAGCATCTGCGTAGCGTTGGCACTGCGTGCTTGGTAACTAGCTCACAAGCCAATACGTATTCTCTTCCTTGGTGCACGTGACCGGTCTCTGTCACCGCGACCAAGAAGTGCCAATGCTCCGGAAATGGAGTGTGGGGCCTGACATGGGCTTTTTTGTAACACAAGTGCCTGACTTAAGCTTTGGCTGAGGAGGCATCCATTTCAAAGAGGGCTGTCTGGAATAAACAGGCTGGCTAGCCCCAAGACCCCCCGCCCCGCCCCCCGCCCTCTGTGTTAGAGAACTTGGTAGATTTCAATATCCCACCGCTTGCGCTACTTGTTTTCTCTTCCTGCGCTTTAAATTCCTGCTCTTACATTTTAACACCAGAACCCCAGGCCCCTACCCTCAGCCCCAATAAAAGCAGCACCCAGGCCCATTGTCCCTGTGACCTCGCTGTGTGGCACCTCGCTGTAGACCTGCATCCTTTCAGTGTTGCCAGTGGCTGTGGCTGAAGAGCAAGCACCCTGCCATTAAGAACCGGGAGGGCTTGTCCGCCCCAATGTTGGTTATTGATGGGCTGAGACCAGCACACGGCTCAGCTGGCAGCATTGCACTGTGAGGCCTTGTTCAGCCTCCACGTGTGACCTTAGGTGACCCGTTTCCCACTCTGAATCTCAGCTGGAAAACGAATCGGAAGAGGCGGGTAATCCCCCAAGGATCCATCCACCCCCAGAACCCCCAGGGAGAGCACCTCACCTTCCAGCCGCTGCCAGCAGTCCTCCCGGATCTGCCCGAGCACCCTCTCCTCGGAGAAGGTTCTGGGGCGGCGAATGCGCGAGGCTGCCAGGTCCACGTCCACCTTGGAGCGGATGAAGTAGAAGGCCTTGCCCCGCTGCAGGAGCCCGTGGGCCAGCTGGGCGTGGCTGGCCGTGAAGCTGTCCGAGGTGATGATGATGAAGAAGTTGTAACGGTCCACCAGCACCCGCTGCAGGTATTCGTCAGCCTGGAAGGTGGGCGTGTCTATGCCCGGCAGGTCCCAGATGATGATGTTGAGGTATTTGGGGTGTGGGTATGGTGTGGGCTCCACGGTCATTTCTACCACACCAGTGCCGGCCGAGTTGGGGTCCTCATCGCCCAGCCCCCGGATGGTGTTGACAAAGGTCGACTTGCCTGAGCCTGTTCCCCCGCTTATGCCAATGTCCAGCCTGACGTTCTCCAGCGAGTGAAGTGTGGCCTGCAGCTTGGCGGCCACTGCTGGCAGGCTCCCCGCCTCAAAGGTCTCCTTCAGAGCCCCGGTGTTCTGTGAGAGCTCCAATATCTTGGACTGGAAAATTTGGGTTTCCATGGTCTGCCTGACCCCCAGTTCCACGTCTTTGGGACTTGATGACCTTTGGCAGGACAGGTAAGGGAGTGTTTTCACCCTGAGTTGCCCTCTCTTCTCTCCAGCCCTCAGCAAGCCCAAGACATTGGCAACATCAGTAATGGCATCACCAGTAACAGTACTGAGTGTGACCGTATCGCGGGCCTGGTGCTAAGTGCGTTGTTCATCACTGTCCTGCTGCAGTGCATCATCAAGTCCTCAAGAGCCAAAAAAAGATCAATCCCCTTACGATCCACGTCCCGCAGTGAGGGGAGAGCATTTGCCCAACGCCTCCAGCTAGTGTGTGGGGTGGGACTGGGGGAGTGGGACTGGGACTTAGGTCTTCTGATCCTAGAATTCCAATTCTTAAATAACTCTGCACCGGGCACTGCGATCAGTATAGGTAAGTGATTAAGAGCTGGAACCCTTACGGTCACTAATAGTGTATTTAATGTTTACTCTGGTCCAGCCACTGTCCTAACCATATGCAGCATTTCATGAAGTCCCCATTTTACAGAGGAGGAAACTTGAGGCTCAGGGAGGTAGAAGGCCCTTGCAAAATGCCTTCCAGCTTATACCAGAGCCAGGACATGGACTGCTCCACTGACGCTTTCCCCCTATGAATTTCCCCCAATTTAGCACCTTGTGTGCCAGGACCTCTGGTTGCTGCAGTTCCAACACCAGGAAGAGAGATCCAGGGGATCTGGTGCATTTGTGGAAACATTGCCCACCTCGAGGCCTGGCTTCTCCGTGCTCGCCTGCTCAGGAACCACAATGCACCTGGGCACCCCGGATCTGCCTCTGGGCTTGGATCCGCACTCGCGGGATGGACGGGGGCTGCCAGCGGTGACATGGAATTGCATGGCTGCCTCTAGTCCCTGCCGCGCCAGGGACTTGCCAGGTGACGCTGAGCAAGTCGTGGCCCCTCTGCTGCCTTTATTTCCTGCACCAGCCAGGCGTTTGCTTCCTCACCTGTGGAGCGGAGCGATGGCTCCCAGCTCTGCTGTTTCAGGAAGGCCCCAGGTCTTACTGCTGACGAGGTCCGGGCAGGGCCAGCGTGGGAGGGGCTCGGAACCTCAGGCTGAGCTTGATCTTTATCTGTGGGTAGCCATGGGGAGGGGTTGAGCAGCGGAGGGAGAAGTCTGCTGTGAATGTTAAGAGTCCTTCTGTGGCCTTATGGGGAGTGAGTCTACAGCCTGGGAGGTGACGCAAGGGAGGGGCTGGAGCAGGAACTGGGTGGAGGGGCGAGACCTGAGCTGGAACAGGGGCTTGGAGTGTAGATGGGAGATGGGGAATGGAGAGATAAAGGCAGAAGGGCCAGGACATGGTGACTAGCTGGAGACAGAAGTGACCCTTTCGCTCTCTCTAAACCTTAGGCCCAATGTGGTGAGAGCACTCACTACTCAGCCACCTCTGCACCCCTGCCCCTGGGGCCGAAGGGTCCCGTGTTTAGGGTGACGTCTTAGGGCCCACTCAGACATCGCAAGGCTGTGGCTGCGCTGTGAGGATGGATTTGGAAAGGATTATGAGTACACATCTGGGGTCTGGGATTTCCCTACCATCATCCCTCACAGCCTTTTTGGCGCAGAAAGACCCATGTGAACCCCCGGAGTCCCCGCAAGGCCAATTGAGTGGGAGGCTTCCGGGAAAAGAGGGACCCTTTGGCAAAGCAGAAAACTCTTCAGCCAAGAGCATCAGCACCCCCTTTTAATCGTCCAGGTTAAAGCGGACCCTCTGAGCCAGGAGCTGCTTCCTAGGGTTAGGAGGGGTCATTTGAGGCATCCAAATGAGGCAAGAACCATCACCAGCTCCTGGGACTCTGCAGGGAGTATTTGTGAGCACCTGGCATGAGGCCAGCTCCCTGCACCCGGCCCCACATTGCCACCAGTCTCGTACCCAACCTGAGCTCCTCTGGGAATTCCTGGGAACTCACCTTCTCTGCACCTAAATCTGACCCCTCCCTGACCCTTGTCTAAGCCCACAGAAGCCCCGAGCAAGCCACCCTGACCAGAGCCCCAGCCTGGGAGTCCTTGAATTTTAATCATGTGATCCTTGAATCAGCCAGAGTTTGGTTTCACTGGGTGTGTGGTCCAGATGCAAGAGATGCTCACCCACATGCATGCACATGTTCTCTGTCACTCACAGCCCCGTGCAGCTTTCAGATCTCAACACAGTCGCCATCATTCAGACTCAGGGCCTTTCAGCACAATCCCAGTACACACACACACACACGCACACGCACACGCACACGCACACGCACACGCACACGCACACCATGCAGACAGGTAACCCCCCAGTCTCAGCAAACTACTCTCTACCTTAGATACATGGCATCAATCTCGTAGAGACTCGCCAGGATTCCTGTCAGCACACCAGCACGCTTATCAATGCACAGTCACACTCAGACACACGCCATCTTTCTGAAACGACCATCCTCTCTCTGATGCTCAGAGAAACCGCCTGCCCCACTCTCACCACCTCTGCACCGAGGCCAGCCCAGGGGCCATGTGGCGTCCTCTGCTGGCCACCCGACCCACCATCACTCACAGGCCCAGGATGTCCATCTGCCCAACTCTGCTTAACCGGTTGCTAGGCACCATTGTGCCAATCCTGGGCACCGATTGGCTGCCCCTCCCCCCTCTAGAGGCGGCCTTTAGGACACGGGGGTTCTCAGAAGGGGATATGACATTGCAACTAAAATAAGTACCTCGGTAGGCACTGACCCCCCACTCAGCCACCCACATAGGGCGACAGACAGCTGGTTTTGTCTTACATCCAGGCTGGGCTGCCCTGTCACCCCACAGATCCCCCTTGGCCACTTGGGGACCAGGGAGAGAGACCACCAAGGAGCCCTCGGCCCACCACCCATACCTTGAACTTCTCTCCCCCCAGGATCAGTTCCTACCCCGGTTGAGTGAATCCCTCCTCCACCCTGGCCCCCCGGCTTCCCGTCTTACCCCCCCCCCCCCCCCCCCGCCCCACCAGGATGGCCGCCCCGCCCCTCCCTCCGCCACGCATCACTCAGTCACCACATGGGCCGTGTGTGTTTGGTTGGTCGGCTTTGTTAAGGTTTGGTTCGTGGGCGAGGCAGGGGGTCGGGGCTGCGCTTTCACTTCTCGTCCAGGTCCCGCCTCTTCCAGCTGTCCAGAATGTACTTGAGGAGGAGGCCCAGCTTCCGGCGGGTGGACAGCGGGGCTTCCTCGCCTCCGCCCTCCCCGGCCGCACACTTCTCCACGCCGCTGTCGCCGGCCGCCTCCAAGCTGACCTCGGGCTGGGACTCCTCCTCCTCCTCCTCCAGGGCCTTGATGCGCACCCGCTGGGCGTCCTCGGCCATCTCGTTGAGGCAGCCCTGGAGCATGGTGTAGACGGTGCCGAAGCTGATGCCGCCGGCCACCAGCGTCCCGAACACGGGGATGCCCCTCTCGAAGGCCCGGGCCACCCGCATGGCCCCGTCGGACGACTGCGAGTAGAGCCGCAGGACGGTCTCGGGCGAGACCTCGTTGGCCAGCGGGGAGCGGATGACGGAGCGCAGGTCGCCCGCCTGCTTGCCCACCTGCTCGGCCAGCTTGGCCAGCGAGTCTTCGTCCAGGCCGAAGCTGCGGTGGTAGCCGCGCAGCGAGCGGATGAGCAGGGCGTCGTCGTAGGCGGCCGCCAGCCCCGGCACCGGCAGCGCCTGGATGACGCCCGACACCAGGGCCGTCTTGAGCACCTGCTCCTGCAGCATGTCCTTCTTCCTCTGCAGCGCCTCCAGCGAGATGTCGGGCAGCGACAGCAGGCCGGCGTGGCGCCGGTGGGCGGGCAGGTCGTGCTCCCAGGTGGACAGGAGCAGCGGGAAGTCGTAGCGCCCCGGCCACAGGTTGGACACGAGGAAGATGCGGGGCTCGGCCACGCCCGCCGCGCGCAGCCGCTCGGCGCAGTGGTCGCGGATCTCCTGGAGGACCATGGTCTCGCTGAAGCCCGAGGGCCGCTGGCTGCGGGTGGCCGCCAGGTCCTCGTCCACCTTGGTGCGCACGAAGTAGAACTTCTTGCCCTGGCGCAGGATCTCGGAGGCCAGGCGGGTCTCCACGGCCCCGCAGCGGCGCGGGGACACCAGCAGGAAGAAGTCGTAGCGGCCGAAGTCCACCTGCTTCAGGTACTTGTCGGCGGGGCAGCCGGGGCAGCCGGCCCCGGGCAGGTCCCACAGGGTCACGTCAGGAAACTGGGGGTGCGGGTAGGAGGAGGGCTGCATCGTGGTCTCCACGACGCCGGTGAGCGCCGCGCCGGGGTCCTCGGCCCCCAGGCCGCGGAGGGCGTTGATGAGGGACGACTTGCCGGCGCCCGACTCGCCGGTGACACCCACCTCCAGGCGGGTGCTGTCGGAGGAGGCCAGCAGCTCCCGCAGGCGGGAGGCGGCCTGCGGGATGTCGCCGGCCTCGAAGGCGGTGCGCAGGGCCTCCAGCTCCTCTTTGGCCATGAGGATGGTGGTCTCCTCCTCCCCGGGGCCCTTGGAGGTCGTAGCCATGGTGACCGGCGGCTCAGAGGGCGCCGGGATGGGAGAGGCACAGGCCAGAGGCTGCAGGTGTCTGGGGAGAAGGGAGCCTTTCGCCTTCTGGGCCTGGTGGGGGCAGGGAGAGAGGAGGGTGTGAAGGGAGTCCTCTGGCACTCCCCGGCCCATTCCTTCCCAACCTCCCCGGGGGACCTTTTGGAAAGGAAGGGGCCTTGGAGTCCGGCAGGCCCAGGTTCCCATCCCATCTCTGCCACTAAGTCGCTGTGCGTCCTGGGGCAAAATCCGGCACCTCTCTGACCCTGCTTCCTGCTCTGGGGCCGGGCTTAATGGCTGGCCTGCCTCCCGAGGCGCTGCAGAGTCTTGGGGTAACTCAGGGAGGGGGCAGCTTCGTGGGCCCCGCGCTTAGGAGGCCCAGCTCGCGGCCCAACGCTTGTCTGCTGGCCCGGACTGAAAGTCTTACCGCCGTTTGAACGAGGAGCCCTGCCTTTTCTTCCGTGCTGGGCCAGGCCGCCAAGCAGAGGGCTTAAGCCCGGCTCCCGGGCCAAACAAGGACAGCGGCTGTGCCGACGCTGCAAGCCACGGAGTGAGGGCCAAGCACCTCGCGCCCGGCATCGCATGCTGGCTCTGCCGCAGACCCGAGTGATCTGGGCAAGTTCCTTAACTCTCTGCCTCCCTTTTCTCACCTCCTCTCGGTGGTGAAAATCCCACCATTGGTTACACAAAGCCTTTAAACGGCGCCTGGCGCAGAGCAGGCGGTCTGTGTGCGCGGCGCAGCGTGGTTTCTGTTGTTTTGTATTTCTAGCTGCGTGGCCCTGAGCGAGTCCCTGCCCTCTCTGGGCCTCAGCTGCTGTGTCCGCACCAATGGGGGACCCTGTCTGCCTCCGGGGCTGCTGTGGCCTCCTGAGCCCCGTGTCTCTCTCTAGGCCGACTGTGAGGACAGCCTGGGGTTCAGCTGGCGGGAGAAGCCCAGACATCGGATCCCCCGCATTGGACGCCCAGCCTCGCCGTGGCTGACCTCGCCAGGCCAAGTCCCCCCGCGCCCTGGGGCCCTCACATGGCCTCTCAGATCCTGTCCTCCTCACCTGGGAGCTTCCCTGGCCCCCTCTCTTCCAGTCACACTGTCTTCTGGTCCATCGCCTCTAAGATCCGCTTCCTCACTAACACTCTTCACAGAACCTGGGGAGAGACAACCACATCGGTCGCTTCCCCATCGGACGGAGAGGGCCCGAGGCTCAGACCAGACAGGCGATGTTTCTGCTCCGAGCCACCAGCAGGCCTCACACCCAGGTCCCTGGCTCCTTGCTCCTCTGAAGAGCGGCTCTGCCTCCCCACCCCCACGCCCCCTCTCCCCTTGTCTCTTTGTCCCTATCCCCACCTCCATCCCCTGACCCACAGAAATGTGTCCTTATTGCATTGTTCCCCTAGGTCTGACCCCCATCTCAGGTCAGGCCAGTCCCTGCACCCTAGGTCCATTTCCTCCCTCACCCTGCCCCTCCCCCCTCCCCCATCTCAGGGTGTGGAGCCTGGAGGGCCAGCAGCAAGGGGCAGACAGACCCGGCCTGGGTGGGCTGAGGCCCGGGAGCTGGAGTTGGGAGGGGAAGCCACACTCACAGGCCCTGCGGGAGAAACGCCCTCAGGATGCTCACCTGCCCTGTAGGCTCTCCTTCTCCCCTCACACTCTCCCCACTGGTGGGTCTCCTCCCCTGTTAGCCCAAGGTCAGACCAGTTGCTAGGACCCATAACAGCAAGCAGCAGCTTATTGGTCAACCAGCCCTTGTGCAATAATGTGACAGTGATGTCAGGGGGTGGGGTCCCACCATGGGGCAGAGTCCCACCCCCCAGCTATGCATGGGGCCCACAGTCAGTCACACTGGGCCCTGGCCCCCAGAAGGGACCCAGAGAGAGATCTTTCTAACACCAAGATTTGTTCAAGACTTGTCTGTGGTTTCCATCATGCCCAGGACAAAGTCCCATTGTCGCAGGGCCTGGCCCTGCTCAGCACCCCGCCCTCTGTGTCTCCTCCATCAGGGATTCTGTTCCTGAAGCAAATCGTTCCTTTTCTCTTCTCCGAACCCTCTATTCACCCACCCTCCTGTGGGGGGAGGTGGTGTAGCTCAGCCAGCATTGTGCAGGGGAGAGGCCGGCTCAGAAACCCCCATGTGGTCACTGCAGCAACCCTGCCTAGTCCTGGCCCGGACTCATGGCCCATGGTGTCAGCAGGGCAGCATCCACACCCCAGTTCAGCAGCTGCTATCCAGGCTCCCCAACTCTGGCCTCCTAGCTCCCTGAATTTTCACATCCTCTCCTGCCTCCCCCCATCTTCCCCCCAGACTGCCTTCAAGTCCCAGCTCAATGCTGATTCTTCCGGATGCCTTTCTCCACTCCGCTCTCTCCCTCCTCTCAGCACTTTAAATGGCATCAGTGAGACAGAGAGGGAGATGGACAAGAGACCACGCCCGAAAGAACCGGAGAGAAATAGTGTCAGAGGCACCAGTTACAGAAGGAGTGGAAAGATACAGAGCCTGAGATGGTGTCAAGGGGTGGGGACCGACCTGCACAGGGAAGGAGCTGAAGGTCTAGGGACCCCAGGACCCTGCGGGGGACACCAGCTCCCCTCAACTGCAACTTCTGTCTCCACAGCTACTGAGCCCCACCTCAACCCTCAGTCCTTTTGTATCTGTCTCCACACTTGTCTCCCCTCCTGGCTGCCTCCACCCAGGCCAGGTGCCCCGGGATCTCTCCTACCCCCACTTCCTGCGATGGAGTCAGAGGCACCTGCCAGTCAAAGGCTTTTCCTGGTTCCAAAGTTTGGTTCAGCAAAGGAGCCTCTGGAAATGACAGAGGAGAAGGCGGAGGCCCAGAAAGACATCAGAGCAGCCCGAGGCCACACCGAGGGCTGGGAGGGGTGGTCTGCGGGGCACGTGGTCCAGAATTCTTAAAGCAAGAGAGACGCAGCCCTGCAGCCCAGACTCAGACACAAGAGACCAGACTGGGAATCTTCTCAGACAATCCCAGGCACACAGACCCAGGCTCCTCCCCCAAATTCACAGAGACACGCACCTGGCCCAGGAGGGAAGACCCTGCAATACAGACTCCCTGCAGAAAAGCGAAAGTCGAACAAACACACAGACATTCAGACAGACAGACTGCAGCCCAGACTCAGCTACGCGCTGACAGCACAGACTGTGTCCTGTGGAAACCACTGTGTTCGTTCTGCTCCAGTGCCTGGGCCACTGCTCCCCTCCTGCCCGTCTGCCCAGCCCCCGCTCTTCACCGTCCACAGTCGGCACCTTCCCAGGTCGCGTCCGGGGCGACTCAGAGTCCAGTGGAGGAGTCAGATCCATCTCCAGACAATGAGGACACAGCTGGTGGTACTGGAATGGGGGGCCCCTGAGGACTGTGGGAGCACAAAGGAGACACATGACCCAGTCTGGAGATCATGGACCCGCTACCTTCCTCCCCCTTCTTGGAACAGCTCGAGGCCACACCGAGGGGTGGCAAGGGTGGTCCGTGGAGGAGAGGGCACCTGTGCTGAGACCTGGAGGATGAGGAGAGAGAGCCGCATGGCCTGCTAGGGAGCTGCCTCCCAGACCCACAGGTCCTGCCTGGGGGAAGACCCTGAACTGAGAGAGCTCTTGTTTGCCTGATCATTTCCTCAACTGTAGGGTCAGAAACGTGTTCAGACCCGACCGAAGCCCAGGCCCTGAGCTGGTCCAGAGATGTGAGTCCTACTTGCCCCTGATCTGACAGACCTGGGCACAATCATCGCCCGGCAGAGTGTCCACTCACCGCGCATGCACAGACCAACATGCGCCAGGCGCTGTGAGCCCATTGGCTGATGGAGTGACTCATCCCCCTGTCACCTGAGAGAGACGAAAACCCCGAGTGGAGCCCGGAGTGGAGAGGAAGGTGGAGACAAGTGAGATGAACACGTTTATTCGTCTATTCCTCGCAAGCTTGTCGACCCGCCAACAAACGAGGCACGTGGCCGCCGGCCGCAAGTTGGACATGCCTGCCCCACAGGTTCCCCGCGTAGCTAGGTCAGAGGCCGTTCTTGTCAGGCTCCCGCGTCTGTCCCACTCCCACGGGAAACAATGCCACCCACAGAACCAGGGCAGTGTTTCCTTAGTCACACTTCCCCAGGAGCTCTTCGCAGACGGGAAACACCGATCTTGACCGTCCGTCAAAGACCAGGCCGGCTGCGCTGATCCTGAAGCCACACAGAGAGACAGGAGTCAGGGCCTCCGCGCCCCCACCTGCACGTCCTCTGCGGTCGGGAGCGGCCACGGAGCAGCGAAAAGCCGCTCCCTCCTTGCACCCAGCGGTCTCTCACCATGACCACTGGGCCGACAGCGAGGCACCGTCAGCCGTGACTCCTCCCGACCTCAACCTTGCGAAGACGTGGGAACCTGCTTCAAGGTCCACTGTGTCTGCCAGTGGGACACAGCGGGGACGGGACAGCCCTCGCTCCAGGAAGGAAGCTGAGGTAGCAGGTGCCTGCTGGGTGCCAGGGGCCTGTGGGTGGATGTTCGCCACCTGCAGTGACTGCGTCCTTGCCCACCCCCTGACAGTGACCAGGGGATGCCTGACTTGGGGGGCGGGGAGCGGGGAGTCGGCCAAGGCTTTTTGGAGAAAGCCCATTTACTCAACACACACTTTTTGATCACCTGCTGTGTGCTAGGCCCTATGCTGGCTGAGGCATAGAACTGGGACCAAGACAGTCCCTGTTCTCTGCCTCCTCTTGCTCCCGTTTCTCTGCCCACTCCTAACTCTCCCTGCCTCCCTGCCCTTTCTGTCAGTGTCTGTTAAAAGCCCTAGAGCACTTCCCTAGGAAGACGTCCACATCATGACGTCACCTTCTCTCCACTCTCCATAATCCCGGGAAACCTCGTCAGTCCCCAGGACTCACTCACTGAAATGCCTGCCGGCTGCCCTCTGTGTGCTGGGCACAGACACCGTGTGAGTGACACACGGGTGGGCCGTGTCCTCAGGGAGCTTATATTTTCGAAAGATAAAGATGATAAACAAAAATAAGAAAGTGTCAAGTACTGATAAGAAAAATGAAAAACAGGAAAGCAAGAGTGAGGGGTGGGGGGTGGGTGGCCCGTAAGTATGGCCACTGACAATTCCTCCCGCCTCTGAGGGCACAGGCCCCTTCTCCCCAACGAGAGGAAGAGGCTGTCCTCTCCCCGGCGTCCGAGCTGGCCTGGGACTGCTCTGGTCAGCAGAATGTAGCATCCTGGAACTCCCAAGCCCAGGCCTTCAGAGGTGGCAGCCTCTACGTTCTCTTCCTCAGAGCCTCGCGCTGCCACGGAGAGGTCCCGCCGCCTGCTGGAGGGACCCCAGGGAGAGGCAGGCCACGGGGAGATGAGCCTGAGGCCGTCTAGAACACCCCAGCGCCAGCCGCTCCCGCTGAACGCAGCCACAGGAGTGATCCCAGCCAACACTACCTGGGAGGAGAACCATCCGGCAGAGCCCGACCAACTTGCAGAATTTGAGAAATAATAAATCCTTTTAGGCCACTAAAGAGCCAAAGGATTCGGGGGAGGGAGTGTATTACTTCGGATGGAATGTTCTGGGAGGAGCCATATGAGAAGGTGACGTTCTATTGGAGCACAGAGCTGCAGGAAGGAAGGAGAGGAGCCAGGTGGCCATTGGGGGGGGGGGGGGGGGGAGCAGTCCAGGAGGAAGCGTGGGAGTGCGCAGGCCCTGAGGGAGGCAGAGCCAGCCTGTGTGCCTGGGACAAGCAGGGTGGCTGTGTGGCTGGAGCAGCGTGAGGAGGGAGCGAGTTCCAGGAGGACTCATTCACCTGGGACCTGGGAGGAAGCAA
This sequence comes from Antrozous pallidus, assembly GCA_027563665.1. Lineage (NCBI taxonomy): Eukaryota > Metazoa > Chordata > Mammalia > Chiroptera > Vespertilionidae > Antrozous > Antrozous pallidus. Next base: position 16,996,558 of record CM050525.1, read on the forward strand.
AGGCCTCTGAGGAGTGTGTGAGAGTGGGCCGGGAGGGAGGCGGAGCCTTCCCACCCACGGAGCAGTTTGATTAGAACACGGGCCGGGGCTGGGCCAGCAACGAGACACTGTCCTGGGTGCAAAATTAAAGGGGCCAGAGGCCCAATAAATAATAGTTTAATGTAATGCTTTCTTAAAATAAAAATTAATGCAAAAATCCATGCTATTTGGATGCACCAAATCTCAACATTTTAAATAAGGACCAGTCCCATGCCCAGACGTGCTGGCATCCGAAACCAGGGGGGACAGTGCGCCCTGGTTTCGGTGGAGACAGACGCCTCCGTCGCATTTTTAAACGAGAGGATTTTCAGGCTCTACAGCCTCTTGACCAAATGATGACGGGAAATAATTTTTAATTAACTTATGCCAAAATGAAATTATACTCAATTCTGTTTGATATCAATACAACATCTTAACTCAAAACAATGAGTTTTAATACACCCTTCAGATAATTTTCAAGGTTTTTTAAAACTATTTTAATATTCTAGAAAAAATAGACATAATAAAAATCTATGCAGCCCTGGCCAGAACCCTGAGCTGTTGCCTGCAAAGGGCCAGGGAGACAGGACGGGCTGTGCCCTGAAGGGAGGAGGCCGAGGGCGAGGCTGGGAAGTCAGGCTCAGGCTGCAGAGGGGAGCAGGCGCCCAGGCAGACGTGCAGAGGCTGGGCTCAGGGAGAAACACTCACCTGGCTGGGGTGGCTCAGTGGCTGAGCGTCGACCTATGAACCAGGAGGTCACGGTTCGATTCCTGGGGAGGGCACACGCCAGGGCTGAGGGCTTGATCCCCAGTAAGGCGCGTGCTGGAGGCAGCCGATCAATGACTCTCTCCCATCACTGATGTTTCTACCTCTCTCCCTCTCCCTTCCTCTCTGAAACCAACAAAACTATGTAGAAGAAGAGGAAGAAGAAGAGGAAGAAGAAGAGGAAGAAGAAGAGGAAGAAGAAGCACTAGAGACCAATGTGGCCTTACCTCTTCATGAATGAATTACACGGGGCTCCCCTGCCCACGAGCTCAAGAACTGCAGTAGTCGACTGACGTCCCCATGGAGCCTGCAGGGCAGAGGGCTTCCCGGGGGCCTGGCTGGGAGAGGATGGCGGAGTCGGGGGAGGGGAGGGGAAGCTGGTCCTTGAACCACCATTTCTTCTTTTATATAACTGTTATTAATTTACATTTTTTAAGAGAGAGAGAGAGAGAGATGATGTGAGCAAGCAGCCTCCTGCATGCCTCCCACTGGAGATGGTGGAGCTGTAGGGTGTGTCCTCGGGCACGGGGGAGCTGTAGGGTGTGTCCTCGGGCACGCGGGAGCTAGAGGGTGTGACCTCGGGCACCGGGGAGCTAGAGGGTGTGACCTTGGGCACGGGGGAGTTGTAGGGTGTGACCACAGGCACAGGGGAGCTGGAAGGTGTGACCTTGGGCACGGGAGAGCTGGAAGGTGTGACTTTGGGCACGGGGGAGCTGTAGGGTGTGTCCTCGGGCACGGGGGAGCTGTAGGGTGTGACTTTGGGCACGGGAGAGCTGTAGGGTGTGACCTCGGGCACCGGGGAGCTAGAGGGTGTGACCTCGGGCACGGGGGAGCTGTAGGGTGTGACCTCGGGCACGGGGGAGCTGTAGGGTGTGACCTCGGGCACCGGGGAGCTAGAGGGTGTGACCTCGGGCACCAGAGGGCTGGAGGGTGTGACCTCGGGCACCATGGGGCTGTAGGGTGTGACCTCGGGCACCAGGGAGCTGTAGGGTGTGACCTCGGGCACCAGGGAGCTGTAGGGTGTGACCTCGGGCACCAGGGAGCTGTAGGGTGTGACCTCGGGCACCAGAGGGCTGGAGGGTGTGACCTCGGGCACCAGGGAGCTGTAGGGTGTGACCTCGGGCACCATGGAGCTGTAGGGTGTGACCTCGGGCACCAGGGAGCTGGAGGGTGTGACCTCGGGCACCAGGGAGCTGTAGGGTGTGACCTCGGGCACGGGAGAGCTGTAGGGTGTGACCTCGGGCACGGGAGAGCTGTAGGGTGTGACCTCGGGCACGGGGGAGCTGTAGGGTGTGACCTCGGGCACCGGGGAGCTGGAGGGTGTGACCTCGGGCACGGGGGACCTGTAGGGTGTGACCTCGGGCATGGGGGAGATGTAGGGTGTAACCTCGGGCACCGGGGAGCTGTAGGGTGTGACCTCGGGCACCGGAGAGCTGTAGGGTGTGACCTCGGGCACGGGGGAGCTGTAGGGTGTGACCTCGGGCACGGGGGAGCTGTAGGGTGTGACCTCGGGCACCAGGGAGCTGGAGGGTGTGACCTCGGGCACGGGGGAGCTGTAGGGTGTGACCTCGGGCACCAGGGAGCTGGAGGGTGTGACCTCGGGCACCAGGGAGCTGTAGGGTGTGACCTCGGGCACGGGAGAGCTGTAGGGTGTGACCTCGGGCACGGGGGAGCTGTAGGGTGTGACCTCGGGCACGGGGGAGCTGTAGGGTGTGACCTCGGGCACGGGGGAGCTGTAGGGTGTGACCTCGGGCACGGGGGACCTGTAGGGTGTGACCTCGGGCACGGGGGAGCTGTAGGGTGTGACCTCGGGCACGGGGGAGCTGTAGGGTGTGACCTCGGGCACGGGGGAGCTGTAGGGTGTGACCTCGGGCACGGGGGAGCTGTAGGGTGTGACCTCGGGCACCATGGAGCTGTAGGGTGTGACCTCGGGCACCAGGGAGCTGGAGGGTGTGACCTCGGCCACCACGGAGCTGGAGGGTGTGACCTCGGGCACGGGAGAGTTGGAAGGTGTGACCTCGGGGCCTGTAGGGTGTGACCTTGGAGATCACGATGGGGGACTTGGTGAAGGGGCTGAGGAAGGGCAGAAGCAGAGAGGCCCCCGATGGCGCAGGATGTGCCCTGCACCGGCTCCTCGGCCCGGGCGTCCTGGTGAAGGTGGCGATTCTCATGACCATCTTGGTCTCGGAGGTGGCCACCATTTCTCACTTTTAATGTAGGTGTCACTTTTGATCCCGGTCATTATACATGTTAGAATTTCATTCAAATGTATGAAAGGTACTATCTTCCAAGCTTTTCGAGTCTTAGAAACCTCTGAGGCACGCAGCACAGAGCAATGACAGCGCTCCGTCCTCGTCTCCGGGCGCCTGCTGCTGCCTCGTTCCCAGCCGGAGGAAGGGAAGGAAGCCGCGTGAGCCGGCATTGGGACCTGACGGAATGGAACGCGAGGCAGGCACAGCCGGGCCAGGCCGGGGCGCCACAGCCAGTCCGAGCGATCAAATGGCCGGGGACTCCCCAGAGGTGCTGCCGAGAACAGCAAGATGCAGAGAGCCGTGGCTAACATGTGAGAGGCCCCCAAACCCTGTCTACCTACATGACAGAGACACGACACACACATGTCGACATGCTACAGCTATGGCAGATGTATTTATAATATAGTCGTGCCATATGCATGAACATGCGTATGTAGACGTATATTGATATCAATACATCTATATGAATGTATCTACACATCTATATGGGATTATCTGGGAAATAACGGAGGAGATATCGGAGGTTAACAAGCCATTCCTGGGGGAGGGGGTCCCTGGGAGAATCTATGGGGGAGAAAAGAGGGAGAGAAAAGTAAAAGGGAAAAGACTTGATTTAAAAACATCAAAGCACGTGGGTATGCAGCAATAGAAATCCGTGTTTAGGGGAGAGGTTATCTCAGGTGAGGCAGGGAGAAGGGGTCAGGGAGGGACTCCACTGTCCCGATGTCTCCTTCCTTCAGTGAGAGGCACTGCTTGATCTTTCTTTGTTTCTATGTGTAAATAATGGAACTGTGTAACTTCAAAACTGTGCTCACATTTCATGCTCTTACGGAAAACAGAAATGTGCAATAAAATTGAATCCTCTGCGGCGTTCGCTGCACCGGCCCTACAGTCAGTCCCTTTCTCTCCCTGCGGACTCCCGGTCGCGCCCTTAAACCGCTTCCGTTCCCACTGCAAGCATTTCCTTCCCACTGCAAGCATTTCCGGAGCACCTGCCTGCCCAGCAGGGAGCACATCCCGGCCTGTCCTGGGGCCTCCAGTCTCCTAGACACAGCTCCTGCCCTCCCCCCCCCCCCCCGCCCCCAGCATCCAGAGGCCTTCCCGGTGGCAGGTGGGCTTTAGGGGTGTGACCCCAGGGCGCCCCTCCCAGTGACAACAGGAAAGGCTGCTGTTACTTGAAAGGCCTCTCCACGGTACCATAGATTTCTAGGCCCGAATCAGCTCTTCCACCAATCCTGTCGGCAGGACCAAGTCCCTCCTCCTGGATTGTTTTCTGCCATCAGGTATTGGGGTGCTTTGTTGCCCAGCCCCAGTAATTGTAAGCCCCCCTTTCTTTCTCTCCAGCTCCCCTCCTTCCCTCTTTCCTCTCCCAGCCCTTGCAACACAGCATAAGCCGTTCCCTGTATGAAATTGCTTCTGTTGAATCACCTAAGATGCTTTTTCTTGTCCTGATTCCTATTGACCCCCCTTTTTCTTTGCTAATGGAACCCTGTTTTGTCCAGAATCTGAGGCAGCCACATACCTTCTAAGAGATTGGGCCTCTTTCACTGTTGTAGTGTACCCCCGTCTTACAAAGGACGCTCCAAAAAGTCGAATTATGGAGGCATTTATTAAAAGCTGGCGGCGTACGAGGGAGCAAAAGCGCTCCAGACCTCGTAGCCCGAACAGCTGGCCACATCTGGCTCATATCGGCAGAACATCACAAAGGGATCGACTACGTCTTTGGGTCTGGAAGAGGAACCTGTTTCTTGAAAAAGCACTTTTTTTTTTTTTTTTTTTTTTTTTTTTACAGAGGCAGGTATCTAAAGTATCTATGAATCACTGAGTCAACAGAAACACATTATCTGGGACCATCTGGGCAATTTAGAATAATTGTGCTGTCCAGATTCTGGGATCACTGAGTTGACAGGAATGGACTATCTGTAGCTGCTGAGGCGATGTAGGATACTTGAGCTGTGGTGGTTCCCGGAAGGTGCTTCAATGACCAGTGAGATCGCCATCAATGGGATGTTCAAACCATCATCAGTGGAGCATTGGGATGGCCATACATAAGTTCAGAAAATCAAAATAACTTTCTATTGTTTTTTCAAACAAATAAGTACAGAACCCAAACAGCAGTTTCTGCCTGAGATGATTGCTACCGTACCTGACCTCCAGGGACTGAATCTTTTTTTTTTTTACATTTTTAAATATATATTTTAAATTAATTTCTTACAGAGAGGAAAGGAGAGAGATAGAGAGTTAGAATCCATATAGCTGCCTTCGGCACACCCCCTACTGGAGATGTGCCCGCACCCAATGCACATGCCCTTGACTGGAAATCAAACCTGGGACCTTTCAGCCCGCAAGTCGACGCTCTTTCCACTGAGCCAAACTGGTTTCGGCCAGGGACTGAATCTTAATTAGATAACGTGAATCAGGACAATCCGTTACCTTGCCAGGGATTGGCCAGCTCTGTTCTTGCTGGGGACATGAGGGAAGTCTGCTAGGAGATGGGGTTCTGGGAAGACAAGGACGGGGCAGGGGGGGGCGCCTCTTCCTGCTTTGCATGTGGTAGCCTGAGGTCATGGTGTGGGGCCACGCATCATCATGCCACACCAGCATGTTGAGGAGGGCAGGGCTGCGGCAGGTGGTGGGTGATGCCTTTGAGCTGCTCAGCGGATGACCCTGAGTTGCCTCCTCCATTCTCGGTGTGATATTAGCTGGGTGTGATATTAGCTAGTCTTTACTGCTTGGGCCTCAGGCCTTTGTTTGTAGTTCCCTCCGCCTGGAATGCCCCACCCCTGCCCCAGCCACCTGCACCGTCCTCTCCCGCACCCCTTCAGGTCTTTATTCAGACATCGCCTCCGGAGACCCCCATCCCAGCGCACCCTGTCCCAGCACTGCCCCTTCCTCTCCCTGCACTGTTTTCTCCACAGCACTCGTGCCAAGTGCTGCTGGCTGTCTTCCTGCCCCACAGGACACATCTCTTCCCGGGGAAGAGAATGTTCCGCGGTGTACCCCCAGTGTCCAGAGCTGCCTGATGGGTAAAGGGGGCCAGTAGGCATTTGTCAGATGGTGCTAAGTGAGCTGTTTCCGCTCTCCCGGTTGGACCTTCCATCACTTTCCGCTGAACGGTCCTGGGAGCTCCCTGTTCTGACCCGGCTCCCTCCTCTGGGTCTGGTGCCGGTGCTAAGGCGACCTGGTGCCAGGCGGAGCACTGAGCTCATACCCCCGGCTCCCAGGCGCCCTGGGGCCTGGGAGAGAGCAGACCACCCCAGGCCTGCCAGAGGCTGCAGGCACCAAGAAGGAAACCAGACCACTCAGCTCGTGCGATGAGATTCATTCACATCTGGCGCAGCAGGGGCACTGAGCCCAGACAGAAGGGCGTGGGGTGGAGCAGGATGTGCCGGGAAAGGGGGGGGGGGGTGTTGGGTCCTCAAGCCCCACCGTGGTTGCCCAGGACTTGGCTGGACCCTGAAAAGGGCGGCAGAGGAGGGGGGCTGGTTCCCAGTGTCCGGGAGGACAGACCTAGCCTGGGGGGTGGCCTGGTGCTGGGGGGGGGGGGGGGGTGCCCTGGAGGACTTGGCCAGGTGGAGGAGAAGGTGCACCCACGGGTGTCTCTAGCTGAGGAAGCAAAGCAACCTCGCTCCGGGGAGCAGGCCCAGCCCTGGGAGCCCCAGTCTGAGGGAGGAGGCTCGCCCCTGACTGTCCCACCAGCTTCCAGGCCCTGGCGAGTCCTAGTGGAGGGGAGCGGGATGCCGCCTCGCGATGGGGCTGCAGGCGGGGCGGGCCGGGGGGCTAGGCCAGGGCCCGGGCCACCAGCGCCGCCAGCGCGAGCAGGGCCAGGCGGGGGCCCGGCGCCGCCCCGGACCCGGACGGGCCGGTGGGGGCGATGACGGCGCGTTTGCCGGAGCTGCAGTCGGGCCGGCCGGCCAGCCGGTGGCCGGGCAGCGCCCGGAGCCCCTCCGTCCGGTCGGGGGCACTGCACAGGTCGCGGGATCCGCAGCCACGCACTGTCAGGTTCCTGCCGCCTGCGGAGACGGAGACGGAGAGGGAGAGGGAGAGGGAGAGGGAGAGGGAGAGGGAGAGGGAGAGGGAGACAGGAGACGGAGACAGGAGACGGAGAGGGAGAGGGCGACAGGAGACGGAGAGGGAGAGGGAGACAGGAGATGGAGAGGGAGAGGGAGAGGGAGATGGAGACGGAGAGGGAGAGGGAGACAGGAGACGGAGAGGGAGAGGGAGATGGAGACGGAGAGGGAGAGGGAGAGGGAGACAGGAGAGGGAGAGGGAGAGGGAGATGGAGAGGGAGAGGGAGAGGGAGACAGGAGACGGAGAGGGAGAGGGAGACAGGAGACGGAGAGGGAGACAGGAGACGGAGAGGGAGAGGGCGACAGGAGACGGAGAGGGAGAGGGAGACAGGAGATGGAGAGGGAGAGGGAGAGGGAGATGGAGACGGAGAGGGAGAGGGAGACAGGAGACGGAGAGGGAGAGGGAGAGGGAGACGGAGAGGGAGAGGGAGACAGGAGACGGAGACAGGAGACGGAGACAGGAGACGGAGACGGAGAGGGAGACAGGAGACGGAGAGGGAGAGGGAGAGGGAGAGGGAGAGGGAGAGGGAGAGGGAGAGGGAGAGGGAGAGGGAGACAGGAGACGGAGACAGGAGACGGAGAGGGAGAGGGCGACAGGAGACGGAGAGGGAGAGGGAGACAGGAGATGGAGAGGGAGAGGGAGAGGGAGATGGAGACGGAGAGGGAGAGGGAGACAGGAGACGGAGAGGGAGAGGGAGATGGAGACGGAGAGGGAGAGGGAGAGGGAGACAGGAGAGGGAGAGGGAGATGGAGACAGAGAGGGAGAGGGAGAGGGAGACAGGAGACGGAGAGGGAGAGGGAGACAGGAGACGGAGAGGGAGACAGGAGACGGAGAGGGAGAGGGAGACAGGAGACGGAGAGGGAGAGGGAGATGGAGACAGGAGACGGAGAGGGAGAGGGAGACAGGAGAGGGAGAGGGAGATGGAGACAGAGAGGGAGAGGGAGAGGGAGACAGGAGACGGAGAGGGAGACGGAGAGGGAGAGGGAGACAGGAGACGGAGAGGGAGAGGGAGACAGGAGATGGAGAGGGAGAGGGAGATGGAGACGGAGAGGGAGAGGGAGAGGGAGACAGGAGAGGGAGAGGGAGATGGAGACGGAGAGGGAGAGGGAGACAGGAGACGGAGAGGGAGAGGGAGATGGAGACGGAGAGGGAGAGGGAGAGGGAGACAGGAGAGGGAGAGGGAGAGGGAGATGGAGAGGGAGAGGGAGAGGGAGACAGGAGACGGAGAGGGAGAGGGAGACAGGAGACGGAGAGGGAGACAGGAGACGGAGAGGGAGAGGGCGACAGGAGACGGAGAGGGAGAGGGAGACAGGAGATGGAGAGGGAGAGGGAGAGGGAGATGGAGACGGAGAGGGAGAGGGAGACAGGAGACGGAGAGGGAGAGGGAGATGGAGACGGAGAGGGAGAGGGAGAGGGAGACAGGAGAGGGAGAGGGAGATGGAGAGGGAGAGGGAGAGGGAGAGGGAGACAGGAGACGGAGAGGGAGAGGGAGACAGGAGACGGAGAGGGAGACAGGAGACGGAGAGGGAGAGGGAGACAGGAGACGGAGAGGGAGAGGGAGATGGAGACAGGAGACGGAGAGGGAGAGGGAGACAGGAGAGGGAGAGGGAGATGGAGACAGAGAGGGAGAGGGAGACGGAGACGGAGACGGAGAGGGAGACGGAGAGGGAGAGGGAGAGGGAGAGGGAGAGGGAGAGGGAGAGGGAGAGGGAGACAGGAGACGGAGACAGGAGACGGAGACGGAGAGGGAGACAGGAGACGGAGAGGGAGAGGGCGACAGGAGACGGAGAGGGAGAGGGAGACAGGAGATGGAGAGGGAGAGGGAGAGGGAGATGGAGACGGAGAGGGAGAGGGAGACAGGAGACGGAGAGGGAGAGGGAGATGGAGACGGAGAGGGAGAGGGAGAGGGAGACAGGAGAGGGAGAGGGAGATGGAGACAGAGAGGGAGAGGGAGAGGGAGACAGGAGACGGAGAGGGAGAGGGAGACAGGAGACGGAGAGGGAGACAGGAGACGGAGAGGAGAGGGAGACAGGAGACGGAGAGGGAGAGGGAGATGGAGACAGGAGACGGAGAGGGAGAGGGAGACAGGAGAGGGAGAGGGAGATGGAGACAGAGAGGGAGAGGGAGAGGGAGACAGGAGACGGAGAGGGAGACGGAGAGGGAGAGGGAGACAGGAGACGGAGAGGGAGAGGGAGACAGGAGACGGAGAGGGAGAGGGAGATGGAGACGGAGAGGGAGAGGGAGAGGGAGACAGGAGAGGGAGAGGGAGATGGAGACGGAGAGGGAGAGGGAGACAGGAGACGGAGAGGGAGAGGGAGACAGGAGACGGAGAGGGAGAGGGAGACAGGAGACGGAGAGGGAGAGGGAGAGGGAGACAGGAGAGGGAGAGGGAGATGGAGACAGAGAGGGAGAGGGAGAGGGAGACAGGAGACGGAGAGGGAGAGGGAGAGGGAGAGGGAGACAGGAGACGGAGAGGGAGAGGGAGACAGGAGACGGAGAGGGAGAGGGAGATGGAGACGGAGAGGGAGAGGGAGAGGGAGACAGGAGAGGGAGAGGGAGATGGAGACGGAGAGGGAGAGGGAGAGGGAGAGGGAGACAGGAGACGGAGAGGGAGAGGGAGATGGAGACGGAGAGGGAGAGGGAGAGGGAGACAGGAGAGGGAGAGGGAGATGGAGACGGAGAGGGAGAGGGAGAGGGAGACAGGAGACGGAGAGGGAGAGGGAGACAGGAGAGGGAGAGGGAGAGGGAGACGGAGAGGGAGAGGGAGAGGGAGACAGGAGAGGGAGAGGGAGAGGGAGACAGGAGACGGAGAGGGAGAGGGAGACAGGAGACGGAGAGGGAGAGGGAGATGGAGACGGAGAGGGACAGGGAGATAGGAGACGGAGACGGAGACAGGAGACGGAGAGGGAGAGGGAGACAGGAGACGGAGAGGGAGATGGAGACGGAGAGGGAGAGGGAGAGGGAGACAGGAGAGGGAGAGGGAGATGGAGACGGAGAGGGAGAGGGAGAGGGAGACAGGAGAGGGAGAGGGAGAGGGAGAGGGAGAGGGAGAGGGAGAGGGAGAGGGAGACAGGAGAGGGAGAGGGAGACAGGAGAGGGAGAGGGAGACAGGAGACGGAGAGGGAGAGGGAGACAGGAGACGGAGAGGGAGAGGGCGACAGGAGACAGAGAGGGAGAGGGAGAGGGAGATGGAGAGGGAGAGGGAGAGGGAGACAGGAGACGGAGAGGGAGAGGGAGATGGAGACGGAGAGGGAGAGGGAGATGGAGACGGAGAGGGAGAGGGAGAGGGAGACAGGAGAGGGAGAGGGAGAGGGAGAGGGAGACAGAGAGGGAGAGGGAGAGGGAGAGGGAGACAGGAGAGGGAGAGGGAGATGGAGACAGAGAGGGAGAGGGAGAGGGAGACAGGAGACGGAGAGGGAGAGGGAGACAGGAGAGGGAGAGGGAGAGGGAGACAGGAGAGGGAGACAGGAGACGGAGAGGGAGACGGAGAGGGAGAGGGAGAGGGAGAGGGAGACGGAGAGGGAGAGGGTTAGGGAGAGGGAGAGGGAGAGGGAGAGGGAGAGGGAGAGGGAGAGGGAGACGGAGAGGGAGAGGGAGAGGGAGAGGGAGAGGGACGCGATGGGAGGGCGCCCGCCGGCGCGGCCCGCCCCCCCCCGCCCCCACCCCAGGCATCTCGTTCTCTGATGAAGCAACCGCCCTGACAGTCCCGCCAGCCCCTCAGGGCAGCCTGTTGCCCCGTCAGAACCTTGTTGAGATTTTGGGAAACAAAACTGTCACCTCACATAGGAAACGGGGCCCAGCCAGCCTGGCTCAGTGGGTGGCGTCGGCTGCGGGCTGAAGAGCCCTGGGTTCCATTCGGGTCAGGGCACACGCCCGGTGCGGCCGGACTCCCGGTGTGGAGGGGCAGCAGGCGGCCGGTCCGTGATTCTCTCATCATTTCTCTCTCCGCCCCCCCCCCTCTCCCCCGCCCCCCCCCCCCCCCCCCCCCCACCCCCCCCCTCTCTGTCTCACCTTCTCCCTTCCTCTCCGAAACCAATAAAATATTTTATTAAAAAACAGGACACACGGGAGGGAATGGTAGACCCTCGATTCCCTGTCTTTGGGAAACTCCCGGGAGATGTTCTGACCCGAGCGGGCCTGGCACAGCCGCTCTCGCCTGCACTCTGCGCCTCCTGTGTGCCCAGTGTTCACAGGAACTGACGCCTGGAGGCCACCATTCCACACAGCCGGCTCCAGGAAGCTTCCCAGGGACTCCCTGTGCTTCTTCAGAGCCGTACAGTGTGATACAGTGCTATCCTTCCGCACAAGCACAACTACACACTTGTAGCCAGTCTACTGAGGACTTGATGGGAGCTAGGAAAGTGAAATGACCTTATTTTACCAACAAAAAGCACCTCCCCACAATCGGAGGTTATTTTCCAGTCCTTATCTTTTAGGGATGTGGATGGAAATCCTCTTGGTGGAAGTGATAAGATACCTGAGTTTGTGTTCAAAATAACACGGGATGCAACGGGACCCGCCACGAATGCATAATTTCCGGAGTTGGGTGGAGAGTATAGGGGGGTCTACTGAACTGTTCCCTCGGATTTATCTTTGAACTTCTCCGTAACTCGAAGGCTAAAAAGAAATGTAAGCCTTGCAGCCTGGTCGGTCTTTGTCTCATTTTTCCCTGAGCTAGAATACACTTCCTCAAAGAGCCGTGTTTGTGAGGCATTGTCCCACCCCACCCTCACGCCCAGCCACCCACGCGTGCCCACACACACACATCTCAGTCACACGCAGCTCCCCTGCTGTCCCCAGAGGCCCACACACATCCACACAAACACACCTGTGCACCTGTCCATGGGCTGTCACCATGCCCAGGAGGCACACACACACACACACACAAACACACACATGCACACACACAACACTGGGCTCACAGACCCGGGCTCCTCACACGTCCCGTCCCTGAGAATGCTGACGGAAGGCCTGTCCGCTCCCGGAAGCCGTGCCCACACATAGCACTCATGACCGCTGACGCTGAATCGCGTCAGTTCCGAGAGGCACATCCCCCCTTACACCCACACATTTCGACATTTCTGAGTAGAACTGACTTCCTTTTAGATTCACTGCAATGCCACATATCACACTTGCTATGGCCTGGATGATGCTGTTCAACAGCAGCCACTGGCCACAGGTGGCTGGTGAGCACCTGAGATGTGGCTGGTTGGAACTGAGGGGTGCAGTGAATTTAGTCCACACCCCAGGACAAAGGCTCAGTGGGAAGGAATGCATGTAAGGCTTACCGCGTTTACCATTTCCTGTATCGGCTGCATGTTGGCTATACTGGGCTGAAAAGAATACATTACTAGCCCCGGCCCGTTAGAGGCTAGTTGATAGAGGATCTTGATTCCCAGTCAAGGGCACCTACCTCAGTTGCAGGTTCTATCCCTGGCCCCCGTCGTGGCATGTGTGGGAGGCAACCAGTTGATGTGTCTCTCTCACATCGATGTCTCTCTCTCTGTGTCTGTCTCCCCCTCCTCCCTTCCTTTCACTCCCTCTCTAAAGCTCAATGGAAAAAATAGCTTTGGGTAAGGATCATATAGCCTATATAATAAAAGCCCAGTAACTAAATGGAAGAACAACTGTTCTACCAGTCGCTATGACACACACTGACCACCAGGGGGCAGACACTAAACTCAGGAGCTGCTATTCCTGCTCTCGCATAGTGGGCCGGTCCCTGCAGGCCACATCCCCATTGGTGCATGAATTTGTGCACTAGGCTTCTAGTACACACACACACACACACACACACACACACACACACTGAGTGGCCAGATTATTATGCTCTCTGAACACATAATAATCTGGCCACTCAGTGTGTGTGTGTATATATAAATATATATATATATATATATATAAGAGGCCTGGTGCATGAATTTGTGCATGGGTGGGGTCTGGCCAGCTTGGCCAGGGCGAGGGAACATGGGCGGTTGACTGGCCTGTCTGCTGGTTGAACGCCTGGTCGAGGGGACAATTTGCATATTAGCCTTTTATTATATAGGATATACACTGAGTGGCCAGATTATTATGCGTTCAGAGATCATCATAACCTGGCCACTCACTGTGTGTGTGTGTGTGTGTGTGTGTGTGTGTGTGTAAATTAATTTAACCTGTTACTTTGTACTTTTTAAATGCAGCTACTAGAAAAGTTTAAATTATACATGGGGCTCACACTATATTTCTTTTGGGCAACACCCATCTAGAAGTTGTATGAATTACCTTACGAATTTTCACAACAGTCTTATGAATCAGGGACTATATTATCCTCTTTCTCAGATGGGAAATTGAGGGACAGAGGCCCAGCTCATCAGTGATAGATTTGGGGTTTGACCCAGGCAGCCTGGCCCCAGAGTCCTGCTTTATCCCCTCTGCTTTCCTGCCTCTCTCATGGACTCCCTCCTTCCTCACAAAACCCTGTGAGGTGTGTTTCCAGCGCTCCCATTTTCCCGAAGAGAAAACTGAGGCTCCAAGAGATGAAGCCACTTGTCATTGGTCACACAGCGTAAATGACAGGGGTGGGCCCCAGCTTCAGGCCTGCCTCACGCCGAAGCAGTGCGCCCAGGCTCACTCACGCGCACGTGCTCGCACCAGACACACGCGTTACCTTCTTCAGACACCAGGTCCAGCTGGACACACGTAGCCTCCCCGCTGGGACACCGCATGTACAGGGAGGAGGTGCAGCGCCCCAGGTGGCCCTCGGCGCATGTGGGACACAGGAACTTGCTGAGGCTGCGTGAGGCGGGCAGTGTTGCTGTACGGAGGAGGGTGGCGGTCAGCGGGCGGACTCGGAACCTCTCAGGGCCCGCTGTGCACGCATCGGCTCTGCCACAGGGAACCACGGTCCCGGGCTCCCCCACGGAGGGGTCAGGGCCTTAGGGCAGCCTGGTTGGGGCAAGGGGTTACGTGATGCTCCCACCGCCCGCTTCTCCACCCAGGACAAACCCCTCAGGCCCCCCCCTGCTGAGCCCCCACCTGACCACTCTCTGGGGGCAGCATACCCGGAGGAGTGGGCTCCTGGCAGCTGCCTTTGCAACAGGTGGTGTTGACCCAGAAGCCAAAATCGACGCTGTAGGTCAGGGCAGAGATGGGGTGGTCAAATTTGCAGTCCTCGGACGCCACGCAGGAACCATTTCTCCAGGAGACAGGGTCCTCTCCCCCGAGGGCTGCAGAGATTGGGAGGCGGATTTGTAAGGAAGAGCAATCACAAGCTGCCAAGCCCCGAGGGCGTCATTGCTGGCATTCAGTCTACCCGAGATCACCCTGGTACACACAGACCCTGTCCTGCTTCATCAGGAGGCAGTTCAGAGATCCTTCCTCCGCCTCCTCCCGCAGGTGCGCAGGTGGCTCTGCATCTGCGGGGTCTCAGCAGCCTGCCTGGGGGCACCCCACCCCCTTAGCCAGAGCCTTCTCGGGGACCCCGTGCCCCGCCTGGTCCGCCATACTGTTCCCATCGATACTGCTGGCATTCCAGTTTATACTACTTCTGTGTCTCTTGAAATTTATACCAAAGAAAGACTGGTTTCTAGTTCAACTCCTCTTCCCTTAGCAGGAAGGTCCAGTCTTTCCCTGACAGGCGGCACAGCGGGCTCCCTGCCCCGGTGTTGCAGTAGATTCCAAGATGGCCACACTGTCTCCCAACCCACATGCTTTGTTTGCAACATGACCTTACCGCTGCTGCATCGAGAGGTGCAATCTCTTTCCTCATTCCTTAACCCTGAGCTGGCCCCATGATTGCTTCTGACCCTCAGACTGTGGCGGTTCTGGGCTTAATCTTAAGAAGCAGCTGGTAGCCCTGGCCGGTGTGGCTGGAGCATCAGCCCACTCCCCGAACGGTCTCAAGTTTGATTCCTGGTCAAGGGCACATGCCTGAGCTGCAGGTTCAATCCCTGGCCCAGGATGGGCCATGCTCAAGTAGGCAACCAATTAATGTGTCTCACATTGATATATATCTCTCTCCCTTCCTCCCTCCCTCCTCCCCCCTTCCCTCTCTCTCTTCCAGTCTTTATAAAATCAATGGAAAAAATACCCTTGGGTGAGGATTAAAAAATGAAATAAAATAAATTGAAGATGCTGGTTTTTACTTCTTCCTTCTTGGAAGCCAGACACCATACTGTAAGGGAGCTCAGACTGAGGGGGGCCGCGTGGAGAGAGGCTGGTGAGAGGTGGCAGGTGAGAGGCTGAAGTGAACGCTCCAGCCCCAGCTGAGTTCCCAGCTGAACGCACCTTTGTGACTCAGGCCGCACACTCTGGAGCAGAGCCGCCCAGCTGAGCATGGGCAGCCCACAGAATGCTGGGAAATAATAAACCATTGTTTTACGCCATGACGTTTTTTTAAATTGTGGTAAAAAAAAACAACAACACATAATATAAAATGTATAGTCTTAACCACTTTAAGTGTACAGGTTAGCAGTGTTAACTGCATTAATATTGTGAAATATCTCTAGAACCACTTCATTTGGCAAGACTAAAACGCTTTACCCATCAAATAACAATGCCCCATTTCCCTCTCTCCCCCGCATCTACTTTCTGCTTCCATGATTTGACTCGTCTAGATCCTCATATAAGTGAAATCATGTAGTATTTGTCCTTTTATGGTTAAGTCACTACTTTTGTTTGTCTGTTGTTTCTTTCCTTTTTCTGTGTGTGTCGAAACCGAGGACTAAACTATTTTTCTATTACGTTTATATTCCTTTCAGGTGTACAACATGGCGATTAGACACGTACGTACCTTACGGGGCGATCACCGCAGTGAGTCTGGTCCCCACCGGCACGGCACGTGGTCACTACAGTGTTAGTGAGCATAGTCCCGGCGCCACACCCCACCTTCCCCGGCTGCTTTAGTAACCGGCGATGGGCACTTCTCCATCCCGGCACCTTGCTCACCCAGCCCCCAGCCGCCCTCCTCTCTGACAACCACCGATTTGTTCTCTGTGTCTACGAGTTCTTTCTGTTTTCTTCACCGAGCCCGTGTGAGGAGTTGGTTTATTATTCAGCAATAAATAGCTAAACAAATGTGGCATCAGATTTTAAACTCACATCCTCCCCTGCCACCAGCCTCTGTCCCCCACGGGCAGGCAGAGGCCGCTGTGACTCAGGAAGGCAGCGGGCCCGGGAGGCCTCGCTTCTGCCTCCCCTTCCCAGCCCCAGCCCTGGGCGCTCACCCAGGATGCCCGCCGTCTGCAGGCAGTAGTTCCTCTCTGCCGGGCAGGAGAAAGGGTGGCAGTGGTCGCTGTCTGAGCAGGTGAAACAGGTGGTGGTCTTAGCCTTGCTGTGGGTCGAAGTTGCTCGGGAACCTGGGAAAGAGAGGAAGAGGAGCTGCTGGAGGACAACGTGTGTGCGTGTGCGTGTGTGTGTGTGTGTGTGTGCGCGCACCTTGGTATGTGCATGTGGTTGTGCAATTCCACCATGTGTGTGCACTTCTGCCATGATACCGTTTGTGTGTAGCAGCATGCGGGCCTGTCTCTCTGTGCACGCGGGCTGTGTGTGCCTGTGTTGAACTCTGTGTGTTCTGGGACTGTCTGTGGAGGATGGGCTGTTTTGGTGTGCGTCTCCGGGGGCCCCGGGGGCAGCAGGTGTGTGTGTGTGTACCTGTGTGAAGAGACCACGTTTTTTTTTTTTTTTAATATATTTTATTGATTTTTTACAGAGCAGAAGGGAGAGGGATAGAAAGTCAGAAACATCAATGAGAGAGAGACATCCATCAGCTGCCTCTTGCACGCCCCCTATCAGGGATGTGCCCGCAGCCAAGGTACATGCCCTTGCCGGAATCGAACCCGGGACCCCTCAGTCCTCAGTCCGACTCTCTATCCACTGAGCCAAACCGGTCTCGGCAAGAGACCACGTTTTATGTGTGTGTGTGTAAGGCTGGTTGTGTGTGTGTGTATGTAGGGGGGTGTTGGATATATACGCTGGCACACAGACATGAATGTTCGTGGGTGTTAACCTGTTTCAGCGTATCTGTGGATATTTTGTGCTTTTATTTTATTTTTTAATGTTTTTATTGATTTCAGAGAGGAAGGGAGAAGGACAGAGAGATAGAAATATCAATGATGAGAAAGAATTCTTGATTGGCTGCCTCCTGCACGCCCCCCACTGGGGCTGGGGCCTGCCACCCAGGCACGTGCCCTGACCGGAACAGAACCGGGGACCTTTCGGTCCACAGGCCAGCGCTCTCTCCGCTGAGCCAGATCGGCGAGGGCTATTTTGTGCTTTAGACATGTGTCCTGTCTCTTTCCCAGTCCACATGTGTGGGTCTGGACCTGACAGCCGATGTGAATCGCATATGCAAAAGTCTCATGACTCACATTCAAGTGAGCAATTCTACCTTTCCCTTTTCCTTTCCGTATCGTAAATTTTGAGCTCCCGAATTTACCTCTCCCTCATTGTGATCAGTAATTTAATTCACTGCTTGGTTTTGAAAAGTAAAACTCCACCCTCACTGGTTTGGCTCAGTGGATAGGTCGTCGGCCTGCAGACTGAAGGGTTCCAGGTTCGATTCTGGTCAAAGGCATGTAACTTGGTTACGGGCACATCCCCAGTTGGGGGGTGGAGGGTACAGGTACAGGAGGCAGCTGATTGATATTTCTAACTATCCCTCTCCCTTCCTCTTTGTAAAAATTAATAAAATATATTTTTAAAAAGAAAAGAAAGACAAGAAAAACTCCTAGCAGCTGGGAATCTGAGGAAGCGAAAGTAAGAATGTCCCCTTTTGCCTGCAGACTCAGCGGAGAGATGTCTGCCTCCCAGAACACATCCTGTCCTGTGGTTTCCGGCAGAAGCATCTCCTGTGCCCGGGGCTGAAGAAAAGCTGCCCTGCCCAGTCTGGAACGTTCCTTCCTCACCCGCGAAAGGCCTGCCACTCTGTGCAGACGCCCCACTCAGAGAGCCATCGCCTGTGAGCACCACCTGAGGGACATCTCTTTTCTGGAAGACAAAAATCGCTGCCGGTGTCTCCGTTACGCCAGAGCGGGCCTGCCGGCAAACGTCTTCTTTGGCAAACAGGAATGTGGAAAAGAAAGGAAGAACCCAGATGCCTTCCTTAAACCGAGTTAGGTTCTCACCGCACTTACAAGACAGGCTGTTCCTGGTCAGACAAGAGCGTTCCCCTCTAGACCCGTTCTGAGTACCAGGGAATAAATGCGGGTGTTTGAGGATGTGCGGCAAAGTGCCAATGGGATTTTCTGCTTCTGGGTATGACAGGTGGTGTGTGTGTGTGTGTGTGTGTGTGCGCGCGCGTGCACATATGAGTAATTACACTCCCTGGGAACATTATAGTAGGGGGGAGGAGATGCCCTGGGAACATACAGGATTGGAAGGACAAGTGGGATCCAGGGGGGAGGTAGGGTCTCCGAAGTTAAGTTCAAAGCACCTGGCTGGGTGGTTGGAGCCTCGGAGTAGCACTCGGGCGGGGTTGTGAGCTGAAACCCAAACGCTTCGGGGCCCAGGCTGCTGTTCACTCGCAGGTTGCACAACGCTGGTGTGGCGCAGCCCCTGAGCACCGGGGGCCCCCCTGCAGAACAAAGGCAGCGTCAGGGGGACTCAGCCTGAACTCCCACCTTGATGCCTGTCTCTCTTGACGGTTCTATAGGATTCATTTTCAAACATCCCTGGTCACTTACGGCCTTTGGCGCTTGCTCTTCTAACCTGTTCCTTCATACGCATCACCCACAGCTCTGCTCTGGAGCTGGTCACCATGATGGTGGCTCCTCGTGGCCTCTCTGTGCTGGCCTTTGCTTCTGCCTTTCGTGAGCTCTGATGGTGAGCTCACAGTGGGTTGTGGAAGCCCTAGCGGCTTTTCTCCGGAGGGACTCTCTTTGGCTCATTCTGAGAGCCGGGAAGTGCTACAACCTGGGATGGTTCTGGCCCCTCCGAGGTCCCTGGCACACACGGGCCCTGAGGGTCAGCGCCAATGCAGTGCTAACCTAAGAGCTCGCACCCAGAGCAGACATCTCCTCAGTTCCACTTCTGCCCACTGCTCTTGTCCTGATTTCTATTCACATTTTTTTGTTTTTTGTTTGAAGACACTTGGACATTCCCCTAACTCCTGGCAAGCCCCCAAAAGCACGGAGAAATATTCTTGTGCAGCGTTCAGTTCACCTGTAAACAGTGGCATAAGGAAGTGTATTGTCTGTAAAGCGATAAGAAGCCGTAATAAAACCGACTAAAAGTCGATTTGCTTGTGATTAGCACCATATACCGGCCTTTCTAAACAATGGCAGTGATAAAATACTCCGCCCAGCCGGGAGGGCCCCTCCCACCACTCCTGCTCCAGCTGCTCCCCCTTCCCCCACTGTTTGCAGCAGAAGGCCCTTCGAAGGATCTGTCCACTGTGCTGTCAGGAGTAAGAGCCCAGGCCACTTCTCTGTCACTTGGTTGGCTTCACAGTTAGTGTATCCACTGGTCGGTCTAGTCTAAGCCTTTTGCTCCAAAAGCCCCTGCTCCAACCATTTGCAAAAAGTGGGGATTTTAAAATGCCTCCGCGCCCTCGCTGGTTTGGCTCAGTAGGTAGAGCATTGGCCTGGGGACTCACGGGTCCCGGGTCCGATTCCTGTCAAGGGCATCCACCTTGGTTTCGGGCACATCCCCAGTGAGGGGTGTGCAGGAGGCAGCTGATAGATGTTTCTCTCTCATCGATGTTTCTGACTCTCCCTCTCCCTTCCTCTCTGTAAACATCAATAAAATATATATTTTTTAAAACCACCAGATGAACCTTTGTGGCCGGTCCAGCCAGTAAAGCCCAATAGGCAGGACCCGGTGTGACTTCCAGAGCGAGGCTGCCCCCGGCTGTGCAGCGGCCCCCTGGTTGCTGGGACGCTTGTTCTCCAGGTCCTCGGCCGCCACGAGGTCAGGAAGCCCAAGGTGGAGAGACCACACGGGGGGGCCCCCCCACCCGGCAGCTGCCCTCCAGCCACCTTCCGACTGCGGCTGAGAGGCCCGGACTGTCCCGCTGAGCTCTCCGTGAATCCCCAGCCCACGGAAACCAGACGTGCTCATTAAATGGCGGTTGTTGTGTTTAAGCCGCTGCATTGGCAAAGGATTTGTTCATTAGCAATGAGTAACCAGCACAGGCACGCGAATGGCCCTCAACCTTCTTTGCGCAGACGGGAGGAAGGCGCGCCATGCAGTGACCCCCCGAAGGGAGCCCTTACCTTGCGTCCATGTGCCTTTGAGGGTGACACACAGAGTCTGGCGTCCGGTGCAGCTCATGACCGACAGCGAGTCACACGGGGCTGACTTGCTCCCGGAGCAGTAGGGACACTTCACCCCGTTGGGCGGGGCCTCCTCTGAGGGGAGTGGGGATGGTCAGGGTGGGATGGGGGCTGAGGAACACGCCCGCCAGCCCTCTGCTCCTGCTGCCTGCACCCGCCACCATCCGCAGCATCTTCCTCCGAAGCGGGGCCGGCTGGCCTCAGACACCTCCTCCCGGCCCCCAAGGACTTATTCTGAGGAGCAGCGCAGGGGGCCGTGGGCGGGGCTGGCCCCACACGGCTCACTTGTCCGAAAGGAGCCTTCGTGCTGGACCCTAAGGGCCCTTCGATTCGTTGCACAAACCCTTCTTGAGTGCCCAGCGTGTACCCGGCTCTGGAGCCTCGGCCCTGCCCTTCCCTTAAAGACCTCAGGTTCCAAAAGGGATTAAAAAGGGATCCTGCTATTTTTGGTTTTAAGGTCTTGTGGTTTCTGCCAAAGAGTGGAGGGGGCTGTGGCTTTAGCTTCTCCACCATCTGACTGATTTTGAGAGCTTTCTTAGAGATCTGAGACATTTAAGAGGAAGCTGCTGCAGCATATTTTTCATGAGTCAGAACTAAGTCACGAGGCATTTCAATGTGGCCTGATAGTGAAATACTGGCCAGCACAGGACAGGAGGCTGAAAAAGAGCCGTAAGTAGGAACAGCGCTGCCCGCTCCATGGCCACGGTCCACGTGTGGCCCACGAGCATGTGGAAGGCGGCTGGCCCCTTCAGGGGTGCGCTGTGAGGGCAAGACACCCTCATGTCAGAGGCTTACTGTGGAAAAAGAATGTGGAATTTCTCATGAATAATACTGGATTGACTATCTATGCGTTGAAATGTTTTAGGTGTGTTGCATTAAATAAAACATATTACTGAAATTACTTTCACCCCGTTTCTTTGTAACCTTTTAAAACCCTCATCCGAGGACAAGCTCAGAGAGAGGAAGGGAGAGGGAAACATCCCTCACTCCTTCCGGGCCCACCTGGGGATTGAACTACAGCACAGGGGTGTGCCCCGTCGGGACAACAGCTCAGCCAGCTGAATCCCGGCCCGGCCTGGCTCTTTGGACCTTTTTGTTTGGCTCCTGGAGAACCTTCCATTGCCATGCAGATAACCCCGCATTCCGCTGGAAGGCGCTGCTGTTGATCCTCTGCCAAGAGACAGTTACTCGGGCCCTGGAGCTGGCTCAGCTGGCTGAGCGTCGTCCGGTGCACCAAAAGGCTGCAGGTTTGATCGGGTCGGGGCACACGCCTAGGCTGCCAGTTTGATCCCCACTCGGAGTGGGCACAGGAGGCAGCCAATGGATGTTTCTCTCTCATATCAATGCTTCTCTCTCTCTCCCCCTTCCTCTCTCTCTAAAATGAAAACATATCCTCAGGTGAGGATTAAAAAAACTATTACTTGAGTATTTCGAGGTAGTCCCTTTGGTCCTCCTCTACTCATAGTAGTTTTGTTCAAAGCAGTTTCAATCAAAACTGTCGTTTTAACCCTCGCCGGTTTGGCTCAGTAGGTAGAGCATCAGCCTGCACACTGAAGGGTCCCGGGTTCGATTCCAGTCAAGGGCACATGCCCAGGTTGTGTCTTGATTCCCAGTAGAGGGCATGTAAGAGACAGCCAATCAATGATTCTTTCTCATCATTGATGTTTCTATCTCTCTCTCCCTCTCCCTCCCTCTCTAAAATCAATAAAAAAAAAAAACACTTTTTTAAAAAGCTGACATTTTATATCCTTTGTTGTTGTTCTTGTTCTTAATCCTCACCTGAGATTTTTGTTCCACTGCTTTTTAGAGAGAGTGGAAAGGCGGGAGGGAGGGGAAGAGACAAAGAAAAAGAAAGGTCAGTGTGAGAGAGACACATCAATCGGGTGCCTCCCGCATGCTCCCTGACCGGGCCAGGGATCGAGTCTGCAACCCAGGTACAGCCCCTTTCCCAGAAACCAAACTCGAGACCCTTCAGTGTGCAGGCTGACCAACCACTGCTCGGAGAACGCGAAATCAAGCCGAAACCTCCCGGCCCACCGCCACGCCGTGGTGATTTATGTTCTGAATGGAATGCCCACCTCTCGACTTGGACTTGGGTGTTTCTTTATTGAGGTACAGTTTAGGAGGAGGGACACCCCAGTAGTTTGAAAGGATGGCTAGTAGCCCCAAGCGTGGCGCTCTCAGGTGTCCCCACTGCTACCCCAGCCTAATGCAAATGCCTTCTTTAAGAAATAACCAAGCCACAAAAAGCAATCTTTATCACTGCTCAGGGCCAGGTCGAGGGTGAGGCCAGCAAGGTGTCCACTGTCAAGGTGGTGGGAGTGCGGAGTGTGAGCACGTCCTTCACTCGTGCACCTGCGCCCCTCTCTGGCGCACCGCACCTGGGCCTGCGACCGCCCATAGCATTGCTTGTTCTGCCTAACTCGCCTTCCGGGAGCCCCTCTCAGGAGAACTAAGAGTCTGGAGCTGCTCTCCAGCCAAGCACCCCCCCCCACCCCCCAATGACTCAGCAAGCACAGCTACAATTTACGGAGTGCCTACCGCATGCCAGCTTTGTGGCGGACGCACCCTGTGCAAAGCTTAGCTCACACCCGTTTTCTGGATGTGGAGACTGAGGGTTTCCTTGCTCTAACTGGCCAGGCAGAGCGTGAGCGGAGGCCAGGTCCCATGACACCCGCCCAGCTGTGACAGACCTGGCCGCGCAAACTTGCTGCAGTTGTTGTCGCAACAGGCTGTGCTGAGACTCGAGTTGGGGGCATAGGTCAGGGCGTAGACACCTTCTCGGCATTCCTGTGGGGCCACGCACGACCCGTTCTTGATGAAAATCTCATTTTCTAAGGACAGAGGTTGAGGAGGGGAGATTAGAGATCCCCGGACCCTCCCAGAGGTCAGTCTGAGGCCTCAACTGGTGTTGAGACCACTCCTGCCCCCTCCCCCGACAGTCTTGAGCTGAGCTGTGAGGCAGTTTGGAGCCTCCAGCCCCAGGAGGCCCCAGGTTGGCTTACCCACGCCTCTCCGCCGGGCCCCTGCCCGCCCGCTGTACCCTCCCTCGCTGCCCAGCCCTGTTCGGTCTCTACCCAGCTGCATCAGGCGGAACAAGCAGGAGTCCTTGGCAGGAGGACAAACGGTCTTTCTACAGGTTCCTGGAAAAGAGCTATCTTGACACAGTCGTGGATGTCCCTGCGGGTATTTGGGTGATCAGATTGCTATTTGGGAGCGGGCTGGACCATCACACTCTGACACAGACTCTTAAACTTTTCCTCACACACACACCATCACTCCTCACACACACACTCACATACACACACCACACAACACACACACACTCACACACTCCACACACACACACCCCCCACCCCCACCCTCCCACACACCACCACCACACACCCCCCCCACCCCCCACCACCCCCCACCACTCACACACACACCCCCCCTCCACCCCTCCCCACTAACACACACACCCACCACTCACACACACACCCCCACACCCACCCACACACACTCACCACCCCCCACCCACACCCACTCACACCCCACCCACCACCACCACCCACTCACACCCCTACCCACTCACCTCACACACTCACCCACACACTCACACACCCCCACCCCCACAACACTCACCCACACACCCCCCACCCCCACACCCACACACCTCACCCCACACACACACACACCCCCCCCCCACACCCACCCACCCCCCTCCCCACCCACACCCCCTCACCCACCTCACACACACCCTCAGCACTCCCCCACCACACACACCACCACACACCCACACACACCCCACCCCACACACCCCACACCTCCACCACCCCCAACCCCCCCCACACCCACCCCCACCCACACCCACTCACCCCCCCCCCCCACCACCCCCCCACCCACCCCCACACCCCCACCACCCCCACCCCCCCCCACACACACAATCACACACAACCCACCCCATCTCCCCCCACTCCCACCCAAACCCACTCACATACCACTCTCTCCCACCCCATACACCCACACACACACACACCCCCACCCCCCCCCCCCCCCCCCCCCCCACACCCCCACTCCCCCGACACACCCACCCACCCACCCCCCACCACACCACCCCCCCCCACCCCACACCCCCCCCCCCCCACACACACACCCCCACACACCCACACACCACCCACACCCACACTCACCCAACACCCTCAACCTCACACACCTCCCCCACCCCACCCACTCCCCACCACCACCACACACAACCCCATCTCCCCACCCACCACCACCCCCCCCCCCCCCCAACCCCCCCCCCCACCCTCCACACACTCCCCCCCCCACACCCACCCACCCCACCACACACCCACATCAACACACACAACCCCCCCCACCCCCACACCCACACCCCCCCCACCCCCACCCCCCCCCACACCACCCCCTCACACCCCCCACACCCCACACCACCCCCACCCACACCCCCCACACCCACCAACCCCCCACAACCCCCACACCCACCCAACACCCCCCCCACACCCACCACCACACCCCCCACCCCCCCCCCCCACTCCCCACACCACACACCTCACACCCCCCCTCCACCCACC
The DNA here is from genome assembly GCA_027563665.1 of Antrozous pallidus. Classification (NCBI taxonomy): domain Eukaryota; kingdom Metazoa; phylum Chordata; class Mammalia; order Chiroptera; family Vespertilionidae; genus Antrozous; species Antrozous pallidus. The sequence goes on from CM050525.1 coordinate 17,021,491, forward strand.
CCCACCAAAACCACTCCCACACACAATCACCCACCACCTCCCCACTCCCTCCCCCTCCACCCCCCTATCACACCCCACTCTCCCCCACCCACACCCCCCCCCCACACCCACACCACCCACACACACACCCCCAAACCCCCCCACCCCCACTCCCACACACACCCCCAACCCCCAACACACACCCACCCACACACCCCCACACCCCCCCACACACTCACCCCCACACACCCCCCCCACACCCCAACACCCCCACACACCCCACCCACACCACACTCCCCACCCACACCCCACACCCTCACCACCCTAACACCCCCATCACAACCCCACTCACCCACACACATCAACCACCACCACACCCCCCCACTCACACACACCCCAACACACCCCCACACACACCCCCACACCCTCCACCCAACACACCCCCCCACCACCCCCCCCCACCCCCCCACCACCCCCACACCCTCCCCCACACTCCACACACACCCCCACCCCCCCACACAACACCCCACACACACTCCACCACACCCCCCCCCCTCACACCTCCCCATCACACACACACTCCCACACACCACACCCACACCCCACCCACCCACCCTCATCCCCCCCACCCAACCCCAACACTCACACACACTCACCCCCCCACTACACCCACCCCCCCCCACCCCCCCTCACACACACTCACCCACCACACACCCCAACAACCCACCACACCCCCCCCCCCACCCACCACCCCCCACACACCCCCCCACACACACCACCACCACACACACCCCCCCACCCCCACCCCCCCAACACCCCACACCGCACCCACTCCCCACCTCCATCACCCACACCCTCCACCCCCACTCACATACACACACACCCACCTCTCTCCCACACCCATACATACACCCACACCCCACACACAATACACACCCAGACCACATATACACACTCTCTCACACACACACCACACAACCACATCCACCACACACATGTACCCCCCACATCACCCCTACCCACCACCTCATACACACATCCACCCCCCACCCACACATCCCCTCATCACACCACATCCACCCACCACGCTCACACACACACGCGCTCATCTCAACACTCACACACATATACATACACACACATACACACACTCACATGCATACACACATATACACACCCTCACATGTATATGCACCTACCCCGTCCCCTACACCCCAGCACGCATGCCTCGCACACCCACTCTCACATACACACCCAAACACACCCACTCACCCACACCCACACTCACCACCCTCCACCCCACTCACAACCCACACACCCCTCCTCACACACTCACCCACCCCCTCACCCACCCCCACACCCCTCACCCAACACCACCCCACTCCCCCCCCCACACAACACACACTCCCCCCCACACTCCCCCCTACCCCCCCACACCAACACCCACACCCCCACACACCCCTCCCTACCCTTCACACCACCCCCACTCTCCCATACACTACCCACACTCCCCCCCCCACCAACACCACCCCCCACACCCCACTCCCCACACTACCACACCCCCAACCACCCACTCACACCCCCCCCACACCCACTCACTACCCACTCCACCCACAACCCCACCCTCCTCACATCCAACATCTCCACCCACTCCCCCCACACCCACCCCCCCACCACCCACTCCCCCCCCACCATACCCACTCCACACCCCACACCCACCACCACCCTCATCCCACCCACCCCCCATCCAACCCCCCCCCACTCACCCACCACCCACCCCCCCCTCCCCACACACTCCCCCCACACATACACACACACACACACTCTCACACAACATACACACTCTCACATACACTCACCAACACACACAACTCTCTCTCACATACACACATATACACACACTCCCCCCCCCCACACTCACACTCATACACACACTCCCCCCACACATACACCACTCCCCCCCACACACACACTCACACACTCATACACACACTCCCCCCACACATACACACTCCCCCCCACACACACTCACACACTCATACACACACTCCCCCCACACATACACACTCCCCCCCACACACACTCACACACTTATACACACACTCCCCCCACACATACACACACACACACTCTCACACACTCATACACACACTCCCCACACACATACACACTCCCCCCACACACTCACACACTCATACACACACACACACACATACACACACGCGCACACTTACACACTCATACACACATGCACACACTCCCCCCACACATACACACACTCCCCCCACACACACACTCACACACTCATACACACACGCGCACACTTACACACTCATACACACATGCACACACTCCCCCCACACATACACACACTCCCCCCCACACACACTCACACACTCATACACACACTCCCCCCACACATACACACACACACACACACTCTCTCTCACACACATACACACATGCGCACACTTACACACTCATACACACATGCACACACGCGCGCGCGCACACACACAGTGACCTCCTGGTTCATAGGTTGGCGCTCAGCCGCTGAGCCACGCGGCAGCCGGTCTTCCCGGCCCCAGAGAGCCCAGAGGCCTCCCAGGAAGCTTTAAGGCTGCAGGAAGCACCGCCCGAGAACGGAGGCCCGCGTGTCTCACCTTCCTCTCAGACAGGAGGACACTGAAGCCAGAGCGCTTACAGCCTGGCCCAAGGTCACACCCTGGGGTCCCCGCCAGAACCAAAGGGTGGAGGGAAGGCCGGGGAGGGAAGAGCCATAGTTACTCCTGAATCAGACCGGGCTACGGGGCGGGGGGTGTCGGGGGACGACACTGTTCTAAGCCCTTAAAAAGTTCCTCAGACACGTCAGTCCAGTGACTGCCCGGCAGCCTCTGCGCAGGGTGCTCCTCACCCTCGCCTCCCAGCTGGGGACTGAAGCTCAGAGGCGAAGTGGCTGGCGCCCAGGGAGGGTCCCAGCCAGGAAGGGTCAGAGGCAGGAGCGGAACCCAGGCCTGGCTCCAGAGCCACGTCTGCGCCCTCCCTCCTGCTGCCTCCGGAGACAACAGCGAAGGTGGAGGGAGCCGGGGCTCAGACTCACAGTCCCACCACCCACGTGATGGTGGCCCCCCCTGGCTCTCCCTGGGGCCCCACACGGGGCGCCTACCTGCGGGGGCGGCCAGCGCTCCGAGGAGCACCAAGGCAGGGAGGAGCCGGAGCATGATCCAGGCCGGAGAGGAGGAAGCAGGACAGGGGTGCCCCGGCCTTTTATTCAAGGTCCTTGGCTGGGGTGGCAGCCCACGAGGAGGGAAAGCAAACAGGCCGGGGAGATAGCCGCCCCACCCAGCGTCCTGGCCCACTGGGTCACCTGGTGGGAGCGCCTAGGGAACGTGGAGATGGGGAAACTGAGTTCTAAGAGGCACGTGGGAGAATCCTGGGGCTATTCAGTGAAGCCAAAGAAGGAGCGTGAGTTTTGTTGTTATTATTATTATTACTATTAGTAGTAGTAATAACAGTAATAATATCACTATTCTTTTGCCTGGTCATTCCAGAGAGATGTTAGCTCACTGATTCCTAACAGTCTTTTTTTTTTTTTTAATATATTTTATTGATTTTTTTACAGAGCGGAAGGGAGAGGGATAGAAAGTCAGAAACATTGATGAGAGAGAAACATCGATCAGCTGCCTCTCTGGGGATGTGCCTGCAGCCAAGGTACATGCCCTTGCCGGAATCGAACCCGGGACCGTTCAGTCCGCAGTCCGGCACTCTATCCACTGAGCCAAACCGGTCTCGGCCCTAACACAGTCTTACATGCCGCTATCGTTAAACCCAGGAGAGATGTTCAAAAGACTTTTCCATCGGTCAGTATCAGCCAGGCCACGCAGCAGTAACGACTCTGCCCGCGTGCTGGAAAAGCTCCCTGGTGGCCTCCCCTCACCTGGAGTTTCCCTTTCAGTTGCTGGGACATGGGGTGCTGGAAGAACCTCGACATGCTGTCGGGGGAGGGTCTTGGGTAGCAAATTTTCACCAACCAAATCTGGAGGTAGCTCGCTGTTTTAACAATTGGTACAGCTGAGCTCAGCCCGGAGTTTCCCCGTTCTATGGGAAAGGAGAATGAGCCTCACTGTCCAAGCACAAAGTGAGGGCGTTGTCTCAGCCAGAATTTCGAAGCCAGGCCTCTATGACCTGACCACTGGGCTTCCCCAAGGGAGGGGAGGAAAGACAGCCCCCGTGCCCCTCCTCCCCCACATGAGGCCCTCATTGCGCTGCTGCCTCTCTGCCTCTCACTGGGCAGCTGTGATTTGTGCAAATGCCCAATGGGAATGAGGTCGGTGTCCACCACAGGGGGTTTCCAGCCCGATGCTTGGTCTCTGTCAGGCATCTCTTCATGACCTCTGAGTCCCCTCCAGCACCTGCCTCTCCATTGAGACGTAACTGGGGCCTCACTGTGTTCACCCACTAACTTGGCAGACCCCAGGGTGGACGGTTCGTGTTGGGGGATCCGTGCTAGTGATGCTCAGGCTTCAAGGAAAGCATCCAGAGCCCCAAGGCCTGGGTTCCAGACCAGCTCTGCCACTTCAAGCTGGACAGCCTTGGGCAGGCCTTTCAGCTCCCACAGCCTCAGTTTCCTCTTTTGTCAAGCAGGGAGAGCAGGAGGCCAGGTCTCAGAGCTGAGAGGATTAAGTGAGCTGAGGTGGGTAGACCTCGGAGAACAGCAGGTGCCCTGTGGCATCCTCACTACCTAGCAGCGGGCACTGCCAGTGGGGTGGGCCTCTCCCCTGGCTCGGAGGAGGACCAGACTGCCCAGGTGAGGCCTTTGGAGTGAGGTGACTCCACAGGCCTGTCAGGCTTCCCACTCCAGGGCGGGGCCCCAGTCAGTGTGTACAGTCAAGGAGCTTGCTCTGGAAGGGGCCAACCCTAAGGGGAAAAGATAAGAGCCTGGGGGTGGCTTTTGGGGGAGGGGAAGCACTGTGGCAGGGAGAAGTTTGGGGAGAAGGCCCACCTCCTCCCAGGTGAGCCCCTAGGTCCAGGTGGAGTGGGAAGAAGGAAGAGCAGGTCCCCTGATCTGGAGTCTGGAGCTGGAGGGGAGGGAACAGCTCTGGGTGCTGCGTGACTAGGAGAGCCCAGGCCCCTGAAAGGCTGGCTGATAACGCGGGCTGGTCCACAGGCCACAGTCTGCACAAATAGGAGGCTTGCGGGGTAAAGAGCACGAAGCTCAGAGAGGCAGGCAAGGGAAGTTTCCCTGCCCTTAAATGGAAACCGGAAGGCAAGGGGCCTCAGAGGCGTTACTTAACTCATCTACAAGCAAATATGGGGGTATGCACCCCCTTTACACACAAACCGCAGTGTACGCCGCACACTGTCGTGCGCCTAGAGTTTTCCACTTGACCATTACGTAACCTGGTTTGCATAGTTTTGCAGTTTCCTATTGCTTTTTCCGGTGGATAGCTAGTCCTCTTGTAATTAGCTATTTTCCTGCCACTCAGTATTACAATCCGTGTTGCAATGAAGGATTTTGTGCTCATACCATTTCATAGCTGCACCATGTTCCCCCAAGAAGTTAGTGGTTTTGCTACATTTGTGATTATGAGAGCAGTTGCAAAACAGCCCTCCATGGATTGTACCAACGGACAGCCCCCGACGGTGAAGGGCTGTGTCTGTCTCCCCACAGACTGGCCGACTCCAAGCACCATCAAACTGTTTCTGTTTGTTTGTGTCACTCCTCACCCAAGAATATGTTTGTGTTGATTTGAGAGAGAGAGAGAGAAGAGAGAGAGAGAGAGAGAGAGAGAGAGAGAGAGAGAGAGAGAGTGGAGAGAGAGAGAGAGGACAAAAAACAATGATCATATCTTCTGGTACGCACTCGCCCAGGGATTGAACCTGAGACCTTTTGGTGTATGGGACAACGATAACTGACTGAGTGACCCGGCCAACGTATCATCAAAGTGTTTTTGCCAGTCTGCAGCAGAAATGGGCAAGGGATTATGCAAATGGCCATGAATTCTAAGCAGCCCCTTCCACCATAAGATGAGGTTTATTTCCCCTCCTCAGCTCTGAGCCTGACTCCAAACTTGCTCTGACCAATGGAATGCAGCAGAAGGAATGTTGCATGCCTCTGAGCCTCAGACTCGCATATGTGCAGTTTCTGTTCTAAAAACCTTGCTGCAGAGAACCCTTTAGTCACTGTGTGCATAACCTGCCTTAGCCACTGTGTGAACCTGCCTTAGCCACCCTGTGCATGAATCTGCCTTAGCCACCTTGTGTATGAACCTGCCTTAGCCCTGTGTTCATGGACCTGCATTAGCCACCTTGTACATGAACCTGCCTTAGCCACTGTGTGCATGAACCTGCCTTAATCACTGTGTGCATGAACCTGCCTTAGCCCTGTGTGCATGAACCTGCCTTAGCCCTGTGTGCATGAACCTGCCTTAGCCCTGTGTGCATGAACCTACCTTAGATCTGTGTGCATGATTCTGCCTTAGCCACCATGTGCATAAACCTGCCTTAGACTGTGTGCATTAGCCTGTGTTAGCCACTGTGTGCATGAACCTGCGTTAGCTACTGTGTGCATCAACCTGCTTAGCCACTGTGTGCATGCAACTGCCTCAGTTCTGTGTGCCTGAACATGCCTTAGCCACTGTGTGAAAGAACCTACCTTAGACACCATGTGCATGAACCTGCCTTAGCCTGTGTGCATGAACCTGCCTTAGCCACACTGTGCATGAACCTGCCTTAGCCTGTGAGCACGAACCTGCCTTAGCCACACTGTGCATGAACCTGCCTTAGCCTGTGTGCATGCACCTGCCTTAGCCCTGTGTGCATGAACCTGCTTTAGGCCTGTGTGCATGCACCTGCCTTAGCCACCTTGTGTATGAACTTGCCTTAGCCACACTGTGCATGAACCTGCCTTAGCCCTGTGTGCATGAACCTGCCTTAGCCCTGTGTGGATGCACCTGCCTTAGCTACCTTGTGTATGAACTTGCCTTAGCCACAGTGTGCATGAATCTGCCTTAACCCTGTGTGCATGAACCTGCCTTAACCACTGTGTGCATGAACCTTCCTTAGCCACTGTGTGCATGAACCTGCCTTAGCCCTGTGTGCATGAACCTGCCTTAACCACTGTGTGCATGAACCTTCCGTAGCCACTGTGTGCATGAACCTGCCTTAGCCCTGTGTGCATGAACCTGCCTTAGCCCTGTGTGCAAGAACCTGCCTTAACCACTGTGTGCATGAACCTGCCTTAGCCCTGTGTGCATGAACCTGCCTTAGCCCTGTGTGCATGCAACTGCCTTAGCCACCTTGTGTATGAACTTGCCTTAGCCACAGTGTGCATGAATCTGCCTTAGCCTATGTGCATGAACCTGCCTTAGCTCTGTGTGCATGAACCTGCTTTAGCTCTGTGTGCATGAACCTGCCTTAGCTCTGTGTGCATGAACCTGCCTTAGCTCTGTGTGCATGAACCTGCCTTAGCCCTGTGTGTATGAACCTGCCTTAACCCCTGTGTGCATGAACCTGCCTTAGCCCTGTGTGCATGAACCTGCCTTAACCCCTGTGTGCATGAACCTGCTTTAGCTCTGTGTGTATGAACCTGCCTTAGTCCTGTGTGCATGAACCTGCCTTAGCTCTGTGTGCATGAACTTGCCTTAGCCACACTGTGCATGAACCTGCCTTAGCCCTGTGTGTATGAACCTGCCTTAGCTCTGTGTGCATGAACCTGCCTTAGCCACTGTGTGCATGAACCTGCCTTAGCCCTGTGTGCATGAACCTGCCTTAGCCCTGTGTGTATGAACCTGCCTTAGCTCTGTGTGTATGAACCTACCTTAGCCCTGTGTGTATGAACCTGCCTTAGTCCTGTGTGCATGAACCTACCTTAGCCACCTTGTGTATGAACTTGCCTTAGCCCTGTGTGCATGAACCTGCCTTAGCCTGTGTGCATGAACTTGCCTTAGCCACACTGTGCATGAACCTGCCTTAGCCCTGTCTGTATGAACCTGCCTTAGCTCTGTGTGCATGAACCTGCCTTAGCCCTGTGTGCGTGAACCTGCCTTAGCCCTGTGTGCATGAGGTGAACCTGCCTTAACCACCGTGTGCATGAACCTGCCTTAACCACTGTGTGCATGAACCTGCCTTAGCCACCGTGTGCATGAACCTGCCTTTGCCCTGTGTGTATGAACCTGCCTTAGCTCTGTGTGCATGAACCTGCCTTAGCCCTGTGTGCATGAACCTGCCTTAGCCCTGTGTGCATGAACCTGCCTTAGCCTGTGTGTATGAACCTGCCTTAGCCCTGTGTGCATGAACCTGCCTTAGCCCTGTGTGCATGAACCTGCCTTAGCCCTGTGTGCATGAACCTGCCTTAGCCCTGTGTGCGTGAACCTGCCTTAGCCCTGTGTGCGTGAACCTGCCTTAGCCCTGTGTGCATGAGGTGAACCTGCCTTAACCACCGTGTGCATGAACCTGCCTTAACCACTGTGTGCATGAACCTGCCTTAGCCACCGTGTGCATGAACCTGCCTTAGCCCTGTGTGCATGAACCTGCCTTAGCCCTGTGTGCGTGAACCTGCCTTAGCCCTGTGTGCATGAACCTGCCTTAGCTCTGTGTGCATGAACCTGCCTTAGCCCTGTGTGCATGAACCTGCCTTAGCCCTGTGTGCATGAACCTGCCTTAGCTCTGTGTGCATGAACCTGCCTTAGCTCTGTGTGCATGAACCTGCCTTAGCTCTGTGTGCATGAACCTGCCTTAGCTCTGTGTGCATGAACCTGCCTTAGCTCTGTGTACATGAACCTGCCTTAGCCCTGTGTGCATGAACCTGCCTTAGCTCTGTGTACATGAACCTGCCTTAGCCCTGTGTGCATGAACCTGCCTTAGCCCTGTGTGCATGAACCTGCCTTAACCCCTGTGTGCGTGAACCTGCCTTAGCCCTGTGTGCATGAACCTGCCTTAGCCCTGTGTGCATGAACCTGCCTTAGCTCTGTGTGCATGAACCTGCCTTAGCTCTGTGTGCATGAACTTGCCTTAGCCACACTGTGAATGAACCTGCCCTAGCCCTGTGTGCATGAACCTGCCTTAGCCCTGTGTGCATGAACCTGCCTTAGCCCTGTGTGCATGAACCTGCCTTAGCCCTGTGTGCATGAACCTGCCTTAGCTCTGTGTGCATGAACCTGCCTTAGCTCTGTGTGCATGAACTTGCCTTAGCCACACTGTGAATGAACCTGCCCTAGCCCTGTGTGCATGAACCTGCCTTAGCTCTGTGTGCATGAACCTGCCTTAGCCCTGTGTGTATGAACCTGCCTTAGCTCTGTGTGCATGAACCTGCCTTAGCCACTGTGTGCATGAACCTGCCTTAGCCCTGTGTGCATGAACCTGCCTTAACCCCTGTGTGCATGAACCTGCCTTAGCCCTGTGTGCATGAACCTGCCTTAACCCCTGTGTGCATGAACCTGCCTTAGCTCTGTGTGCATGAACCTGCCTTAGCCACTGTGTGCATGAACCTGCCTTAGCTCTGTGTGCATGAACCTGGCTCCTTCAGGATGGGGACGCATTCGGACTGAAACTCGGGGCATGCCAGCCAGCCCTGCTGAGTGAGGCCACCCAAGGCATCCTGGGCTCTGGCAATTCACAGGCCTACTGTTTGCCGTTTTTAAGTCACTACATGCTGGAGTGGTGTGACACAGCGAAAGCTACATTGCTGGCATGGGCTTTCTGTGTGGCTTTCAGAAGAGTCCCTTGTCCTTCCTCTTCTGTCCTGTGATAATTTTTCCGTTGACTCACAGCCGCTGTGCGAGTTGCGTGAGACTGCTGCAACTGTGTCACAAACTGGGTGGCTCCAAACAGCAGGAAGGTGTTGTCTGCAGTCTCGAGGCTGGAGGCCGAAATCAAGGTGTCAGCAGGACCGCGCTCTGAAGCCGCGCAAGGACACCCTTCCTCCAGTGGCCGGCCGGCCGTCTTTGACGGTCCTTGGCTTATAGCTGCCTAACTCCAGTCTCTGCTTTCATCACCACATGGCCTTCTTCCATTCTGTCTTCCCAGGGTCGTCTCCTATAGAGGATACCTGTCCCCTTGGATGAGGGTCTGCCCTATCCCATTATGAGCTCATCTTAACTGATTAGCAGGCAACAACCCTATTTCCGATAAGGTCACTTTCTGAGTACAGGAATCCTCTCTCTCTCTCTCTCTCTCTCTCTCTCTCTCTCTCTCTCTCTCTCTCTCTCTCTCCCCTCTCCCCTCTCCCTCTTCCTCTTCCTCTCCCTCTACTTCTGCCTCTCTATGAGAGAGCATAATTCAACCTCTAAAAGGAGCTCTTTGTATATTAGTAAAATCAGCCCTTGAATCGAGATGATTATTTCTGCTCTGGTGGAGCCTGATCTGCAAAATGGTAGAGGCAGGGAAACTGTTCTTTGCACAAGCTCTGCAATGCTTTTCTTCCCTGGATCCCCCTTCTCCTCAAGTCACCTCATCCCCATGACAGAGAGGCGGCAAAGCAGGCTGGTGCAGGAGGGGTGGGAAGAGGCTGGACGCTTCTAGCTCCCAGTGCTTGTGGGGGATACCGCCCACCCCCATCCCCCGCCGCAGCAACCCCTAGCGGGTAGTTATGAGCATGGGTGCAGTGCCAGACTGCTTGTGTCCAAATCGTTCTGATTTTATTTTTTTATATATTTGTATTGATTTCAGAGAGGAAGGGAAAGGGAGATAGAAACATTAATGATGTCAAAGAACCATTCACCGGCTGCCTTCTGCGTGCCTCCTGGCAACTGAACCCGCAACCCAGGCATGTATCGTGACCGGGAGTCAAACCCCCACCTCCTGGTTCGTAGGTCGATGCTCAGCCGCTGAGCGCTGCCAGCCAGGCCAAGTGGTCCTGACTTCATACTTCTGAGTCATTCTAGGCAAGCAACTTAGCAGCCTGTGTTAGTTTCCACTTGTTTCCATAAATTACCACAAACAGAGTGGCTTTTAAACCATAGAAATGTGTTCTCTAGGGCAGCAGGCACCAACCTTCAGACCTCACAGACCACCAGCATCCAGCATCCGAGAACCACCAATTGGGGACCACTGCCCTGGGCACTGAAGGTCAGAAATCTCTAATGAGTCTTAAAGGGCCAAAATCAAATCAGCCAGCAGCACTCCCCGGGGAGATGCTCGGGGTGCAGTGGTATCCTTCCTTTTGGAGCCCAGAGAGCTGCACCCCTGAATTCCTTTGTTCTGACCCCTTCCTCCACCTGCAAAGCCGGCATCAGCGCGCTTCCTCTCTGACCTGCCTTCCTCTGCTTCTGTCCACAGTCCAAGGTCCTCTTGCCTCCCCCTTAAGGACACCTGTGATGACATTCAGGGCCCACCCAGACTGTTGGGATAATGTCTCCATCTTAAAATCCTTGACTTAGGCCTGGTCAATTTTGCCCAATGGATAGAGCATCGGACCTCAGAATGAATGATCTTGTGTTTGATTCCAGTCAAGGGCAAATACTTTGGTTGCAGGTTCCATCCCCGGTGCAAGAGGCACCAACCAATGTCTCTCTCTCTCTCTCTCTCTCTCTCTCTCTCTCTCTCTCTCTCTCTCTCCGCCCCTCTCTCCCTCTCTCCCTCTATCCCCCCTGCCTTCCACTCTCTCTGTGGAAGGAAAAATGGAAAAATATCCTCCGGTGAGGGTTAACACACACACAGTCCTTGACTTAATCATATGCACATCAGGTAACACTCACAGCTTCCAGCACTGAAGACCTGGGTATCATCGAGTGCACCAGTCAGCTAACTTCACCCCTCTAAGCCCAGGGTCCTTAGCGGGAAGTAGGACTGAGGACTCACCAGGCTCTTTAGACAAAGCACTCAGAACAGTGCCCAGCCTCGCCCAAGCACTCAGTAAAAAGGACGGGGAGAGCCTCCATTTCTCTATCTGGAAAATGGGAGCAGAGGAGTGAGGACTCCAGGGGATTCCCAGCTCTTTCACTCCCTGGGGTGATTCCTCTCTGTCACCCCAGTTTTAGCAGAGGAAAAAGCGAGGAGCTAGGGAGGAAATGGCCACAGCAGACCCCCAGCATCAGCCCAGGCCAGAGGCAGGAGGTGAGGGGGTCCCAGCATGCACAGTGTCTGTCTCTCGGTATCTCCCCTTTTCTCTCTTTGGAGACTATTGGTGTTATTCTCTCTAACTCCCTCTGTCAATCTGTCTCTCTGTCCCTGTTTCTGTCTCTGTCCTTGTCTCTCGTTTGCTGTTTTGTCATCTCTGTCTCTCTTCCTCTCTGATTTCCCCTGAGTTAGTTTGTCTGTGGCCTCTCTCTCCGCTCCCCCCACCCTATTTCTAGCTCTGTCTCTCTCACTGTCTCCCCCTCTGTGTGTCTGTCTCCACAGGGGACTCTTCTCTTCTCCTCCCGCCTGGTAAGTCCCCGAAACCTGTGGGCCTCTCCCCGGACCCAGCTGGCAGGCAGGATGGGGAGAGGCCCAAGTGAGTCACAGGAGGAAGGCATTCCTGTCGATTTTCTGCGATTGTGCACAGCCAGGCCCCCTGCCTGCCCCTCCCCTAATTCATCCCTGGACCTCATCGGTGTGTGTCACTTAAGGGAGAGACTCAGAGAGAAAGAGTCAGAGAGAGACAGAGAAACAGAAAGAGAGAAAACAGATACAGTGACACATAAAAAGAGAAAGAGTCAGTTATGGAGACAGAGACAAAGGAAAAGAATGAAACAGCGAGATAGCATAAGACAGACGGAGAGACACAGAAGAGAAACAGACAGAATTTTGGAGAGACCAGAGCAGTCTGAGGAAGGGATGGGTGGGGTTCAAGATAATTCCCCCATTCTTCAAATCAAAGAGAAAATTGTGTCAGAGAGTGCTGAGGTCATCCGGACAGGAAGTGTAATCCAGACCACACAGTTTCGTGTGACACCCACACCTGATGCCTCCCACCCTCCCAGACCCCTGTCTCAGCCGGAAAAAGCAAGGCTCCGAGGAGCGAAGCCACCCGTGGTCACCCAGGAGAAAAGGGCTGCGCTGGACCTCAAGCCCTCTGGAACAGCACCCCAACTTTCTATCTCCCCACCTCTTGCATGTTAATATCTCATTCACTCTTCAGGCAAACCCCAAGAGGGGCCCCATATTCCACCCGAGGAAACTGAGGCTCAGCAAGGAGGCTATCTGTTGGTCCCCGGTGTCCTGCAGGGAGTGGTCAGCATGATGACCCTGACCTCAGATTCCTGGCCTGTCTCCACCTCCCTCCCCACCTCACAGGCAGGAAACGAGGGCCGGAGTCTGGAGTTGGACGCAATAATACTAATGACAGTTACAGATTCCCATCGGCACTGTGGCAAGCACCTTGGTGCATTCTTTGACGGCCCCGGCACACCAGCCCTGAGAGGGAGCACTGTCTGCCTTTCCAGATAAGGAGCTGGAGGCACAGGGAGGTTAGGTAACCTGCCCAGGGCCACACAGCTAGTGAGTACCTCGCTGGAATTTGAACCCTCGCAGTCTGGTGCCAGCCCCCACATTCTTTTTTTTTTTTTTAATACATTTTTATTGATTTCAGAGAGAGAAAGGGAGAGGGAGAGAGAAACTGAAACATCGATGAAGAGAGAATCGAATCGTTGACTGCCTCCTGCACACCCACTACTGGGGATTGAGCCTGCAACCCGGCATGTGTCCTGACTGCAAACTGAACTGTGACCTCCCGGTTCGTGGGCCGACGCCCAACCACTGAGCCACACTGGCCAGGCAGAGACCCCACACTCTTCATCACTAGGACATACTGCCTCTTAGGAAGAGGTTTCTTTGGGACTTTCCTACTCATCTTTAAATCACCAGCTTACGGCTTCAACGAATAAGAATAACAATAGGCTGGTGCCATTTGGGGGCTCAGCCCATCTGGTATCCAGATGACCTAATAAATGTATAATCCCTTACAAAAAATGTAATAACAATAGTGTCATCACTGTGTAGTGGTAGGGGCACTTACTCAGTGCCTATTGCTTTCTCCCTTCCCACGCCTGTGCCGGCTGCACTCCGCATCCTAGGCAGCTCCTACCTTGGCACTTGCATCGGCTGGTTCCTCCCCCTGAACTCTTCCCAGACCAGTTGCCCGACTTCCTCCCACACCCGTTCAGTCTCTGCTCAAATGCCACCTGCTCAGGGAAGCCCTCCTGGACCACCCCAGTTAACCTGACCCACCTCTCTGTCCCTGGCTTGTTTTCCCCGTTTTATTCACCACTGCCTGACAGCCCTCGATTAGATAACACAAACCTACACCCCAACGCCCAAGGGCAGGGACTTTGCTTTGTTTGCCGCCGTGACCCAGTCCTGGACCAGCGCCTGGCACTTAGTAAATATCGAAGGGATTTGTCAGAGTCCTCCAAGTGGGTTAGCAACTGTTCTAAGATCTCACCTGCATTTTATTGCTCTGATTGGTCAGAAGCATCCTAAACATAGAGAGACTATTTTATCTTTTGCCTTTTATTTATTTATTTTTTTAATGTATTGTCCTGGCCAGGTAGCTCAGTTGATTAGAGAATCGTCCTGATATGCCAACGTTGCAGGTCAGAACCCTGACCAGGACACATACAAGAATCTATCAATGAATGCATAAATAAGTGGAACAACAAATCAGTGTTTCTCTCTTTCTCTCTTCCTCTCTCTCTAAAATCAATAAATTAAAAAGATATATTATGAATCTTTCCAAATGCACAGAAAAAGCAACAGAATTACATGTAAGTTACTTGAATCTGATACAAATATTTTGGCTTCTCCCCCCCCCCCCTACAGTATATTAAAGTAGGTGCAGACATCAATGACATTAACCTCTAAATATTTCAGTGAACTATAAAAATTAAGAACAATTGTCCACATAACCACAAAACCCTTGTCATAACAGCACTATGTACTTTTTGGCTGAAGTATTTTAAAGTAAATTAGAGACATATTTCAAGCTCAAATATTTCAACATTCGTCTAAATGATAAGACATTTTCCCAGATAATTACACCATTGTCCCTCCTAACAAAACTAACAAAATCCAGTATTATCTAATAATCAGCCACGAATTCCCCATCAGGACAAGTTTTAATCTGAGGGGTGAGGTTCCTTGCCTAAAATCCCGAAGAAGGAAGGAAGGAACTGGGATTTGCACCCCACCGGTCTGGGACACAGCTGTGACCAAGGCCGAGTTGAGTCAGAGCAGAGCCAGCCCCTGCTCCGCAAGCCACGCCCTGGTAGAGGAAGCTTGGCAGCGGGTGACGGGAGAAGGCGGTGGGGCGCCCACGCATCTAGAGCTGAATTGCTCTTTCGTAAAGTCTGGGAGGAGCCTCAGGGCTAACAAAACTGTCTCCCTCCGGGCCAGACTCAAAGGTGCAGGGAGGCCACCCACGGGAGCGCTGCCTAACATGGGTGTTCTGGGAACGCTGCCGCTGCTGCTGCTGGTGCAAGCCTGCATTCCAGGTAGGGGCCGGGTTCCAGCACCCGCTCCGGAACTGACTCTGAGAGCGGGGAAGGGAGGGACGCGAGACGAGGGGCCCTCGAAGTCTGGGGAGTTGGAGGAGGAGGCGGGGAGCTCAGTCCACAGCCCCTGCACAGAAATAGTGGTTCTCCTATCTGCAGCCCCACGGGGCACAGTACCGAGCACACAGTGTGTCCTCAGGAAATCCTAGCTGAGCGACGGCATTTAGCAACAGCCACCTTTTAGTGAGTGCGCTCTTGCTTCCAGGTCCTCTTCGAAGCTCTTTACTTGCAATTTCAAACCGGGAGGGCGGGATTTTATTTTAGCCGTTTTACTACACAGAAGGAAACTGAGGCAGAGAGAGGTGAAGTAACTGATCCGAGGTCACACAGCAGTTAGTTCTTGAATAGGTGGGAGTCTGATCCCCGCAGGGCCGTCCCACTGCTCTCTCCACTCTGTCACACCCCTACCCCCAACATAGGGGGGACAGAGCAGGTAATGCTCGGGACACAAAGAGTCAAGGCCGAGCGTCACGGAGGCAGGGCCTGGAGACCTAGGCTTGTCTCTGGAGGACCCGCTCACCGCTTTCCCGGGAAAATCTAGGCGAAAGGGTTGACAAAACTGGAGGAAATAGAGAAGGAACTGAGTCAGAGCGAGGTGGGAGGGGGGCTGCTGTTTGGGGTTGAGGAGTATTTTGTCAATGAATAACCCGGAAAGCTCTCCCGACCGTTGAATGAGTAATGACTCCGGAGAACTCCAAATTTAGGGGTGGCGGGCAGGGACCATGTGTCAGGCCTGGAGGGCGGAGAATGGGTATTGCAGCCGGACTAGCCTGAGTAGCCACAACTTCGGGGCGGAGCTAGTGGGCGAGGAGAGAACCTGGGGGAGGAGCCAGTGGGCCGGGAGAGAACCTGGGGGAGGAACTGGTGGGCGGGGAAAGAGCCTAGGGGAGGAGCTAGTGGGCGGGGAGAGAGCCTGGGGGAGGAGCCAGTGGGCGGGGAGAGAGCCTGGGGGAGGAGCTGGTGGGCGGGGAGAGAACCTGGGGGAGGAGCTGGTGGGCGGGGAAAGAGCCTGGGGGAGGAGCTGGTGGGCCGGGAGAGAACCTGGGGGAGGAACTGGTGGGCGGGGAAAGAGCCTAGGGGAGGAGCTAGTGGGCGGGGAGAGAGCCTGGGGGAGGAGCTAGTGGGCGGGGAGAGAGCCTGGGGGAGGAGCTAGTGGGCGGGGAGAGAGCCTGGGGGAGGAGCTGGTGGGCCGGGAGAGAACCTGGGGGAGGAGCTGGTGGGCGGGGAAAGAGCCTGGGGGAGGAGCCAGTGGGCGGGGAGAGAGCCTGGGGGAGGAGCTGGTGGGCCGGGAGAGAACCTGGGGGAGGAGCTGGTGGGCGGGGAAAGAGCCTGGGGGAGGAGCTAGTGGGCGGGGAGAGAGCCTGGGGGAGGAGCTGGTGGGCCGGGAGAGAACCTGGGGGAGGAGCTGGTGGGCGGGGAAAGAGCCTGGGGGAGGAGCTAGTGGGTGGGGAGAGAGCCTGGGGGAGGAGCCGGTGGGCGGGGAGAGAACCGCCGGGGGCTACTGTGCTTGCCTACGATAGTGGGGGTTAGAATCTCGGAGGGCTGATGGGCGGAGTTGGAACTTGAGAGTGGACTGAGGAGCGGGAGAGAATGTTGGGAATGTTTAAGGAAGTTCGGTGGGGGGAACGGAGGTAGAACGTAAAGATCCGCCGGAGTCGGGTGAGGATGGCATGGCCCTACGAGAGCTGGCGGGATCGGGGAGCAGAGCTTGACTTCCGGGCGGACTGAGAGAGTGGCGACAGGACTTTCAGGATAGGGCCCGCACGCAGACAGATTTCAAGAGGAAATTGGCGAGGGCCAGACGTTAGGGAAGGACGTGTGTGTGTGTGTGTGTGTGTGTGTGTGTGTGTGTGTGTGTGTGTTGGGGGGTGGGGTGGGGGATAGAACCCTAGGAAAGGGGTGCGTAGATAGAATATTGAGAGACAAAGAGAGACGGGATCCAGCTTCGGAACCCAGAGGCTGGAAGAACATGGAGCGGGAACCTGCGCGCACAGGGCTTGGAGACGCGGCCCTGGTATTGGGACATCAGGGGGTGAGCGGGGGACCCTGGCGCAGAGCTGTAATAACTCTCTGTGGTCTCCGCCCTCCCCCCCAGCCACCTGGGGCCTGCGGTGCATGCGGTGTGAGAGGACCGGGAACTGCCAGGTGCAACAGTGTGCGCCTGGCCAGGATCTCTGCAGGACCACGATCCTGAGCGTCTGGGAAGGTAAGCCCCCGGGAATGCGCGTGACCAGGAAGCCCTGTCTCACCAACTACCCGGGAAATGCAAACAAAAAGACTAGGAAACCGTTTCATGCCCAGCAGATTGGCAGACATTTAAAAACCTGACAATGCTGGGGTCACGGGGGGTGGGGGGGCGGGGAGCTGCAGATCCTGCTTTTAGGAGGTCTACCTCACAGAGCGATTTGGCAATATCTAGTATAGAGGAAGAGTAGAGCCAGCATTTCAACTCCTAAGAATACAGAAACACAAAGAGCCTTGGCCGCATGTGTCCAGGGACACATCTAAGAATGTTCTTAGCAGTGATGTTTGTGATGTGGAAAACTGGAAACACTCTAAAGTCACTTGGCAGCAGAGGAGAAAACTATGATGTAATCACATAATGAAATACCACATGACTGTTTAAAGAAGAAGCTAGAACTACGGGTATTAACATGGATACACCTAAAAAATATAAGGTGGACAGAAAAAAAAGCATGTTGCAGAGTATGATATCTTTAAATATAAAGTGTAAAATATGTGAAGCAACAGTGTGAGAATTACCTACACCAGTGGTTGGCTCTGGACAGGCATAGGGGAATGTGATAGGGCAGGGTGGGGTGAGGGGGGGATGGCATACCAAAGGCTTTCATTGTATCTTTTAAGGTTAGTTTATTTTTAAAATATCTGAAATAAATGTAACAAAGTGCTTAATAGTTCATAAAGTTGGATGATGAATGCACAGTGTTTATTATGTCATTGTCTTATCCTTTTTGGGTAAGCTTAAAGCATTTCCCTTTAAAATTTCCTATTAGAGGCATCTCCCTGCTGATTACTAAGTTGGGAGAGCGGGGGAGATGGAGCTAGAAGGTCCCAGTGGTAGTGCTGACACTGAGAGAGGAGGGTTCCTGTGAGGGGGGAGGGTAACTCTAGAAGAGACAGAGTTGGACCCAAATAAGAATAGAGGCCTGAGGATCAGCCACAGCGCGGCTACTTTAAAATCAGGAGCATTCAAGGCTGGTTGAGCCCAGAGGAACCTCCGGGGTAACAGGATGCATTCCTCGCAGAAGGTGCAGAGCTGGAGGTGGTGGAGACAGACTGTGCCCACCCAGAGAAGACCAACCGGACCATGAGCTATCGGATCGGCATGCAGGTCATCACCCTGACAGAGGCCGTGTGTGGGTTCGATTTGTGCAACCAGCCCAACCCCGGTGAGTAGGACAGCCCTTGCCATGCCCAACCCCAGACTATCTCCACCTTCACCCCATAGTCATCCCGATCCTACCCCCCATCCTGTGCCACCCTAACCCCAACTCTGGGCCTTACCCCAAGACCAACCCCACCTCAGCCTCACCTCCAATCTCATCTCCAAATTCACTTTACCTCTGACACCCTCCAACTCAAATTCATCCTTGTCCCAAACACATCTCTAACCCCTTCCCCAAATCAACCCCATCGCATCCCAAACTATTATCAGTCCCACCCACAAACAGCTCCTTTCCTAACTCTGTCCCATCCCATACATGTTTGTGGGCTTTTTGTCTTTGTTTTTTTGTTTGTTTGTTTAAAGTATTACAAATGTCTTCTTTTTCCCCATGTGACTCCCCACACCCCGCACATGTTCGTTTTTATGGTTGTTAAAGTATAGGATGCAACACCTACTCTTACAAAGCCACACACATATACACTCAAGAGGTGGATGAGGTATCTCACTGGAGATCTGCCGTCTAACCTTTCCCGTGGGACAGGAGATGGCTCCAGCAATAAATCATAGTGACAGGAATACAAAGACCAGGGAGCCAGGGGCTCAGAATTCTTAAGGGAAGTCAGGGAGGAGGGGGCCGCAGGCTGCAGTGGGCTCGGAAAGTTCCCTAGAATATGTCGCAGTGGAACAGGATGTGAAGAACCTTGTATTGAGTCCCGTGGCATCAGGCTCTGGTCAGTTTACGAAAAAGACTTAGAAAGACTCCAATTCCCCACATTTCCACAGAAGAGAAAAGAGGGGAAGGAATGCAGGGCAGGCAGAGATCCCTTTTTCTGGCCCTAGTGAAGAAGGAAATTGATTAAGGCCAGTCCACCATCAGTAAGCAGAGAGCCTGTATTTGTATTTCTTTTTTAAAAATAGGTTTTTATTGATTTCAGAGAGAGGAAAGGAGAGGGAGAAAGGGATAGAAACATCAATGATGAGAGAGAATCTGATTGGCTGTCTCCTGCATTCCTCACACTGGGGGTCCCGCTCACAACCCGGACATGTGCCCTTGACCGGAAATTAATCCGTGAGCTCCTGGTTCATGGATCGGCGCTCAACCACTGAGCCACACTGCCCAGGCTGCACCGGGTTTTTCTCGCTCTTCGTCCATCCTGACCTCAAACTTTTATCTGTTGATGGGAACTGACTCAGATGTTCATTTTCAAGGAAGTGACGCCAGCTTCCTCTGTGGTTAGATATGTTTAAGGAAAACAATAGTAATTGGGTCCAAGTAATGCTTCCAATGAGAGATGATATTCAAACTATTTAATGATATCGATCAGTGCTGAAGGCATTGATCCATTGGAAGAGACCCCTGAATGCCCCCTGCTGGGTCTGGTTGCTCCTTTAGCTGGTGGACTTGGGGACATGAGGATTCTAAAGAAAAGGTTGAGGTGGTCCAGGGTCCACCAGAGAGCTTGGAGCAACAGCTGTCAGTTCAGTAATTTAAAAACTGACATGCCCCTATCAGCCCCGTTTTTAATGCCGTCTTACCCTGCTGTGGTGACTAGATAGTTGGTTAAACCACATCCTGAACGTGAGTGACGCTGGACACAGCTGTGACCCAGACAGCCCTAGGCCCTGCTCCCACGGACCTCACAGTCCAGGGGACGGGGAGACCCATCGCCTGTGATGATGGAGGGATGTGGTGATGATGGAGGGATGTGGTGATGATGGAGGGATGTGGTGATGGAGGGATGTGATGATGCAGGGATGTGGTGATGATGGAGGACTGTGATGATGGAGGAATGTGATGATGGAGGGATGTGATGATGGAGGGATGCGGTGATGGAGGGGTGCGGTGATGATGGAGGGATGTGGTGATGATGGAGGGATGTGATGATGGAGGACTGATGATGGAGGAATGTGATGATGGAGGAATGTGATGATGGAGGGATGCGGTGATGGAGGGGTGCGGTGATGATGGAGGGATGTGGTGATGATGGAGGGATGTGGTGATGATGGAGGGATGTGATGATGGAGGACTGTGATGATGGAGGAATGTGATGATGGAGGGATGTGATGATGGAGGGATGTGGTGATGATGGAGGGATGTGATGATGGAGGGATGTGGCGATGATGGAGGGATGTGATGATGGAGGAATGTGACGATGGAGGAATGTGATGATGGAGGGATGTGGTGATGGAGGGATGTGGTGATGGAGGGATGTGGTGATGGAAGGATGTGATGATGGAGGGATGTGGTGATGGAGGGATGTGGTGATGGAGGGATGTGGTGATGGAGGGATGTGGTGATGGAGGGATGTGGTGATGATGGAGGGATGTGGTGATGGAGGGATGTGGTGATGGAGGGATGTGGTGATGGAGGGATGTGGTGATGATGGAGGGATGTGGTGATGATGGAGGGATGTGGTGATGGAGGGATGTGGTGATGATGGAGGGATGTGGTGATGGAGGGATGTGGTGATGGAGGGATGTAGTGATGGAGGGATGTGATGATGGAGGGATGTGGTGATGATGGAGGGATGTGGTGATGATGGAAGGATGTAGTGATGATGGAGGAATGTAGTGATGATGGAGGGATGTGGTGATGATGGAGGGATGTGGTGATGATGGAAGGATGTAGTGATGATGGAGGAATGTAGTGATGATGGAGGAATGTGATGATGGAGGGAAGATAGGGAAGGGAAGACCAACTTGGATGGATGAGGTTGTCCAGGTGAAGATGAAGGTGGCTGCATTAGAGTGTCAGCCCTGCAGATGGAGACAAGTGGGTGGGTTTTGGAGCTGTTTACCAGCAGATGAGCAAGGTTTAGCGACAGGTTAGACATGGCAGTGGTTTTGTAGTTCTGGTCACGATGGAGTCGATTATATAAGACAATGACAGCTGTGAAAACTGGATGGATTACAGTCATTGGAAGTCACTGACGGGCCGCAGATGAAGAAGAGAAGCTGAGGTGCTACAGTCTTAGAAATAGGGAAGCGCAGAGGAACCAAGATGGCGGCTTAGGTAAAACACCTATCTTGCCGTCATGCTGAGCAATTTTAATACTACAACTTAACGAAAGAACAAACACCTTCCAGAATCACCAGAGAGTTGGCCGAGTGAAAACTCCACAAATAAAAGTGAAGATAAGACACTGTGCCTCGGAGGAGCGGCGGCGAACAGAGTTGAAAGATTCGCGTGGAGAGAGGTTTGGAGCGTGCGCCAGCGGAGAGGGCGGGTGGCTGAAATCCGGCCAGTTTTCTCGAACGGGGAGACAAAGACGTCCCACTGGGCTGATTCTCCAGCTCTGGGCGAAGTCCAGGGAACCCACTATCACACGGGATAAAAACTGGACAGTGGGAGGGCACGCCGAAGCTCGGGTGCTGCAGGGGTCTCTCGGCTTGTGGAGAAGGCAGCTTGTGTGAACAGCTCGGCTGCAGGACCGCGCAGAGAGCGCTCTGGGACATGCTTTCTCATTCGGGAAACCGTCAGACTGCTTTGTTTTACGACCCTGGGTGAGACATTGGGCATACAGTCTCATTTGGGGAAAGTCTGAATTCCCCGGCAGCCAGTGGAGCTCGGCAGCAGCTCTCTCTCAGAGGTGCTGGCAGCCATTGCCCCCTGCACAGAGTCCCTGGGGCTGCATAGGGCGGAGCTGACACTATCTGCTTGGCCCGGAGACTCCGCCCATCCAACCTGAGCACAGCTGAACATCACAGACAATTGGCCTGGAGGTCAACCCCTTCAAGTGCTAATAACGATTAACCTGAGCTTAACTTCAGCAAGACTGTGCAACCCATATCCACCTCAGGTAACTGGGGAAGCTGAGCCACTGTCCCTAGTAGGAAGTCTACCACACAAAGCTAATTGACCAACTCAGGGAAGCAGCCACCATGTAGAGACATGGAAAGAAATCAGATGTGAAAGAAATGGAGGGAAAAAAACGACTGGACATGGAATTCAAAACCACGGTTATAGGGTTTTTTAAGAGGCTCCAACAAAAGGTCGAGGCCTATAAGGAAATAAGCAAGACCACAAAGGAAATGATAAAGACCAACGTGGAAATGAATGAGTCCTACAAGGAAATGAACAAGACCCTCAAGGATATGAACGAGACCTGCAAGGAAATGATCAAGACCAACGTGGAAATGAATGAGTCCTACAAGGAAATGAAGGAGACCCTCAAGGATACAAAGGAGACTCTCAAGGATATGAAAAAGGACCAACCAGAAATTATGCATACACTGACTGAAATAAAAAATATTATACAAAGACCTAAAAGTGCTCTGGAGCACTCCAAGAACCAAGTTAAAGATTTGAAATACAAAGAGGTAAAATCCACTCAGCTGAAAAAGCAAGAAACCAAAAGAATCCAAAAAATTGAAGATAGTGTAAGGGGCCTCTGGGACAACCTCAAGCATACCAACATCCAAATTATAGGGGTGCCAGAAAAAGAGAGAGAGCAAGACAATGAAAACCTATTTGAAGAAATAGTGACCGAAAACTTCCCACACCTGGTGAAAGAAATCGACTTAGGAGTCCAAGAAGCACACCGAACCCCAATATATAGGAACCCTAAGAGGATCACACCAAGGCACATCATAAAAAAATACCAAGAGCAAAAGACAAAGAGAGAATATTAAAAGCAGCAAGAGAGAAACAGTTGGTTACCTATAAGGGAGCACCCATACGATTGTCAGCGGATTTCTCAACAGAAACAATGCAGGCCAGATGGGAGTGGCAAGAAATATTCAAAATAATGAACAGCAAGAATCTACAACCAAGAATACTCTATCCAGCAAAGCTATCATTCAGAATTGAAGGTCAGATGAAGTGCTTCACAGATAAGAAAAAGCTAAAGGAGTTCATCACCACCAAACCAATATTATACGAAATACTGAAAGATATTCTTTAAGAAGAGGAAGAAGAAAAAGATAAAACTGTAAATTAGAAACAACAAATACACATCTATCAATAAATGAATCTAAAAATCAAGTGAATTAATAAACTGATGAACAGGATAAACTGGTGAATGTAACAGAATCACGGACATAGAGAGGGAATGGACTGAGAACTCTTGGGGAGAAAGGGGGTGTGGGAAGTGCAGCAAGAGACTGGACAAAAATCATGCAACTATGGGAGAGGACAGTGGAAGGGGGTGAGGGCGGAGGGTGGGATGGGTACCAGGTGGAGGGGAACTATAGGATGAAAAAAAAAAGGGGGGGAACAATGTAATTAATAAACTGAACAATAAAGGTTAAAAAAAAAAGAAATAGGGAAGCATAGCAGTTGAGTTCCATAGGCAAGCTGGGGTTTTCCTGGAGTGCACTTTCCCATTGGCTACTGTGGAGGAGAAGCAGAAACCAGAGCGAGGTCGTCGCTGGACCAGGAAGACAGATGTGGTGTCTGGGGCTGTCAGTGTCTAGGAAATGAGAAGAAAAAGCCAGAGAAGGGAATCCCGAAATCTGCAGGCGACTTCCTCAGTCATTGGCAAGCTGTGCATGCCCAGTGAGACTCCAAGGAACTCAGCAGGAAATAGTATCTGGGAAGCTACAGAACCGAGCAAGGATTCCAGCAGGCATAGGATGCTGGGCAGACCCAAGTTGGCAAGAAAGGCTTGGAAACCATCTCAGGCTTTTCTCTGAGACCAAAACCCTAGGAGAAGGGGCGAAACTGAAATAGACCGGCCCAAAAAAAACACCTACTTCCCATCGTCAGCAGGAAGAAAGCCTGGCCCTCTTTGGAAGAAGATACATCATTCTAAGCCTTTACAAATGTTCTTCCAAAATGTCTGGCATCTAATCAAAACTTACAAGGAAGCTTGAAGAAAACAAAAAGGGCCAACTGACCAGAACCCAAGAGGAAAATCCCACAATAGAAACAGAATCATCATTACTCAGATATTAACATGGAACTTTAAAATAGCTGTGATCAATATATTGAAGAAAATAGAGGAGAGGATAAGTTTTAGCAGAAATCTAAGCTGGTTTGGCTCAGTAGGTAGAGCATCAGCCCGCAGACTAAATAAAGGGTCTCAGGTTTGATTCGGCCAAGGGCACATACCTCCGTTGCAGGCTCGGTCCCCAGCTCAGTCAGGGCACATGTGGGAGGCAACCAATCAATGTGTCTCTCACGTCAATGTTTTGCTATCTCTCTGTCTCTCTTCCTCCCTTCCACTGTCAGTAAATATCAATGGGAAAATATCCTCAAGGGAGGATTAACAAACAAACAAACCAACCAACAAACAAAATGTAAAAGAGCCCTAGCTAGTTTGGCTCAGTGGGTAGAGTGTTGGCCTCCGGACTGAAGGGTCCTGGGTTCGATTCTGGTGAAGGGCACGTGCCCGGGTTGTGGGCTCAATCCCCAATAGGGGGTGTGCAGGAGGCAGCTGATCAATGAGTCTCTCTCATCATTAATGTTTCTCTCTCTCTCTCTTTCTCTCTTCCCCTCACCCCCTTCCTCTCTGAAATCAATAAGATATATTTTTTTTAAATGTAAGAGTCAAACAGTAAATATAGAACACTGACTGAAATGAAGAACTCAGTAGATGTGCTCAATAGAGGTCAGAAATAGGAGAGCAGCCCTCGCCGGTGTGGCTCAGTGGGTAGAGTGTCAGCCTTCGTACTAAAGGGTCCTGGGTTCGATTCTGGTCAAGGGCATGTACTTTGGTTGTGGGCTCGATCCCCAGCAGGGGGCGTGCAGAAGGCAGCTCATCCATGTTTCTAACTCTCTATCCCCCTTCTCCCTTCCTCTCTGTAAAAATCATTAAAATGTATTTAAGAAAAGAAATAGCAAAGCAAAAGAATTAAAGAATGAGAAAACAGATCAGTAGAATGTCCAGATTGAGACCTAGATGTGGAGGATCAAGGTCTCTGCCCCAGAGGACTGGATGGGGCCACCTCGGACACATGAATTCGGGAGGAAGAGCAGGCCTGGGGAGAAGATGCAGCGCTTCATGGGGGGCATGCAGAGATTCAGGTGTTGGAGGGATAGCCAGGCGGCCTCCAGGGTGTGGTTGGGTATGTAGGTATGGAGGTCAGAGAGGTGCCTGGAGAGAGATTTTGAGTCCCCAGCGGGTAGGTGCAAATGAAGCCACATCAATAGGTAGCATCCCATGGGAGAGAGTGCACCATGGGAAATGAAAAGGGCCGAGGACACCCCCGAGGATCACCCACGTTTAGAAGAGCGACACAAGAGAGTCCCCACAGGAGACCCATGGGTGGTCTGGGGCAGTTATTTTGGCAATGATGGTAATTCATGTTTTCATTTTTATGGAATCTCATGTGAGATGTTGGCCTTTTAGTTCTTTTCTCTGAGGTGGGGGAGATTTGGCCTTTGATGTAATTGATTTACCTAATCACAGCTGCCGGCTTGCCAGTCGAAAGCCTTGGCTGAGAGCTTGTCATTTCTCTAAGATGTGGCCCAAAGTCAGCTCGGCTGTCTGGGGTCAGGAGGGGGCGGGCATGTCAGGCTTGGGGGTGGAATGAGCCAGGGCCTGGGCAGAGGAATGACTGGCGAACCAGGGACGGTAACTCCTTCCCTGGCCTGACCTCGAAGGTCCATGGAGAAGCAATGTTACCACAGATCACTGAGGTGAAGTTTTGATCCCTGACACATGTGGGCAGTGTGTTAATTAGCTATTGCTGCATTACAGATTGTCCCAGAACTTAAAAATAAGCACACATTATTTCACCATGTTTCTGAAAGTGGAGAATCGGACGTGGCTAGATGGTTCTGGACCTTCAGTTGGTTGTAGTGAAGATGACAGCTGGGCTACGGTCGTCTGAAGGCTCCCGGGTAGCTTCACTCCCACGGAGGATCCGCTCCCTTGGCTTTAGACCTGGCCAAGGGCTGCTTGAGTGTCCCCACAACCCGGCAGCTGGCTTCCCCAGAGCAGGTGATCTGAGAGAGAGCTGGGGGAAGGTTGCAACGTCGCCCAGAAACCACACACCATCGTTTACCCAGTATCCTTTGGTTACACCGGTCAGCCCTGTTCTTTTCATTTTTATTTTATTTTTTAAAATATATTTTTACTGATTTCAGAGATAGAAACACCCATGATGAGAGAGAATCATTGTTCGGCTGCCTCCTGCAAGTCCCTCACTGGCGATCGAGCCCACAACCTGGGCATGTGCTGGAATCGAAGCTGGGACTTTTCCCTTTGCAGGCCGACGCTCTATCCACTGAGCCAAACCGGCTAGGGCTGT
This sequence comes from Antrozous pallidus, assembly GCA_027563665.1. Classification (NCBI taxonomy): domain Eukaryota; kingdom Metazoa; phylum Chordata; class Mammalia; order Chiroptera; family Vespertilionidae; genus Antrozous; species Antrozous pallidus. The sequence goes on from CM050525.1 coordinate 17,048,542, forward strand.
TTTTACTTTTTACATTTATTGATTCTGAGAGAGAGAGAGAGAAATATCGATTGGCTGCCTTCTGCAGGATGCTTCCCATTGGGGAATCGAGCTGCACTCCAGGCATGTGCCCTTGACCAGTACTTGAACCAGTAACCTCCTGGTGCAGGGCTCTCTCTTTATGGGAAAGGACTACACAGGCATAAACACCAGAAAATAGGGGTTACTGGGGATTGTCATGGAGATTGGCTACCACAGGGAACAAGAGAAGGGTTGTAAGTAGTTGTTCATTTACTCATTCATTCATTCAATAAATACTTATTCAGTATCTTCCCTGGCCCAGGCCTTCTGCTCGTGGTATTGGGGCACAGTCATGGGGCTCAGAGTCCACTGAGGGAGAGAAGCCTGTCCCCAGACAGGGGTGACCGGAGTGAGCAGGCTGGGATTGGGGGGGAGGGGGAAGGCCAGAGAGGCACCTGATCTAGCCTAAAAGGTCAGGGAGAGCTTCTTGGGGAAGGTGAAATTGGGGAAGACGATTCCTGAAGAATGAGTAGGATATACAGGAAGTAAAGAGCCAGGGAACAGTAGATGCAAAGGCTGCGTGTGTGGCGTGTGTATTGGGGACTGGGAGGTGGTGTGGAGTAGAGTATGAGGGACTGGGAGGTGGTGTGGAGTAGGGTATGAGGGACTGGGAGGTGGTGTGGAGTAGAGTATGAGGGACTGGGAGGTGGTGTGGAGTAGAGTATGAGGGACTGGGAGGTGGTGTGGAGTAGAGTATGAGGGACTGGGAGGTGGTGTGGAGTAGAGTATGAGGGACTGGGAGGTGGTGTGGAGTAGAGTATGAGGGACTGGGAGGTGGTGTGGAGTAGGGTATGAGGGACTGGGAGGTGGTGTGGAGTAGAGTATGAGGGACTGGGAGGTGGTGTGGCGTGTGTATTGGGGACTGGGAGGTGGTGTGGAGTAGGGTATGAGGGACTGGGAGGTGGTGTGGAGTAGAGTATGAGGGACTGGGAGGTGGTGTGGAGTAGAGTATGAGGGACTGGGAGGTGGTGTGGAGTAGAGTATGAGGGACTGGGAGGTGGTGTGGAGTAGAGTATGAGGGACTGGGAGGTGGTGTGGCGTGTGTATTGGGGACTGGGAGGTGGTGTGGAGTAGAGTATGAGGGACTGGGAGGTGGTGTGGAGTAGAGTATGAGGGACTGGGAGGTGGTGTGGAGTAGAGTATGAGGGACTGGGAGGTGGTGTGGAGTAGAGTATGAGGGACTAGTGAGGGAGATGAGGCAGGAGAGGTAGGCAGGACGCAGGCGTTGAGGGGCCTTGAATGCCACGCAGAGAATCGTGGGTTTTATGCTGAGGGCCCGGGAGCCGTGGAGGGGTTTGGAGCAGAGGAGAGACAGGGTCAGAGTGGAGTATTAGAAACATCCTTCTAGGGCCGTGAGGGGTGCGCAGGGGCTGGGGTGGGGGCGGCAACAATGGACACTGGGAGGCCAGGAGGAACTGGTATTGAAGGAGGCCTGAGCTGGACCTGGTCGTGGGTCTGGAAAAGGGGGAATGGTTCCAGAGAGACTCAGAATGAGCAGGGTTTGACGACTGGCTGGCGTGGGATAAGCAGGGATTGATGCTGAGGTGAGTCTCCAGGACTCACCCGTGGACTCACCCTCCTGCTCCTCCCCACTCAGGCCGGGCTCCCGCCTTTCCCCGAAGCCGAAGCCGCTACCTCGAATGCTTTTCCTGCGCCTCTTCAGACCTGAGCTGCGAGAGGGGCAGGGACAAGAGCCTGCAGTGCCGCAGCCCCGGTGAACAGTGCCTGGAGGTGGTGACCCACCGGGACCTGGCAGGTGAGCCCCGACCTGCCAGCCACTCCTCCCCAAGGCTGTCCTTAACCCCGCATCACAGGGCTCTCAGCAGGCGGAAAGTCAGCTCCCCCACTCACCACAGCCGGGACAGGAGCCGGCCACACGGCAGCTCAGTCGGCAGGAGCCCAGTGCCTTCTCGTTTCTCACCGCCTCCATCCTGAGACTGCCTCAGAGCCCGGGACAGCTGAGAGCCCCAGGCCTCGGGGCCACGCTCCCGGGAGAGGGCGGGGAGCCCTGCTCAGCGGCTCCGTGGCTGAGCGTTGTCCCACGCACCGAAGGGCTGCCAGTCCGATTCCCGGTCAGGGCACACACATGGGTTGCGAGTTTGATGCCCAGTCGGGGAGCATATCGGGTCAAGGTGACTCTCACATCGGTGTTTCTCTCTCCCTTCCTCTCTCTAAGCATGTCTTTGGGTGAGAGGTTTTTTTAAAAAAAATACACACAAAACAAGGGAGGTGAAAAGGGGCACCTCTCATTTTGTAAGTGTCCTTTTTTCTGGAAATCCCGTAAACATTTCTACTTATGTCACATTAGCCAGGACTTAGCCACATGACTAGATCCTGAGGCCGGGAAACGTGTCTTTGGCTGGACATAGGCTGCCCCAAAGGAAATGCGGGGGCACTCCAGGCTCAGGCCTCCCCTTCTGCCCACAGGGAGTCCCGGAGACGACGGAGACGAGCGCCACTCCCGAGGCTGCGGCCACCTCCCGGGCTGCCCCGGCCCCACCGGCTTTCACAACAACCACACCTTCCACTTCCTGCGGTGCTGCAACACCACCAAGTGCAACGGGGGCCGAGGTACGGGCGGGGCCCAGCGGGGGCCCGGGATCCGGGAGGGGCATGGCCGCTCTCTCGCGGGCACAGACCTCCTCTCCAGCTCTGTCTTCCTCTGAAAGACAGACATAGCAAGTCCTTCCTCAAAGGAGGATTTTGTGGGAACCCACTGAGTCTACCCAATCTTCACCCACACCCTCAGGGGACGCTTCCTGCATCCTCTGGAATCCTTCCGCTGCTCCCTACCCTGGCTTAAGCCGCCATGACCCCTCGCTTAGATTGTTGCAATAACCTCCTCTCTGGGCCCCAATGTTCAACACAGCAGCAAGTTTTTTTTTTTTAATGTAAATGAGCTCTTGTCGCTCTCCTTCCTCAAGCACTTTGGCTTCCCCTGGCTCTTAGGGTAGAACCAGAGGCCGTGCTATGCCCTGTGTAATGCATCACCCCTGCCTCCTGGCCTTGACTCAGTTCTGCAGCTGCCAGAGGCCGCCCTGCCTCAGGGCCTCTGCACAGGCAGGGCCCTCCGCTAGGAACACGTCTCCCTGACCGGCTTTCTCATCCGGGCCTCCGCTTTCAAGACTCTTCCTCAGTGAAATGTCCCCGCCCCTCCCCTTCGGTGTAATCTGAGCCATCGTGCGACCCTGCCTCTGTGAAACAGTGCTGTCCCACAGTGACGGAGCGCCCTTCACTGTGCGTGTGGTCGCCACTACCACAAGTGGCTATGGAGCGCTTGACGTGTGAACTGAATTTTGAATTTTATGTCAGAGGCCCGGTACACGAAATTGGTGCACTTGGTGGGTGGAGTGTGGGGGGGGGGTGGGGGGGTCCCCAGCCTAGCCTGTGCTCCCTCACAGTGTGGGAGCTCGGAGATAGATCTCCCCAAAGAGGTAGGCCGCCCCACCCATCCGGGGCTCCTCAATGGATTGCCCCAAAGAGGAAGTCAGAGCTGGGGTCTTGTCCCTGGCATCGCTGTGCAGACCCGCACGTGCCCACTGCGCGCACAGCTTCCTGGTGATGGATTGTTACGGCGTGGGGGCGTGACGACCACATAGGCTTTTATTAGTATAAATTATTAATTCATTCCAATGTAGATGCAACCGTATGTGGCTGGTGACTACCAGGTGGACAGTGTCACCGTAAACTGTAAGCTCTGTGAGAGCAGGGACTGTTTGATCTTACCCAGATGCTTACCCAAAACCTCGTCTGACAGGGTCCTGCGAGTTAGGATTTCTCCCACAGGCCCCAGAGAACCCCCCAAAGAGAGTGTGGTTCCAATTCCGCCACAAGGGGGCGCAGTGCATCTCGGGCTGAGAGCTGGCAGGAGGACGCCTCTGTTTCAATGACCGTAGTCTCTTGTCTTCTCCCAAGTCCTGGAGCTTGAAGGCCTGCCGCTGAATGGCCTCCAGTGTTACGGCTGTCAGGGGAACGGCACCCACGGATGTTCCTCGGAGGAGATGTCCCTCACCGCCTGCCGAGGCCCCATGGACCAGTGTCTGGAAGCCACAGGCACTGATGGTGAGGCCGGTGGGAGGGTGGAAGGGGGATCTGGAGGAGGTCGACTTCCAGCTTGGCGGCACTTGTTGCGGGAGGGTCTTCTACGGGGTTTCCTGCAGCAGGGTACAGATTGTAGGAAGGAATGTGGATCTTTTTGGGGGTGGGACTTCCTCCGGACATCCCGGGCTTCCATCCTGTGACGTCCTGGAAAGGTCTTTGTCCCAGTAGTTCCCAAACTTTCTGGTCTCACGATTCCTTCGTGCTCCTAAGAGGCATCGTTTCCGTCGGTTTTATCTATCGGATCTTAACTGCATTATAAATTAAGAGAGGCATTTTTATAAGATGTACTTATTAATTTATTTTAAAATAACAATTAAAAACTCATTACAATGTGAACATATTTTTATGGAAACTAAAAGACTACATTTTCCAAAATGAAAAAAATTGAACGAAAGGATTGGCGTTATTCTACACGCTTGCAAATCTCGCTACTGTCTGGCTTAATGGAAGGCAGCTGGGTCCTCGAGCTGCTTCTGCACTCAGTCTGTTGCGAGATCACACGTCCTGGTGGTTCTGGAAAACACCGTGGCACGCTCGGGAGAGCGGAAAAGCCACGCGAGGTTTGGGCATTATTATGAGAATATCTGTAACGTCACAGATCCCCTGCTTCAGCTCAGAACTTGTGCCTTTTCTGGGGGTGTCCACCACAAGGTGGTCGTCTCCGGAATCACACCGTCTCCTCTCTCCGCAGAGCCGGGCCACCCAGGCTACACGGTGAGAGGCTGTGCCACGGCCTCGTGGTGCCAGGGCCTCCATGTGGCTGAAGCCTTCAAACTGACGGACCCCAGCGTGTCCTGCTGTACTGGAAACGGCTGTAATCACCCCAACCGAGATGTCCGGTCCCGCAGGGGGGGCGCCCCCAGGCCTGGCCCTGCCCACCTCAGCCTCACCATCACCCTACTTACGACTGCAAGACTGTGGGGAGGCACGCTCCTCTGGACTTGACCCCCACGCTCTCTGCCCTGGCTGGACCCAGGGGACCCCTTCGCCCTTCCCTCGGCCCCCAGGCCTGCAGACTTGCCGTGTGACTTCAGGCCCGTGTGCTGCTTCCTCTGGGCCTGTTTTCCCAGCTGTGAAAACACCTGTCTCACAGAATCCTGAGGAACAGAGGAGAAACGCTAGAGAAAGGCTGCGGGCCAGCGGGAGTTCTTGTTACTACTAATATTGTTGTCCCTATTGTTGTTATTATTAATTAATATTTGTTTTATTTAATATTTTATATTTTATATAAAGATTTTTATACCAATTAACAGGTCCAGAGCTGCCCTTTTCTACAGCACCTATCTTGCTTCCTTCTTTCTTTCTTTCCTTCCTTCCTTTCTCCTTTTCTTTCTTTAAATATATATATATTTTATTTCAGAGAGGGAGAGAGAGAGAGAAACATCAATGATGAGAGAATCATTGACCGGCTGCCTCCTACACGCCCCCTTCTAGCGATTGAGCCTGCAACCCACGCATGTGCCCTGACCCGGAATCGAACCTGTGATCTCCTGGTTCATAGGTCGGTGATCAACCACTGAGCCACATCGGCTGAGAGCATCTATCTTTCAAGGATGCATGGGGGGCACCCTTCCCTGGGCTCCTGGAAGTAGGGGTCACATGGTAGGACCCCGGTGGTCAAGGCCTTGGCCTTGGGAGCAGTCCGGTGGGGCTTTCACCATAAGCCACCTCCACATCTATTTCTGGGCTCCAAACGCAAACTTCTAACTCACCCACCTCGGCACGAACCTTCCAGTCTCTTCTCCCAGACGCCAAAGGGCAAGACTACTTTGTTGTTCTACGTAGGCATGTCTCGTTCTCGCGGGCTCCGAGACAGGAGATGCCTGGGGATAACCCACCTGCCAGACTCGCTTGATGCACTGCAGTGAAGAACAAGGCTAGGACCACATTTCCCCTGATGCTCTGGGGCCAGGGCATAAAGGCTGGGCTCTATTTCCTAAGATACCCTCAGACTCACTGACAAACACAAAGAGCTACCATTCCAATGGTGTTCTTGGGGCACGCTGTGGAAGAGTTCACATTTTCCATGGTTCTCGAGGCAAATTACATAGGGCCCTGTGGCAAATGAAGGAAAAGATATGTCATCTTCCCTGGTACTTGGGACTAAGTTTCCTTTTAGGACCTCCCCAAAACACACGTTACCAGCTGTCATTGGCTTAAGGAGATGGAGTCTGTAACTCTACCTCTTGAACACGAGTGGCTCTGTGACTGCTTTGACCCACAGAATGCGGTGGAGGGAGTGCCGCCCCGCCCTGGGCCCAGGCCTGCAGGAGCCGCCCACTTCCGGGGAACAGCTGCCGTGTGGAAGTCCTGCACCGAGCCTGCGTGCCGGGAGGCCGCCCAAGCTGCCGTGCCCGGGTGCCATATGGAAAGGGAGCCACAGATGCTCCAGTCCTCTCAGCCCGGGCCCCACACACAGGCGCGAAAAAGCTGCCTTGGACATGGCCCCCGGCAGATGCCGTGTGCAGGGGGAGCAGGAAGCCCGGCTGCTATCAGTTCCTCCAAACTGGCAACTGGGTGGCTTCACCCACAGGAATGTATGCTCTCAGAGTTCTGGCTGCTGGAGCCCCAGATCCAGGTGCGGACAGAGCCATGTTCCTTCTAAAGTCTCTGGTGCTGCCGCTCCTGAGTTACAGCTCCCGCACCAACGTCTGTCTGTCGTCGCGTGGCCTTCTTCTCTGTGAACGCGGCGGTGCATCTCCAAATCTCTCCCTCTCCTTATAAGGACACCAGCCATGGCCAAGACCGGTTTGCTCAGTGGGTAGAGCATCGGACTGCGGACTGAAGGGTCCCGGGTTCCATTCCGGTCAAGGGCATGCGCCTTGGCTGCGGGCACATCCCCAGTAGGGGGCGCGCAAGAGGCAGCTCATCGATGTTTCTGACTTTCTATCCCTCTCCCTTCCACTCTGTAAAAAAAAAATCAATAAAATATATTTTAAAAAAATAAGGACACCAGCCATGGATTTGGGGGGGCCCACCCTAATCCAGTATGACCTCATCTTAACTTAATCACATCTGCAAAGACCCTATTTCCAAATAAGGTCACATTCATAGATCCTGAGGGTTAGGACTTCAACATATATTTTGAGGGGACACATTCTACCCACAACACCAGTGAATACCCAGGACCAGGGTTTCAGGTATATGCCCCCGTGACCCACCCCCCTCATCTCCAGCTGTTCAAGCCAGCCCACCTGGGCCCCAGTCCCTTGTGGAGCACGTATGTGCTGCTGCTGCTGAGCCCTGCTGACATGCCTGGCCCGCAGAGTCACAGAATAAAAAGCTGTGGTTTGACACCACTGGGTTTGGGTTACTTCGTCACACTGCAGTGGTTTACTGGAGCAGTCACTTGTTTGCTTGTTTTGCTATAATATCCATAAAGGGGAAGACCTTTTATTTGCTCACTACTGTCTAGACTAGTACCTAGACTAGTGCCTGGGACATGGCAGGTGCTGGAAAAAAAGGAGGAAACAAAGGGAGGAAAGACTCCATCTTCTATATGATCAAAAACTCGGCATGAGCCTTAGCTGTTTTGGCTAAGTGGACAGAGCATCAGCCTTCGGACTGAAGGGTCCCAGGTTTGATTCCAGCCAAGGGCACGTGCCCACGTTGTGGGCTCGATATCCAGTAGCGGGTGTGAAGGAGGCAGCCAATCAAGATTCTCTCATCATTGATGTTTCTATCTCTCTCTCCCTCTCCCTTCCTCTCTGAAATCAATGAAAAACAAAACAAAACTGGGCATAACAAGATAACATTTTCTGAGATGCTCCATAATTAAAATTGAGGATAATTTCACCTTTGCCATGATTCCCTCTGATACAAATTGCCCACTAGCACCACATTTCCCAGGATGCCTTTCAACAGGAACTGAGGCTAGGACTGCATCTTCCATGGGACTCATTGGGAGAGATGGGACGGAGTCTAGGATGACATCGCCTATGGTGCCCCACCGCAGATTTTGAGGCCAGGGATACATTTCTCATAATGTTCTACACCAGAGCTTGTAATCAGGACCTCATTGTTCCTGGCTCCCAAGATTTTTTTTCCGGGATCTCGCTTGCAAGAAGTAAAATCCGGTTAAGCTGACTTAAGCAAAAATGACAATGTTATTAGAAGTTCAGAATCCAGGCAAGTGCTAGGTCTCTGGGCCTCACCAGGGACAGGAAACCGAATTGAAAAGCGGTGTGTGACATTACGGTTGTCTCCCTTTTGCAAAATCTCTCTGCTTCTCTCCTCTTTCTCTAAATGTGTAGCTTCCCTCACGGGCTTTTTCTGTCTCTCCACAGACTACCTTCTTTTTCTTCAGACATAGTAGCCAAAGATGCCCTTGAAATGTCAAGTCCCAAGAACAACCTGGTTCTAGAGTTCTAGCAGACAGACTCTGGTGGGGTCTGGCTTAGGCCAGGGCTCTGCCGAAGACCCCCTCTACTACTGTGGCCAGGGAAGCGCGTCAAAGCTACTACATGCAGTTGTCCGGATTACAGACAGGCCGCCACTGCTCCGGCAGCGATCAGCGGACACAGCCCATCAGCAGGAGCTGGGCAAACAAGCTTTGGGAGAGAGATCCTATCCGCAAGGATGGGGAGCAACTGGGAAAGAAAACTCTCGCTTAGAGCTGCCTCCATGGATTCTGTGTGAATCACAGGTAATACGGCGGCCAGGGATGTACGTGACAGGACACACAGCTCAGAAAGATTTGAACAGCGGGGAACTGGATTCCCGCCGATGACAAGAGGTCGTGCATTAGGGTAGATCCTGAAGGAGCTCCTCAGGCTGGTCTGTCTCCTGGCCGCACGATGACCACAGCACTCCAAACGGCACACCCACACTCAGAGGCACTAACAAAGGGCCGTTCCTACCCAGGGTCTCTTCTTTATGTCTTAACGTATTGGTTTGTATTGATTTCAGCGAGGAAGGGAGAAGGAGAGAGAGAGAAACATCCATGATGAGAGAGAAGCCTGGATTGACTGCCTTCTCCACTGGGGATGGAGCCTGCAACCCGGCATGTACTCTGACCCGGAAGCAAACCGTGACCTTCTGGCTCGTAGGTCAACACTCAATCACTGAGCCATGCCAGCGGGCTGAGTCTCCTTTTTAAAACAAAGAAAAATGGCCGAACCGGTTTGGCTCAGTGGATAGAGCATTGGCCTGCGGACTGAGGGGTCCCAGGTTTGATTTCGGTCAGGGGCATGTACCCTGGCTGCGGCACATCCCCAGTTGGAGGTGTGCAAGAGGCAGCTGATCGATATTTCTCTCCCATCGATGTTTCTGACTTTCTATCCCTCTCCCTTCTTCTCTGTGAAAAATCAATAAAATATATATAATAAAATAAAATAAAACAAAGAAAAATGATCCCAAAACAGACAGGCCAACTTGCCCTCACGTTTTATTTGCCTGACCTGTGACACACCCACGTCTCCAGCCACCACCGGAAGGGGGCAGGGCACCACAATGTTTGGCAGACCCTCAGACCCACTCCTAGGGCTTCCCCCTTCACTGGCCCTTAGAGAAAGGTGACTGCCGACCACATTAGGGTGTTTTTAGGGAGGAACAAAAGGGGGATGTGTATTAGAGGGGGCCACCACCCCGTCTGCCTCCTGGACAGAGAAAAAAACAGTTCTCCCCTACAGTGTCTTTCTCTGCTGTGTCTCCTTCCTTTCACACTGCTAACGTTCTCACAACACTGCTGGTCACCAATTGTGGGGGCGGGGTCTCCGCCCCAAGCAGTTCTCTGTGACACCCATGGATGTTCTACAATTTCACTCAGTTCGGACACCGTCTGCCTGGGGATAACGAGACCCGCAGGAGAAGGGCCCCATCCCACAAACCTCTCCCCACTCCAGGTGCCAGTGGCCAGCCCGGGTCGCCTCCTGCACTTGTGACCCATCAGGTATGAGTGAGAGGCTCCCACAACTCCCTCTTCAGGGTTGATGAACTTGCTGGAGGTAGGAAGGGCACAGATGCACTTCCAGACGGCAGAGATGTGCAGGGCAGGGTGTGTGGGCAGGTGCGCAGAGCTGCCATGCCTGCCCTGGGCACATCACTCTCCCTGCACCTGGACCTGTTCGCCAACCCAGAGCGCTCTGAATGTCTCACCTGTGGGATTTTTATGGCGGCTTCACCACGGAGGCGTGATAGGTCATTAACTTCCCTGTTCAGCCCTTCTTCCTTCTCAGGAGCACTGGGGGGTAGAGCTGAAAATTCCAAGCTTCTAATCAAGGCTTGGTCTTTTGGGTGACCAGCTCTCACTGGGGAGCCATCCAGGAACCCAAAGTCACTTTATTAGGACACTCCCATCACCCAAGAAATGACAAGATTTTCAAGCACACTGTGCCAGGAATAGGGGGGCAAAGACCAAATATATATGCCTATTATCTCATGGAATGACAATGAGTAAACAACCAACAAGGTCTGCAAGATCCCAAGACTTCAAAGACTCAGGAACGCTTGCCCTGGCCGGGTGACTCCATTGACTGGAGCATTGTCCCACGCACACACCTGGATTGTGAGATAGATCCTGGGTGGGGTGCATGTGGGAGGCAACAATTGATGTTGCTCTCTCACACCAATGTTTCTCTCTCTTTCCCTCTCTCTCTAAAATCAACAAACATATCTTCGGGTGAGAATTAAACAAACCCTCGGGAATAGTCAACTCATGGTGTGCAGCCCATTTCCAAAGGCAGGCACAGCCGTGCCTCCCCAATAGCATTTCGGGGGGAAAGCTGATTTCATCTCTGCCCCGGCAGTAGGGGGAGCCTTTAGTGCTGATTTAATCAGCCATTAGCCTTTGGTCTAATTTAATCAGTAGCATCTCAACCCTTGGCCATTGATACTGGTTCAGTGATAGGCAGGTGGCATCATCTGGACCAATGAGACACATTGAAAGGTTTTTCTAGAGGCTTCTGAGGGGAAATTTTTTTTTAAACTATGTTTTGTTTTGTTTTTTTAATATATTTTATTGATTTTTTTACAGAGCAGAAGGGAGAGGGATAGAAAGTCAGAAAGTCAGAAACATCGATGAGAGAGACATCGATCAGCTGCCTCTTGCACGCCCCCTACTGGGGATGTGCCCGCAGCCAAGGTACATGCCCTTGCCGGAATCGAACCCGGGCCCCTTCAGTCCGCAGTCCGACGCTCTATCCACTGAGCCAAACCGGTCTCGGCTCTGAGGGGAAATATTTGCCCACTCTCCTGAGGGAGCTCTCCTCTCCCTTTCTCCCTTCACACTTCAGGCTCTTCCCGTCTGTCTGTCTTTTCCTCTCTCTCTGCCTCTCCCAAATGTGGCCCCAGGGGTATTTGCCAGCCATCATGCAACCTGAGAGAAGACGTTTAGACTTAGGACAGAGATGGACAGACCATGCTGCAGCCAGCCATACCCGAGGCCATTTTTATATGTTAAACTCTTCTCTTTCCCTTAAGCCAGGTGGGTTGGATTTACTGCACCTGCATGAACACCCCACTAAATAAGGTACCCTGGAATGGGATGGGGACAGCACCACCACACTCATGGTGTCCTCGAGTGGAAGAAATGGTGGGATCTAAAGAAGAGAGATGAGAATGTCCTGCAGCTGGAGTAAGAGACATTGGTTAGAGCCGTGGGCTAGGAGACCTATAGATTCTTGGAGGCAAAGACAACTCTTAGTCACCCTCTACCCAAATCCAGGTTAGACACCTCTCTCCACCTGTCCTAACACGCAGCCCTGGAAAGATTCCAGGTGAGCCAGCCTGGTCACCTCTTTCCCCAGTTTCAGAAGGATAAACTGAGGATGGAAAAGGAAGGGAATCGCTCCGAGCTGTGGTCCTGAGGACACAGAGGTGGTGGGAGATTTGGTCCAGAGGACAGACAGGATGCTGGGAGCTGGCACCTGAGGATGGGAAGGGTATCCGAAGTTGAAGTCCCGTAGTGTGCCCGGATAGAGAGTATCTTGGTGGTGATGGCGAGAAGAAGCACGGGTTTTCGCAGTTGGCATAACTCAATCACCTCCCTGTCAAAGGGCCCGGGAGGTTTCTCACTCTCCTGGTTCCTCAGGGAGCTAATGCTGCTCCAGGTGCACAGGGCCCACAGAACGGAGCTTAGGGAGACCCCTCCCCAGGAGGGAGGAGGGACCCACGTCTGCAGGGCTGAGTCAGCACCAAAGATGGAGAGCAGTGGGAAGGGCACACAGGCAGGGACACAGGGAGCCGGGCAGAGGAGCAGGGACATGGGGCGGTGCCTGGGAGGCATCACAGGAGCCTCTCCCTGGGAGACTCAGCACCCGGGCTTCCTTCCAGCTGGTTCACTCTCAGGGGCCCCTGCGGGTAGGTAACGATGTGGAAACACGGGGTTTCCGGGTCAGGACAGGAGGGAATGTGGGGTTTGACTCCAGCCCAGCCCAGCCCAGCCCTGGGAGCTGGTGGACCTGCCCAAACTGGAGGCTGCAGCCTTTCCTCTCAAGGTGGCTCGGCTCCCAGCTGTCATGTGACCCCGTCCCCTTCGCTCACCTGTCCACAGGTCACTTCTCACGCGCACTTTCCCACGAAACACGCCCCCTCCCTCACTCTCTCCCCTTTGCACACCCGCGCACACACCTAACCTTCACGCACATGACCGCCCCCGCCTCCCTACCCGACACCAGGCCCGCCCGCCCCTGCGCTCGGCCTTCCCACACTTCGCACCCTCACCTTCCACCCGCACGCTCACCCGCACCCGCCGGCGCCTCCACACAAGCTTCTTGCCCGTGCACACCTGCACCCTCCCGCTTCTCGGCTGAACACGCACCGCCTCCGCGCTCACCCAGCCCCGTCCCGCTCACAGCCCCGGCGCCGCGCCCCCACCCGCCTCCCCGCGGTCCTCTCCCGCACAGTGTCTCGGGGCCCGCCCCGCCTCCCGGTCTCCGGGTCTCCCCGTCCTTGCCGGCCCGGCCCCGGCTCCGGAGCCCCGCCCCGGCCCGGAGCCCCGCCCCCAGGCGGGCAGGGGGCGGGGCGGGGGCGGGGCAGGCGGCGCGGGCGGTGCAGGTGCCGGGCCGGGAGCGAGCGGCGGCGGCGGCGGCGGCGGCACCATGGGCCGGGCCCGGCGCTTCCAGTGGCCGCTGCTGCTGCTGTGGGCGGCCGCGACGGGGCCAGGTAGGTCCGGGGTCGGGGCCGGCCGGCCGGGCCGGGGCGGGAGCTCAGCGCGTTGACAGCCCGGCCGCCGCGGGGCCGCAGAGGCCGAACAATGCGCGCGGGGCCGGGCCGGGCCCCCTCCTCGGGACAAAGCGCAGCGCGGGTCGGGAGCGGGAGCCGCGAGCGGGGGCGGGGGCGCGGGCCCCGGCCGCCGTGCCGCAGCTCCCCTGCCCGCACAGGCCCCGATCCCACCGGGGACAAAGGGACCGAGCCCCCCACGCGCACACCCCCGCCCCAGCCCGCCTTCTCGGTCCGGTCCCGCTGTCCTCCTGTCCGCTCTCCGCGTCCCTCTGTCCGCCTGTGTCTAAGTCCCCCGTCTCTCTCCTCGTCCCTCTACCCTTGTCCTCTGCCCCCCGTCCCTCAGTCCTGAAGTCCTGCCCCTCTCTCTGTCTGCCCCCCTTCCTCCTTCCTCCCTCTCCCCCACCTCTCTTCCCTCTTTGTCCCCCACCTCTGTCCCTGGGTCTCTGTTCCTTTTTAGTGGGTCACTCTGCCCCCGTCACCCTCTCTAGTCCCCCTTCTCTGTCCCTCTGTATTTCTGCTCTCCCTCTGACCCTGTCTTGTTGTCATCCTTGTTTCTCTCTCTGACCCCCATCTGTCCCATCCCCTTGTTTCACTGTCCCCTATCTTTCTGTCATTTCTGTTACTCCAGCCCCCTCTGTCACCTACCTCTCTCATTCCTCCTCTATCCCCTCTATCTGTCCCACTGGCTCTCTGTCCCCTGTCTCTCTGCCGCCTCCCCTCTCTGCCCTTACAACCTCTGTCCTGGGATCCCCATTCCCATCCTCCATCCCTCCATCTCTCTAGCACTGTGCGCCCCTAGGGAGGAACTGAGTCAGGCAGGGCATCCTGAAAGGCCCTGGAGAAATGTGGGGGGATGGGGGGGAGAATTGTGTGGTGAACTCGGCATGTGGGCACACACGTGGATTCAGCAGATTCCTCCCAAATGCTGCCCCTCCCTACCCGGTCACACACCCAGCTGCTCCCCTCCAGAGCAGCCAGAGCCATCCCCATAGCTTTCACACCGGAGAGACGCTGGAGACCCCCATGACAGCGTGACCCTCAGACTGGGGACAAGGTCAGGAAATGTCACCCACACACCCTTCACACTGCGTGCCTCCAACTTGTCACAGGCCACCTCCCCCCTGGTGGGTAAAGCTGATCTCGGGAAGAAGGGAGGATGGGAGGTGACTGGGCAGAATGGGAGGGCTAGAGGTTCTGTGAGATTTGGGAGAGGAGCGGAACCAGATGGTACAGGGCTGGGGGCCTGGGTGTCAATCCTGACGCGCGCCATTTGCCACAGTCACTGATGGCAAGAGCCTTCCTCTCTCTAGAGCTTCGTTTCACTCTCTGTAAAGTAGGGATGTTGCACTCAGTGATCTGACAGGGAAGGAATTCCAGCTTGAACCCCAGACAAGGTGAGGGGCAAAGCTGGCCTTTCACCGCCACCACTTCCGGACGTGCATCCTTCCCTCCTTTCTTTGCCACAGACACGCTGCAGTTTCCCAGATGAGTGCTCTGGAACCTCAGCTCCATTTCCTTCCAGTTTTATTTTTCTTTATGTCTTTCGGGCCCTGAAATCCAGCCTCCTAGAATCCTAGAGCCAATTAATTCAGTAAACAAAAACCCTGAGGGCATTTTGTAACATTGACACCGCTGGGATTCTGGAATCCCAAAATCTTGAAAAATCTCGACACCTTTAAAATTCTGGAGCCTTGATGGCATTAGCATTCTGGCCCCTTGGCATCGTTAACATTCTGAAATCTTGGCCTCCTGGAGAGCCTGGATCTTGGCATCTCTGACATCTAGAATCTTGACAGCGTAGAACTGTGGGACTTTGGAGCCTTAGAATCAGAAGATGGCCTAAGACGGCCACCTACTCAGTGCAGGAATCTCTCATGCAGCACTTCTGGGAGGTAGCCTTACTGGTTTTTCCCTTGTTTAAAACCACCGCATCCTGGTACTCTAATCCCTTCTGTAAACTTTCTCTAAATCCTGGGGCTTAACAAGTCAGGAGCGAATGGTGTCATGGGAAGCACTCCGGACTGGGAGCCGAGGGACTGGGCCTCTCTGGTGTGATTTTGTGTCACCCCATCCCTCTCTGAGCCTCGCTTTCCCCTTCCGTAAAGCAGGGGTCAGGGAGCTGGAATACATGATCTCAGAGGGCCCTGCCTGCTCTCCTTTTCCATTGGTTGTTTCTGAATGGCTTTGGCTGCTAGGTTTCAGGGTGTGTGCATGGTGTCCCCTTCGTCACCTCCTTCCTCTCTCACCTCGGCCAGCCAGCAGCGGTGGGGATGGGAGATGGCGTCCATTTGTGTCCTTTCAAAGACGTGTTCTCTTTCCTGGCTCACTCGTCTGCCACGAATAGCAGAAGATGCTGAGATTTATGCCAAAAGAAAGAAGGGTCCAGGGTGGGAAGTGAGAAAGAGGATGGGTAGCCTGCCTAGAGACACACACAGGCCAGAACTTGGAATAGAAAGCGCGGAGGAAACAGACATCCAGATACAAAGAAAAGACAGAGAGGCTGGTAGAGTTGGGGGGGCTGTGTGGAGGGGGAGCTTGTTGATCCCGAATAGTGTTTCCCTCCTAAGTGACTCACTTTTCCCTTCTAATGTTCTGCCCAGCTGCTCTGAGGACAGAGGGGCTTCCCCCCAGTGTGAATCAGCCCCGGGTACAGGTCTTGGGAAGTTTCTGTCACTGACCCCCACCCACCATGAGTTGGATGCCTGAGTCCCTATAGCTGAGGTCAGATTCTGCGAAGGATTCCAAGACCTTAGACACTGTGGGGCTGGGGCCTGGGGGGGGGGGGGGGGTTAATGTCGTGCGAGCCTGGCCTGTCCCCATCTTGGGGAACACAAAGACAGCTTTCTGTCTCTGGGTGGGGCGGGGAGACTTGGAGACAGTCAGACTCGCCAGCACCCAATGGCTTGTGGCACCAGGACCCAAGCACCCACTGGTTTCTGCCTGTGCAGACCCCAGGCCTCTGGGTCTTCTGGGAACCGGCACCGAGGCTCCTCCGCAGGCCCCCAGGAGGGCACAGGGGCAGCAGCAGAGCCCGGGCACTCCCAGGAGGGGGCGAATAGTGGCCACTGGGGGTGGTGGCGAGGACAGTGAGCGCTCAGTGCAGGCTTGCACCCTTCCCGGAGCAGGAATTCCTCCGCTGACCTCCCCCTACATACGCAGGGGGAAACTCCAGAGGATTCCCCCACTCCTGGGCCTGAGGCCTGGAATTCGGGGAGTTCTGAATATCCCAGAAATGTGGGGGCCACAGGGGAGACTTTGTGTATGAGGCTGCTGACTCACCCCTAAGCCCCCACCTGATGCTTGGTTTCCAGATAAGAGGGGGATAGAGGGCTGCGGGAGGCAGGACTGTGGCTCTGGGAGCTGAGGACTGTGGACCTGGAGTCAAAAGTTTCCAAGAGAGGAGTAGGGTGGAGGCCTGGACTCCTGGGTCTGAGGGAGGAGGAGCTGGGGGCCTGGGTCTGAGGGAGGAGGAGCTGGGGGCCTGGGTCTGAGGGAGGAGGGCTGGGGGCCTGGACTCCTGGGTCTGAGGGAGGAGGAGTCTGGACTCCTGGGCCTGAGGGAGGAGGGCTGGGGACCTGGACTGCTGGGTCTGAGGGAGGAGGGCCTGGGAGCCTGGACTGCTGGGTCTGAGGAAGGAGGGATGGGGGCCTGGACTGCTAGGTCTGAGGGAGAAGGGATGGGGGCCTGGACTGCTAGGTCTGAGGGAGGAGGGATGGGGGCCTGGACTGCTAGGTCTGAGGGAGGAGGGATGGGGACCTGGACTGCTAGGTCTGAGGGAGGAGGGATGGGGACATGGACTGCTAGGTCTGAGGGAGGAGGGATGGGGGCATGGACTCCTGGGTATGAGGAAGGAGGGGCTGGGGGCCTGGACTGCTGGGTCTGAGGGAGGAGGGATGGGGGCTTGGACTCCTGGGTATGAGGGAAAAAGGGCTGGGCGGAGACTCCTGGGTCTGAGGGAGGAGGGTTCCAAGAAAGAAGGGCTGGGGGTCCATACTTCTAGGTCTTGGAGGAGGAGGGGCTGGGACCCTGATGCCTGGGTCCTGCGAATACAGGCGCCTTCACAAGGCTGAGCTGAGGAAGAATTGATGCTTTGTGCAAGGATGTTCGGACTCTGCCATTGATGGGGGGCTGAGGGGGTGTTCAGTCAGGACGCAGGGATGTACCACCTCCCTAGGGGAGGAAGTGGGAGAAGAAGGCATGATGCCACAAACCTCCTGGGGAGCGGATACGGAGGGATGGCTGTGACCTTCCTGGAACCGTGACCTTGAGACTCCCTTGGGTATTCGCTGACTCAGGACCCAGGAAGTGCTCCCCCACCCCCACTTAGTTTCCGTGGAAACATCCACCAGCTGTGTACTCTGGACCCCTGGCTCCTGGGTCCTGACGGAGGAGGGGGCTGAAGGCCCAGAGTCCTGGGTTTGAGAGAGGAGAGGCTGGGGGCTGGGGACTTCTGGGATTGAGGGAGGAGGATGCTGAGATTTCAGACTCCTTCCTGGTCCTGATGGAAGAGGGTGCTAGGAGCCTGGAGGAGCCTGGGAGAGGAGGTGTTTGGGGCTGGTTTCCTAGGTCTACATGTCACCTGCTCAGCCGCTCTTTCCCAAATCCTCTCATCCCTTTTCCAGGCACCATCCCCATGACAACTCCAGGCTGTCAACACAGTTTAAAGGGCCAGCGCCCTAGTCCCCAAAGCTCAACCTCTCTCTGACCAGAAAGTCCCGCCTCACCACCCCCCAACCCCAAAACAAAAGCTCCTGGGACATTAGTATTCCAGGCACAAACACTGTTGGTTACTGAGTCTTCAGGAGGGGGAGGGAATAAGACAAAAAACCCCACCCTCACCCCATGTGCACCCTCAAGCAGAGAGCAGGAGATAGATTTGGGGGGCATCCTGATGGCTCTTTGGAGGTATTGAGTCTCTGCCACCAAGTGGCCTGGGACCCCTGAGCCTCATTTCTCCATGTCTGTAAAATGGGGGGCTAGTATTGGGCCAGCCCCGAGGTGCAGGATCCATGGCGAGGCTTCAAAACGTTTTTTTAAAGTGCCAGATGAAGCAGGCAGGCCCGTTTTCGGGGGCATGGGCCAGTTCCTGGAGGTGTAATAGCAGTTTTGCAAAGGGCTCTCTGAGCTCAACGCTCTGGGCATTATAGTCCCTATGAGGCAGGCATTGGCTTTATACCCATTTTACAGGCGGGGCACCCGAGGCTCGGAGGGGTTAAGCCACTGCCCCAGGTCACACAGATGGCCAGCGGTCCGGCTGGGGTCAGCCCAGGTGTTTAAGATGAGACGTGATGCCACACAGTCCTTGTGAGGCTGAAAGGAGATCCTGCCTGACACGTGCCATTCATCGGTCTCCAAACGTTTATTAAGTGCCAGGCACACTTCTGGGCAGTAAGGGCATAGCAGTGAGCCCCGTGGTTTCTGTCCCTGCTTCCTGGAGAATATATCTAGTGATGGGGGACAATAAATAAATGAGCAAGTTAGTAAAAGAATTTCAGTGAACTTTCCACACAGGAAATAAACAGCGGTGATGAAATAGAAAGTGTCCCGGAGAGAAAATCACTCTGAAGAGGTGTTCCACTGAGCAGAGCCCCTAATGGGACCAGGAGGCAGTCCTGGGATGAGAAAGGGGAAAGAACGTTCCAGGCAAAGGGAGGAGCGAGTGAAAAGGCCCTGGGTGGTAACTAGCTCAGCGTGCTTGTAGGACGCCAAGGCCAGTGAGCTGGAGTGAAGTGAGGGTGGTTGGAACTGTAGCCGGAGAGGGGCCAGGCCACACATAGCACCTTGAGGGCCCAGGGAAGGAGTCAAGATTTTTTAAAAATATATTTTTATTGATTTCAGAGAGGAAGGGAGAGGGAGAGAGATAGAAACAACAATGGTGAGAGAGAATCATTGATCAGCTGCCTGCTGCACGCCCCCCCCCCCCCCCCACTGGGGCCTGAGCACGAAACCAGGCATGTGCACTTGACCAGAATTGAACCTGGGACCCTTCAGTCCGAAGGCCAATGCCCTAGCCATGGAGCCAAACCAGCCAGGGCAGGAGTCTGGATTTTATTCTAGGTGTAATGGGCAGCTAATGAAGGGTTTTAAGCAGAGAGAGGACTTGATCTGATTTACTTTTTTGGAAAAGTCCATCTAGCTGTTGTGTGGAGAAGGGCCTGGTGGGAGGCAGGCATGGGTGGATGCAAGGAGGCCGATGTGCAGTTCTTAAAGGTTCAGGTAAGAGCCCCGGGCAGTAAGGCTCGTTTGGGCATCGTGCCATGCACCAAAAAGTTGCTGGTTTGATTCTTGGTCAGGGCATATGCCCAGGTTGCAGGCTTGATCCCCTATGGGGGCCATGCAGAAGACAGCCAGGCGCTGATCAGTGTTTCGTTCTCACATCAATATTTCTCTCTTTCCCTCTCCATTCCTCCCTCTCCAAAAACCCATAAAAAATCTTTGGGGGGGGGGCGGATAATGGTTCAAGTAAGAGAGAGTGTCATTGGGCTAGAGCAGGGGTGGGGAACGTCCAGCCCACGGGCCCTATAAGGCCCATGAAGTCATTTGGTCTGGCCCAGCCAATGCATTAGGGACGAGTTAATTAAATGTTTGACCAAATACAGCAGGCTAATTTTTTAAGTTGATAATTTTGTGTAGCCCATGAATGACATTATAAATATGCAAATGGCCTTGGGGGAAAAAAATATTTCCCCACCCCTGAAGTAGGGTTATGGTAAAAGAGACAAAGATGAATGGATATGGGGTATGTTTTGGAAGTAGAATGGATAGATACTGCTGATGGAAAAGATGTTAGAGGTGAGGGAAAGGGTAAGAACTTGCATGGTTTCTAGGTTTGGGGCCTGAGCAGCCAGGTGGATGGCTGTAACGTTTACTGAGATTGAGAAAACATGAAAAAGAAAACATTTGGATTGGACATGTGAAGCCTGATATTCCAGGAGGTACTAGATAAGTCACTATTAGTGGCTTAAAACACAAAAAGTTATACTAAACATAAAATAAGTCCCGAAATAGGCATCAGGGCCCTCGCGGCCGCTCCACACCATTACCAGATGCCCAGGTACCGGTCAGTTCTTGTCCTCGTGGCCAACATGGCTGTCCCAACTCTAGGCATCAGCATCCTACTTCCACGCAGCACAGAGGTGACCTGGTGGATAAGGGCCTTGGCCCACCTTTTAGGAAATCCTCCCCAAATTATCACATGACACTTTCCCTTCATCCAATTGGACAGAACTTCCACATGGACTCACTTAGCTGCAAGAAAGTCTGGGGAATATATCTTTCTGCCAGGCATAGGGCAGCCATAAAATGCAATCAGGTTTCCTTTGCTGAGGAGAAAGGGAAGCATGGATGTCGGGGTAGAAAGCTAGCTCTCCGGCCTTCACCCCCTGGAATTAATCTTTTCCACCCCTCAGCCTCCAAATGAGGTTACCTATCCTTCTTACAGGGAATATAACACGTTAGATGGGATATTACAGAGATTTGTGTCTAACTCCACATAAATCTTGAAAGGCCCTCCAGGACAGGGACCTTTTCTGACTCATCTCTGGGCATGCAGCCCTGGGAAACCTACCCACTGCCTAGGAAATACTCAAACGGATGAATGAGACAGCCTGTAAGAAACATGAAGCGATAGTTCTCCAACATTTAAAGGTATATAACCAGATGTGATCATGGTTCTTTCCTGCTTCGAAACCGACACTGGCCTTCAGGAGAAAAGCTAATCTCCTAGCGTGGCATTTGAGGCTCTCCACCAGCACCCCCACAGCCCCTCCCCAAAGCTGGACATGCACCAGACAGCCAGCAGTGGTGTAGGTCTAGGATACAGAGTCAGAGAGATCTGGGTGTAGGTCCTGGGTCTGCCACTCTTGGGCTATGACCTTAAGCAAGTCATTTCCTCTCTGGACTAATTTTCTCATCTATAAAATGGGAATTGGGAGAAAACGTGATTGAAAACTGGTGCCTACCTTCATTCAGATATTGTGATGATTAAATGGAAATTATACAGGTAATGTCCTCAGCACAGCAAGTACCTAATAAACAATAGCTATTGTGATTGTTATTTTGAAGATGACAGTGACAATGATGATGGTGATGCTGATGATGATTAATCTCAGCTTTGAGCTTTCTGCCAGGCTGTTTTCTCTGCTGGAAACACCCCTTACTAATCACCTACCTTGTTCCTCTGCTGTATTAATCAGAGTAGGTTAACTTCTGTAACAGACAGCCCTGAAATCTCGGTGGCATTACAAGAAAAGTATATTCCTCGCTCATGTTACAGTTCTGTGCTGACAAGTCACAGGGGGCAGTGAGTCAGGGCCCAGGCTTACAGCTCCTAAGCCTATCCTCTCTAGGCTCCCTGGAGTCCTCTCCATTCAGCCATTAAAAAGGAGTGATGGCCGAACTGGTTTGGCTCAGTGGACAAAGCGTCGGCCTGTGGACCAAAAGGTCCCAGGTTTGATTCCGATCAAGGGCATGTACCTTGGTTGTAGGCATGTCCCCAGTAGGGGGTGTGCAGGAGGCAGCTGATCGATGTTTCTCTCTCATTGATGTTTCTGACTTTCTATCCCTCTCTCTTCCTCTCTGTAAAAAAATAAATAAAATATATTTTAAAAATAAAATAAAATGTAGTGGCTTTAGCCTGGACTGTGTGGTTCAGTGGTTGAGCGTCGACCTATGAACCAGGAAGTCATGGTTCGATTCCCAGTCAGGGAACATGCCTGAGTTGTGGGCTTGATCCTCAATAAGGGGTGTGCAGGAGGTAGCTGATCAGTGATCATTGGTGATCATTCTCTCTCATCTTTGGTGTTTCTATCTATCTCTCTCCCTCTCCTTTCCTCTCTGAAATCAATACAAATATACTTAAAAAATAAAAATAAAACCTAGTGGCTTTAAACAATCACGTTATTTGCTCATAACTCTGGGATCAGCAATTTGGACTGAATCAATTGGGCAGTTCTTCTCTCGGTCACATTGGGGTCACTCATGCTGCAGTCACCTGGTGTCTCCCTGGGGCTGGATGGTGCTGGGTGGCCTCGCTCACATGGCTAGTGGTGGGTACTGGCTATTGGCTGGCCTTCCCTCATCTTCACGGAAGCTAGTCTGGGCATCTTCGCTCAACTGTCTCAGGGCACCAAAAGCGCATGAGCGGGAGCTGCAAGGTCTTTTGAAGCCTAGGTTCTAGCAAATTCTGTTGGTCAGAGCAAGTCCCAAGGCGTGCCCAGATTCCCAGGGTCTGAGTGCCTCAGTGGGTGGAGCAGCAAAGTCGCCTCACAAAGGGAGTGCACAGAGAAGGAAAGCGTATTGTGGCCATCCCCGCAGACAAGCTACAGCATGAGCCCAGGTGCGGAAGATGGGGTTCGGTGAACACCTAGCAGTTTCCCACACCTGGTCAGCTCCTGTTTACTCGAGATCTGGATCCAATAGAGCTTTCTTCCAGAACCTTCCCTAATCCCCCATCTCCCTAGGCAGTCTTTTATAAACAACTTAAACATTTGGTTTTATTGATTTTTTTAGAGAGAAGAAAGAGGGAGAGAAACATTGATGTGAAAGGGAAACATTGATTGGCTGCCTTCTGCACATTCCTTACCAGGGATTGAGCCCTAAACCCCAGGCGTGTGCCCTGGCAACGTTTTGGTATACGGGAAAATGCCCAGCTAACTGAGCCACACGGCCAGGGTCTTTTATTTTTATTTTTATTAGTATTATTTTATGCCGAATTTACCTCCAGGCCATAAGTTTTTGTTTCTTCACTCCACTTCTTCTCAGGTTTAGGACTACCTGCTGTCCGTCAGCGGGACCACCTCCATGTGGCAGGGAGAGCTTCTCCACAGGTTAATCCGCCATGAGCTCTGTATGCTCTGCACTGCATCTTGGGAGCTTTTCACCTGGGTGTCCTCAGTGACCAGAGCATCTACATCTGAACCCTTAAGTTCAGCACTCTCTGCATTTTAAGCATGCACAACAAAAATGCAGAACTTCTTGCCCGGCCAGTGAGGCTCAGTGGTTGAGCGTCAGCCTATGAACCAGGAGGTCGAGGTTCGATTCCCAGGGCCCATGCCTGGGCTGTGGGCCCGATCTCCAATGTGGGGCGAGCAGGAGGCAACCATTCAATGATTCTCTCTCATCGATGATGTTTCTGTCTCTCCCTCTCCCTTCTCTGAAATCAATGAAAATATGTTTTTAAAAAGTCAGCACTTTTTTTGTGCATCTAGCCCCACTCTAGCGTGGGCACACCTACCAACCCCACCATTGCAATGACAGAAGGGCACACAGTGCTTCTATAAAATGACATCCTGCAGATATTGGTGGCTTTTCTTTTCTTTTTTTTTTTAATCCTCACCCGAGGATGTTTTTCCCATTGATTTTTTTTTTCAAGAGAGAGAATGGAAGGGAGCAAGGAGTAGAGAGAGAG
This sequence comes from Antrozous pallidus, assembly GCA_027563665.1. Classification (NCBI taxonomy): domain Eukaryota; kingdom Metazoa; phylum Chordata; class Mammalia; order Chiroptera; family Vespertilionidae; genus Antrozous; species Antrozous pallidus. The sequence goes on from CM050525.1 coordinate 17,072,273, forward strand.
AGAGAGAAACATCGATGTGAGAAATACATCGATTGGTTGCCTCCTGATTGCACCCCAACCTAGACAGGGATCGAGCCTGCAACCCAGGGACATGCCCTTGATCAGGAATCAAACCTGCGACCCTTCCATTCACATGTTGCTGCTCTGACCACTGACCCACACCAGCCAGGGCTACTTGGTGGCTTTTTGAATGTGCATACCCCTGATGACCTGGGCAGTTTCACAGGTGCTCTTAAAGTAAACACAAGGATTTGAACCTCTTGATTGGCAGGATTTTGTGAGGTTTTTCTGGGTCAGGTGACTAGCAGCCCATTTTCATAGGTCATCTCCGGCCTCTTTTGGAAAGAGTCTCCCTTCCCTCTGGGCTCCTGGTGTGCCCTGTGCAGCCGCCACTAGGACCCGTCTCTTGGACTCCAGCCTGCGGGAAATGTTGGATGCGATAAACTGAATGTGAGGGGAAGGAGAGGGATTGGAGGTTTGGATGGGAGAGAGAATTGGAGTCCTCGAGTCTCCTATCCTGTCCAGGGGCGGGACAAGAAGTACAGACAGAGAATGTGACAGTGGCCGAGGGAGGAGTGGCGGAGATAACCTGCCGTCTGCACCAGTATGATGGGTCCATAGTTGTCATTCAGAATCCAGCCCGCCAGACCCTCTTCTTCAATGGCACCCGCGGTGAGTGCTGGGGTCCGAAATCCTAGGTCTTGAAGGAGGAGGGCTGGGAGCTGATTCCTGTGACTGGAAAGAGGATAGAGCTGAGACTCTGAACTCCTGGGTCTGAGGGAGGAAGGGGTTGGGGGCCCAGACTCCTAGGTCCTCACATAGCATGGAGCTGGGGGTTTGAAGCTTACTCCTGTGGGTGGGAGGTCCTGAGTCGTTCTGGTCCCTGAGGGAGTGACTAGGTGGGCGCCTGAGATCCATAGGGATGGCTGGAGAAAAGAGGCAGAGGGCTGGACTCTAAGCTCCTGGAGGAAGGGTCGAACCCCTGAGGCCAGGATTCCCCACGTTCACTCCTGGTTCACTCACTCTAGCCCTGAAGGATGAGCGTTTCCAGCTTGAGGAGTTCTCCCCTCGCAGGGTGCGGATCCGGCTCTCAGATGCCCGCCTGGAAGATGAGGGAGGCTACTTCTGCCAGCTATACACGGAGGACACTCACCACCAGATTGCCACGCTCACTGTCCTGGGTAACCGCCTCTCCTCTCTCCTCTGCTTTCCCTTATCCTGGGGCCCTGCCCTGGCTGCTTTTAACTCCTGGACGTCTGGGCCCGGGCAACGTGGCTGGCCTGCCTGACCTGTGGGCTCTGTTTGACCCCGTTGCCTGAAATCCCGCTGCCTGGTCACTTTGAACCCACCTGGCTGTCTCCCTGTACCTCCCCCCTTACCCACTTCTCCCTGCGACAGTGGCCCCAGAGAATCCGGTGGTGGAAGTCCGGGAGCAGGCGGTGGAGGGCGGCGAGGTGGAGCTCAGCTGCCTGGTCCCGCGGTCCCGCCCGGTTGCCGTTCTGCGCTGGTACCGGGACCGCAAAGAGCTGAAAGGTGGTACCCAGAAAGCGGGGTACGAGGGGTGGGGGAGGTGCCGGCGAGGGGCGGGACTTGAGAGGAGGCGGGGTTGTGGGAGGCGGTTTGTGAGGGCGGAGTTGCAGGAGGGCGCACGGACAGGCGGACACGGGCCCGCGCACCGTGCAGCTTTGAATACGATGGTGGGTGAGGGGACGGGGGTGGCAAAGGCGAGGGCTTGGGGACGAGGAGCGCGGGATTGTGGGCTTGATTCGGGGAGGGTCATCGTTTGGAAGACTAGAGGCGGGGCCTGCGGCGTGGGGGCGTGGCCTAGCAGAGAGCCTGCTTTGGGGTTGGCTGGGAGGGGGACTACCTCCTCGGGGGCGGAGCCGGAGTCCTGGACTGAAGACGTCCCGTCGGGCCTGGCAGGTGTGAGCAGCAGCAGGGAAAATGGCAAGGTATGGAGCGTGGCGAGCACAGTGAGGTTCCGCGTGGACCGCAAGGACGACGGCGACATCGTCATCTGCGAGGCGCAGAACCAGGCGCTGCCCTCGGGGCACATCAAGCAGACGCAGTACGTGCTGGACGTGCAGTGTAAGTGCCCGGCGGGCCGGGACCCGGCGGGAGGGCGGTCCCAACGCCAGCCGCTGGACCCCGGAGGGTTCCGACCCCGCGACACAGCCCTGACAGCCACCCTCCCATCTCACCTCTGCCTGCAGACTCCCCCACGGCCCGGATCCATGCCTCGCAAGCCGTGGTGAGGGAGGGAGACACGCTGGTGCTGACGTGTGCGGTCACGGGCAACCCCAGGTGAGCCCTGGGGCCTGGGACTCCTGAATAGGGACCCTCTTGTTCCTAGATGCTCCGTGTCCAGATTCCTGAGAAGTCAGAGCTGGATGCTGGCGCCTGCGTCCCTTACTCTCACTGTCCTTTACCCTCGTCCAGGCCAAACCAGATCCGCTGGAGCCGCGGGAATGAGTCTTTGCCGGAGCGGGCCGAGGCGTTCGGGGAGACACTTACCCTGCCGGGCCTGGTATCAGCAGATAATGGCACCTACACTTGCGAGGCGTCGAACAAGCACGGCCACGCGAGGGCGCTCTATGTGCTCGTGGTCTACGGTGAGTGGAGGCTGCGGGGGTCTGGGGGCGGGCTCAGGGCAGGGGCGTGGCCTCCCGGGGTCCCTGCCTCGTCCTGGTGGGCGTGCAAAGCGATTCCAGAGGTCCAGCAGCCTACACAATCTGCTCCTTAGTTTCCTTATGGGTAAGGTGGAAATGAACAATAGCAGCTATTTCAGGGTCTATGAAGATTATATGAGCTAACTATATAAAGTGGCTGGAAGGACCCTAGCCGTTTAGGTTCAGTGGGTAGAGCGTCAGCCTGCGCACCAAAGGGTCCCGGGTCCAATTCCAGCCAAGGGCTCGTGCTTTGGTTGCAGGCTCCTCCCCGCCCTGACCCTGGTCAAGGCAGGTGCAGGAGGCAACCAATTTCCACTCTCTCTAAAAGGTCAATGGGAAAATATTATCAGGGGAGGATTAACCAAAAAAATAAAATAAAGTGGTTGGAAAGCCCCTAGCAAAAAATGCTACGTGTTTAACTCTTATGACGGTGCAGCAGGGATTTTGGAACTGTTTGGGCCCTAGATTGCATTTTAGATACCAGAAGCATTTGGCCAAGATATGGTAAGCGACTTGGACCCGAGGTTCTACGGGGAAAGAAACGTAGTCCAAAGAAAAGGGGTGCACTGTTTCTGTTCTCTGGGGGTGGGGTGAGGAAAGGAGGCAGAGCAGGTATTAGCAAAATGACTCAGGAGCCAGTGGGGCCGTGTACAATCCAACTCCCCTTCCTCGAGGTAGTGGAACATCGGGAAAGAGGGAAGGCATGAGAAAGGCCCAGCAGGTGGCAGTAATTCGAGGGGCAGGGCGCGTTAAAGGGCGCGGTTAGAGGGGTGGGTGGAATGATTTAACACGCTGGCAGCGGTGGGCCAGGCTGGGACCGTCCCCCAGTGACCTGGTCCTGCACCCTGTTCCTCTGGCAGACCCCGGTGCGGTGGTAGAGGCTCAGACGTCCGTGCCCTACGCCATTGTGGGCGGCATCCTGGCGCTACTGGTGTTTCTGATCATATGTGTGCTGGTGGGCATGGTCTGGTGCTCCGTGCGGCAGAAGGGTGAGTGGTGGTGGGGTCCGAATTCAGTGAGGGTTGTAGTTGGTTGTGGGATTGGTAAGGGGGCGGGGTCTAGAGACGGAATTCGAGAGAGGGCAGAGCCTAGAACCAGGATTCAAACCCTTGGGATCCGAGGCCAATATTCCCAACGGGGCAGGTGTTCTGCCCATGAATAAAAGGGGTGAAACGTGGAAGCTGAATTAAACCCGTGGGTTTAAATTATGATTTACCTTCCTAATTGCTGGATTCCTGGGGAACAAAGCAGAGGCATATCACCAAGAGAACAGATAAGGGTTGATCTTTCCGTGAACTTTTGGCATCTACCTAATTCTGCGTCACCTCTTTCTCTGCCCATTTTACTATTCCCTGGTCTTGATTCCCTCTGTTCCCTGTGTTCCTTCCCGCCACCTCTTCCTTGTCTGATATCTGTCTCCTTCTTCCCGTTTATTTCTCTCCAACTCCTGGGCCACCCCACAGGCTCCTATCTGACCCACGAGGCCAGTGGTTTGGATGAGCAGGGAGAAGCGAGAGAAGCCTTCCTCAATGGCAGTGACGGACACAAGAGGAAAGAAGAATTCTTCATCTGACCCCATCTCTACCCCGGGCCTGGGCCTGGGCTAGGGTCCACCCCACTGCCAGCTGCAAGGACATTTACCAGAGTCTGAGATGGTGGGCATCTCTCCCCACCACTAACACCTCAGGCGTTTGGGCAGGGATGGGGGTGTCAGATGCCTAGGTCTCTGTGAGGGCCAGAAGCAAGGTCCCAGAGGTCTGGGGTCCCCCAGGGGGTAAGGGCCAAAGGTCCAGATCCCCCAAGCCCAGGGAGGGTGGTAGGGATTGGGTTGGGGGAAGATAACTGGGGGAAGGCCAGGGCCCCTAAGCTGCAGAACCAGGTCATGTGGGGAGGGGTCAGATTCTGGGAAGGGTAGGGTGGGCAGGGAAGGGAAACACAGATTTCTTTGGGGGTCCGAGACCCCATGCCAGCCATTGTAGGAGCTCCATAGAGCTCTGGGCACCTCTTTGCAAAGCCATGTTTGCACGGTGGGGGTAAGGGTGGGGGTGGGGAGGGGGTGGAAACAGGGATTATGTGTCTTTGTGTCATAACTTGGATGGAGGAGGTGAGGGAGACAGCCCCAGCCCTTTTCTCCAATCCCCCTTCCCCAGGTTCCAGCTTCCCTTTCCTCTACCTTCTCCCCCCATATCTGTCCTATCTATATTTGTCTCTCTGTCCACCCACTCCTGGGGGGGGCTTCCCCAGCTCTCCTCCAGGCCCCCCCAGGGAGGGGGAAAGGAGTTTAGGGAGGGTGTTGGTCTCTATGGTTTTATATATAATATATTAAAAAATAAAAAATCTGTATGAAAATATCAGATTATGCCCTCCTCCCCCATTCCTGGCTTTTGCCCCCCTTTTCTTGTTTAAAAAAAAACAAAACAACACAACATTTTGTACGGGGCAGGGAGGGGAATGGGAAGGGGGTTTGGCAATCCCACTAACCACCATTAAACTGAGGAGAGAACACGTTTGTGGTAGTTGTGTGTCTGTCCTTCTGCCCAAAGCTGCACCCTGTTGGGAGCGGGGAGGGAGAGGAGTCGCTGGTGAATCATAGGCCAAAAGGCGGTCTCATCAATGGCACCTTGACCCTCCTGGAGGGAAACTTGGTTTTTCCGAGACATTCGTTCAGCCAATAGTCAGTCTTATCTCCTAGGTAGTTACTCAGCTACCCTATCCCTACCCCATGACCTGGACCCTTGTGGCTCACCCCCACCCCAGACATCAGTCTCCAGGGCAGCTTTCAATTAGTCACATCTCACCCTGGTCCTGCCTTTCTCAAAACCTTACCCTGTCTCCCTGTCACCTGTAGAGCAAGTCAAAGCTCCTTAACCTTGTATTCCAGGCCCTTCATTCTCTAAAATTTAAATGAGTGATTCTCATTTTAGATTTAAAAATACATTGATCTCTTTGTACCAGGTCCTGCTCAAAGGTCTAGAGGCAAATATTTGGTGTCTCAGACAGCATAACACAAATCTGAAACAGGCTCCAAAGTGGAGCTTTCACAAGGAAAAAAGAACTTAATTTCAGGTTGCCATTATGATAAAATACAGAGGAAGGGGACGAGGAGTACTCTTTTATTTTAACTTATGGAAAACTTTAAACACACAAATAGAACAGGACAATGAAGTCCACGCATCCTTCACCCCAGCTTCAAAAGCCATAAATTCACAGCCAATCCTGCTTTATCCACAGCCCTACTCACTTTATAGCAAATCTGGAGGGGCTACTTTAGAAAAAACAGAACAGGGAACGCCTCTCAGATGGACATCTGTGCCAAGATATGAATGGTTAACATGAACAAGCCATTTGAAGATGAGAGGGAAAAGCATTTTTAGGCAAAGGGAACAGCAAGACCTGAGATGACAAAGACGGGGCGTTTGATGGGAACTGGAGTTAGGATAAAGAGAGGTAGGTGAGATCGCAGGTAAATAGGACCAGGCCATGATAAAGCTTGGATTTTTTTTCTAAGCACAGTCGGACCCCATTGGAGAGTTTTAAGCTGGAATTTGAGTCACTTCCAGGAAGCCTGGAGTCCTACAATATCTTCGGCATAGTCTGAACTCAGCATCACCTATATACTACACAGGAGTCTTTCCCCACCCTGATTCTGGGTTCTAGGCATACTACCTGCTTTCACTTCCTCAGTCAAATCATGTATTGCTTTCTTCCTCCTCTTCTCCTTCTCCTTCCCCTCCCCCTTCCTCTTCCTCTTCTTTCTTTAGGCCTTTACCGAAAACTCCCTCTGCCTGCATGACTCCCATTCCAGTTGGCTTTTATTAATCATTGGCTTAAGGATCATCACTTTCTGGAAACCTTTTCAGGCTGGGGCAGACACCTCCTCTAGTCCCCCCAACAGCTTCCTAAGCTCCATTCATTCCAGATCTGACCACTCTAAACAATGGTTCTGATTATGTGTGGATTTCCTTTGATTGGGGCATCATGTACCTAGGGGCCAGGTATGTCTTGTTCACTGCGAGAACCTTAGTGCCTGCTAGCACTGGGCCTGACACATAAAAGAGCAGTAATTTTTTATCCGGATTGGAGCTGGAGGATTGTGAGGGTCGGTAAGGGTCCTGACCCTTGAGCCGCCTCTCTGGATGCAAACTGATTCCTACTAAACCAAGGATACCAGCTTCACGCTAGTCCGCAGTCCCTCTGCGCAAGCGCTTTACTCAGGCGCGCCCCCCGCCCCACATATGCTAATCACTGCGCTCCAGAGGACAGCTTTTCCGGAGAATATGCAAATCACTCCATTTGGTGCTTGAGGCCTCCATGGTCCCGCGCTAAGATTATGCAAATGAACAGGCCTCAGGTCCCGAATCCCGGCTGAGCTGGTGTGGCCCTACCCCTGGCTCATCCCACCTTCTATAAAGCGCGTTCTTCCCCCGCACGTGCACGCGCGAGCCCTGCAATTTCTCGATCTGGCCGGTTGCGGACTGTACCAAGTAAACCCGGACAGCGAGGGGCAAAGCCCGGAACCCCCTGCGCTGGCCTCTCGGTGGCTCGACTCGGATAGCCCCTCTTCACACTGTGCGCCAGGAATGGTCCATCTCGGCGCGCAAGCGCCCTAGGCTCCTCACGCTCCTCGCGCTCCTTCCCAGCCTCCTCGCAGCGCAGGCGCCAAGCCCGGGCGTGCAGCCGCCGCCGCCGCCGCCGCCGTGCTGGAGCGGGGGCCGCCCTAGCCGGTGAGTGTCCGGGATCGAGGTGCGCGGGGCATGCTGGGAAGCGGGCGCTGCGACCCTGCTGCATGATGGGAGTGACGGTTTAAGTCAGAGAAGCCGGTAGCGGTCTTGGGCGGTGGTGGCCTGAGGATAAGACCTGGGCTCCCTCTGCGCGGCTCCATGCTGCCCTGGCGCAACGTGAAAAAACGGGACGCTCTGCCCTAAGCGTGTGGGAGTCGGTCTGCTAGTCGTTATAGGCCTGGTGCATTCTGGGAAGTTACCCTAATTCTTGCGGGGAACCAGTCCCCTTTGTTGCACACCCCTCGATGAACATCTTGGAAACTAGAAGTGCTTCGACGCTCCTTGAAAGGTGGTCATTGCAGGCCTGAGGCATCCTGGGGGAAGTTGCCGCGGGGCATTATGGGGACTGGTCCTTATTGTGCCGTAAAACGTTTTGCTCTGGCTCCTTACCCCGGCATTGTGGGAAGGGGTGCCTATTATGTTCCGGCAGGGAATCTTGGGAGTTGATTGATATGGGCCCAGGACATTGTGGGGTCTCCTCCACATGGCATGTGGTAGCATCATTTATGCCCCTCTAAAGTCATGGGAGCCAGTCCAGCCGTCATAGTCATTGCGGAGTGGGACTTGTGCACCGAGGAGCGCTTCTGCCCGTCCTCTGGAGTACTCTGCGGGGGCTTTGTGCGACGGGGAAGGGGAAGGGTAGGCTAGACCGGTGAGCAATGTCTCCTGGTAATCTCATAGGAAGTCCCGAGTGTGCCTAGTGTGTGATTGCCAGTTTATCTTAATTTCAGATAAACAAATGTACATCCCAAATATTACATGGACCCTACTATGTATATTAAGTAACTAATTGTTTATTTGAAATTCAAATTCAGTGGGTGTCGTCTGGTTTTTATTTTTTGTTAATCCTCATTGAAGATATTCCATTGATTTTTAGAGAGGATGGGAGGGATCGAGGGAGGGAAGATTGATAAAAATCCACGTGAGAGACACACAGTGATTGGTTGTTTCCCGCCTGCGCCCCGACTAGAACTGGGGTCAAAACTGCAACAGAGGTTCCGGGAGCAAACCTCTGCACGGGTGGGCATTAACCACTGAGCAACCGACAAGGGTTTATCTGTTTTTGGAGAGTAAGTCTGGTAATCTTGTCCTGGCATAAGGTAGAATTCCCAAATTAAATGAAGTCCTACAGGCAATAGGGTATTTATTATGAGAACTGTTCTCTGCCATTATGAATCTTCCCTACCCTTAAAGCCCGTATCTAGGTTTCTCTGGAAAGCTCTCCTGCTCCAGCCTCCTTTAGACTGATTCTAATCATTTTCTCTTTAGTCCCCAGCATTAAACTTGGCTTCCAGGCTCCATTGTACACCTACTGCCCAGCACAGGCCTTGGCATATAAGAGGTGCAGCTGGTGTTGCCAGCACCTTCACTGACTTGCTGTCCCTGTTAGGAAGTGCAGTGGGAGACAAAGAAATGGTATTGGGGAGGGTTGTGAAGAGGGAGAGAAAGCACGGGAGTTCAGAGGCTTCTTGCTAGAGGCAGAGGTAGAGTATGAGTGAGGAAGACGCACAGAGGTTCTTGTGTTGAGGTAAGCGTTGGAGGGTGAGTAGGAGTTCTGCAGGCTGACAAGGGTGAGGAGGGCATTATAGAGAAGAACAGCAGGCTTTACCAAGACCCACAGATGTGAAAAGTCCTGGCATGCACAGGGAGAGGGAGAAGTCTGGAATGACTGAGGTTTATAGAGTCGGGAGCTGGAGTAGTAACAGCTACTGTTGATGGAGTACTTGACACCTACGAGAAATTTGTATGAATGAACCCACTGAATCTTTGAAAGATATCTTCAGCCGAAGGATCATTTTATGAGAGGTAGAATGGCATGGCTTCAAATCCTAGTTCATGTACCTACCAGTTGGTGTGACCTTGGACTACTTGTTAGTCCTCTCCCAGCCTTCATCTGTACAAAGAAGATAATCTGCTTCAGCGTGGTTAAGAGGAGTACATGAGTTTAGTCCTGGAAGTTAAGTCCCCCCCGCTTTTTTTAAATTCATCACTTGAAGATATTTTTCCACTGGCTTTTTAGAGAGAGTGGGAGGGAGAGATGGGAGAAACAATGTGAGAGATACATTGATTGGTTGCCTTCCACACATGCCCTGACTAGGGCTGGGAATTGAGCCTGAAACTAAGGTATATGCTCTTGATGGGGGACCCTCCAGTCCGCAGGCCAACGCTCTATCTACTGAGCCAAACCACATAGGGCTAGAAGCCCTTTTTGTATCCAGAAGGAAACAGGCTAGAGAAGTTAAGGCCTTTTGCTTAAAGCTACACAGTTAAAATAGGGCAGATTTAGGATTCACACCTAGATACTATCTTGCCAAGGTGTAAATTGATATAGAACTAGGGCTGATATTCACAGACTAGCACAGACGTACCAGTTGTTTAAATATTTAAATACTTCTAGACTGGTTGGTATATCATCACTACACCAGTAGTCCGTACCCCTGCCGTATTGAATCCTTCCCCAGCCCGACGCCCACAGTCCAGCAGCTAACTGATTAATGTCTAGCATAGGACCATGTTCCAATCTCGGTTCTGAAACATGCCTGTGCTAGTATCCACTTTTAAACATTTGGAATGTTATCTTTTCCCACCCCACTGAATAAGAACCACAGATATCTTTGTTGCCCAAGTGGGCAAATTAAAGTCTCCATCGGCCCAGGGCCTGCAGCCAAGCAAGGCCCAGTAGGCAGTCAGGGATAGAGCTGGGGCATCTTTGCCTTACCCCCATCACTGAGCACACAGCTAGGCCTGGGAGGCAGGTACTATGTAAAAATTTATTGAGTTGCCACAGGCCTTTCCTTTTCCCCTCCAGCATCCCTCTACCGGCTGACATCCTGCATTAGAGAACTTGTGGCCAAGGTGTAGCTGCGGAGAGCTGGCCGGGGAGAGACACTGCCTAGCTTCTGCTCTGCTCCTGTCTCCTCCTCTGGCCATGACAGAGACTCGTGAGCTAGCTGAAACTGGAGGCTATGCCAGCTTGGAAGAAGATGAGGAGGACCTCTCTCCAGGTGAGGAGGTGGTGGCTTGAATATCATCCTGGGTTGGGACTGGGGCTCTGTTGAGAGATCTGGACGGGGAATGGCTCCCTGCCACGCCAGGTGTTCTCTTCTTACTGGGACTTTGTACCCTGCTAGGGGACCCCTTCCAGTTGGGACTTCTAGGGGTTCTAGGCCGGCTGTGATTGCTCTCTTTGCTGGGGTTTCTAGACCGGCTGTGCTGTCTCTTGCTGGAGGTTCCAGCTCTATGACCACTCCCCTTCCTGGGGGTTCTAGATCGACTGCGGCCTCTCTCCTTTCTGGGGCTTTTAGATTGGGTGTGATACCTCTCTTTTCTAGGGGTTTTAGTTTGGCTGTGATCTCGTTCTTTGCTGGAGCTTCTAGATCGTCTGTGATCTCGTTCTTTGCTGGAGCTTCTAGATCGGCTGTGATCTCGTTCTTTGCTGGAGTTTCTAGATCGGCTGTGACCTCTTTTTTTGCTGGAGCTTCTAGATCGGCTGTGATGTCTCTCTTTTCTGGGGGTTCTGGTATGGCTGTGACCTCTGTCCCTGCTGGAGCTTCTGGATTGTCTGGGACCTCTGTCCTTGCTGAGGCTTCTAGATCTTCTGCGACCTTTCTCCTTGCTGGGGCTCCTAGATCTTCTGTTATCTCTCTCCTTGCTGGGGCTTCTAGATCTTCTGTTATCTCTCTCCTTGCTGGGGCTCCTAGATCTTCTGTTATCTCTCTCCTTGCTGGGGCTTCTAGACTGGCTGTGACTTCTTTCCCTTCTGAGGGTTCTAAGTTGGCATTGACTTTTTCCTTTGCTGTGGGTTCTAGACTGGCTATGTCTTCTCATCTGGCCGGGAGTTTCCTTCCCGTTACGACTTCTTGTCCTACTATGATTTCTCTCCCAACTCTGACTTCTCACCCTGCTGTGGGTCCTCTTCCAACTACAACTTCTTGCCCGTCTGGGTGTTCTGGACCGGCTGTGGCTTCGGCTCCTGCTAGAGGTGCTAGACCGGCTGTGACTCCGGGTCCTGCTGGATACACTGCCCTGGTTGTAACTCTGGACCGTACTGAACGTTTCATTCGGGTTGTAACTCCGTTCCCTGCTAGCGGTGAGCATCCGACTGTAACTCTTTACCCTCCTGAATGATGATGGAGCCGGGCTGCGCCCTCTGTCCGTGAAAGGAGTTCTGGTGGGGCTGTAACTCTTTGCCCTACTGGGGGTTACAGCCAGCCTAGAACTCTTCCCAATGTCCAAGGCCCCCGGTGGGTTACAGCTCTTCTCTCTGCCCATGTTTCTAGGCTGGCTCTCGTTCCTTTTCCGGCTGTTGGTTCTAGGCCGGCTGTAACTCTTCTGCCCACTCTGTTTTTGCTGGGAAGTAGTTCTTACCTTGCTGGGAGTGCCTCGTTTGGCACCCTGAGTTCTCATCCTGCTGGGAGAGCTGGCCCTGCTGGGTGACCTCTTGGAGAATCTTTCCCTTCTGCCAGGAGTTCTGCCCCGGCTGTGTGTACCCTTCCGGTGGTGGTGTCTGACTCTGCCAGCCTTGTTAGTTTTGCTGGCCCTGGTGTCGGTGCTGGCCTTGCTGGGTGTTCTCACCCTGCTGTGGACTCTGGACCTGCTGCTGGGCTGGTTAGAAGGGGCTGTCTTCGCACTTTCCCATTTGCCGGACTTGGAACTGCTGGGGCTTGTGACTGAGTTGGGAACTGTCGATGGCTTGGTGGGCATTGCTGATTTCGTGGTCTTCAAAGAGGGAGGAGACATGGGAGACGCTCTGGGCATCGAGGGTCCAGTGGATGCCACAGACATGCTGGGCTTTGTAGGTGGAGAAGGCATGGTGGGCGCAAAAGGGCTTGTGGTCCTGGAAGTCATAGAGGACATGAAAGCCCTGGACGACCACCTGGTTTTCTTTCACAGAAAGAAACTTCACAACTGCACGAAGTCATAATGGGCATTGAAGATCTTGGCGGGTAGGTGTGTGAAGTCAGAGGTGGGAGAATAAAGAGGGGTGGGGCCCTATTCCGAAACATTCAGCAGATGTCTCCTAAGGCTGACTGAAGCTCACTCAGAATTGCTGGGGACACAGAGGCAGGCAGCCAGGTGGTCCTGCCTCCCAGGCGTCTCCAGTCCAGATCCAGACAGTTACTGCTTAGGTGGTCAGATGGTGTTAGAGGGTCCAGAGCTCGACACTGACTGCCTGGGGAGTCAGAGAGGCCCTCACAGAGGAGGTGACACTTGAGCTGGGACCTTCATGAGGAGCAGGAGTTTGCTGCCAGAAATAGAAAAGGTGCCCCCATTTGGGAGAACAGAGGCAAAGGCCTGGAGGAGGGAGGGAGATCAGGGCCTGGGGCCACCCAAGCAATGAATCAGACAAAGTCTCCGCCTTTGGGGGACAAGCAATAAACACACAACCAGATGCTGATGAAATAAGCTGAGAAAAATAAAGCAGAGTTGGGGGCATAGGGAGTGCTGGGAGGGATTGCTGGCTAGACGGAATGATCGGGGTGCCACTAAGAAGGTGGCACTTGAGCAGAAATGTGGCAGAAGGGCGAGAGCAAGCCTTAGTCTGTCTCCAGAAAGGCTGGCTAGGCCCTGGGGCCGGTGCGTGCCTGGGGTGTGGCTGCTCTGTTAATAGGATCCCTCTGGGCTGCCCCGGAAAGCTGAAGAAGGGGCCAGCATGAACTCAGGGCAGGGCTATTTATTCCTAGGACAGTGGTTGGCAAACTCGTTAGTCAACAGAGCCAAATATCAACAGTACAACGATTGAAATTTCTTTTGAGAGCCAAATTTTTTAAACTTCTTCTAACACCACTTCTTCAAGATAGACTCGCCCAGGCCGCGGCATTTTGTGGAAGAGCCACACTCAAGGGGCCAGCGAGCGGCATGTGGCTCTCCAGCTACAGTTTGCCGACCACGATCCTAGATGCTTTGTGCAGGTCCTGCCGCTACACCTACAGAAGCCAGTATTTTCTACACTGCTGCCAAAGCAGGGACTTCTCCCTCCTGGACCACCGCTGTGTGTGCCCCTCCTAACAGCTGCTCGTGTCATCCTTTCCTGTGCTTGGACTTTAAATTTTTTTAACCTAAACTTGTTCTAGGCATGTCCTTCATGTGCATGAAATGACAGCGATATAGTTATGTGCTATGTAATGACATTCAGGCTGAGTACGTATGCCCTTGTGGTTGCATAGATTTTAACGGAGCCAAAAATGTCCTATTGTCTAGAGAAATCGTAGCCATCTTAATGGTATAGCGCAGTGATCGGCAAACTCAGTCACCAGAGCCAAATATCAACAGTACAAGGACTGAAATTTCTTTTGAGAGCCAGATTTTTAAAACTTAAACTTCTTCTGATGCCACTTCTTCAAAATAGACTCGCCCAGGCCGTGGTATTTTGTGGAAGAGCCACACTCAAGGGGCCAAAGAGCCGCATGTGGCTCGGGAGCCGCAGTTTGCCGACCACGACGGGTATAACGCAACACATTACCCATTGTTCCAGTTGTCTACAGTATTCAGTACGGTAACATGCTGTATGGGTGTGTAGCCCAGGAACTATAGGGAAACATAATTTGTCACCCCCAAATACAGTTAACCCTTGAACCACACAGGTTTGAACTTCTCAGGCTCATTCCTAAAGAGGATTGGTTGTTCAGTTGACCCCCTTAGCCCAAACCCAGGGCACTCAAGGGTCAGCTGTAGGTCTGTTTGGCATGAGGATTATTTTTACACCCCCAAGAAACAGCGGCACGGCACGGGAGAAGCTCCGCAAACCAAGTAAAAGTTACCCTTTATAAGAGGTATTTACATTTGTAAGGGTGTCTGTCCCCTTCAAGAACCGGGAAGAGGATGACCTTATCTCTAGAAACTTTTGTCCTTGTGGGAAGACTAGGACTTAAATCTGCATAACAACCTTGCCTTTGTTTACCACTGTTTCTGGCAATCTGTCTTCAACTGAGGAAGGTGTTTAAGGTGGTGGCTTTAGCCTTTTTGGTGAGTTACTCAGTTTTCCTGAGTCTTCCGTGTATACAGGGGGTATACGGGTTACTGGACTTTTTTTTCTCCCGTGAGAATCTTTCTTACAGGGATGTCTCAGCTAACAACCCAGAAGGGCAGAGGGAGATTATTTTTCCTCCCCACAGAGTAATACCCTAGGTGTGTAGTAGGCTAAAGGTCTAGATTTGAGTAAGTAAGTGCACTCAGTAATGTTCACACAACAACAAAATTGCCAAATGAATCATCTCCTAGAACATATAGCCCTTTCAGGAAGCAGAACATGACTATATATAAAACCACATACATCAAAGTACATATATATTGTGTATTTTAATTCGCTTAAATATCTGTTCAAATGTTTGTCTTTCTCCCTAAAATGACCCAGCATAGTCAGTCACCCATATTTAGCTTTCCTGTTAGAACTATATGACTAGAGGCCTAACTGCTCTGTTCCTCAGTTTCCCCATTTGTCACTTAGGAGTAATAGTGCCTCCCTCACAGGGTTACTGTAAGGATTAGGTGAGTTACTACATGAGACTAGGGCTCTTCCAAAAGCAATGGACACTACTGCCGCTGCTGTTATTACCACTTTTACTCCTATTTTGTCCTTATTAATCTCCCAAGATACAGTTCTTATACAACATTGATTTGCTGGACATACAGACGACACTGAGCACCTACTGTGTGCCAGGCCCTGTTCTTTGCAGTGGGCAAAGGATCATGGGGAAGGGCAGGATTGTACCCAGGCCATCCTCTGCATCTGTTGTCGAGCCTAACTAAATGGGGCTCAGGGAGGGGACAGCCACCCAGGCACAGCCCTCTGTCCCCTGATGCCGCTGTCTTTCCTCCCCATCCCCCAACAGGCCCTGAACATTCCTCTAATTCCGAATACACACACTCAGAGCCGGACTCGGAAGAGGAAGAAGATGAGGAGGAGGAGGAAGAGGAGACCACTGATGACCCTGAATATGACCCTGGCTATAAAGTAAAGCAGCGCCTGGGTGGGGGCCGTGGGGGCCCATCCCGCCGGGCTCCCCGTGCAGCCCAGCCCCTGGACCCCCCGGCCCAGCCCTGCCAGCTCTGTGGCCGCTCATCCCTCGGCGAGGCCCCACCAGGCACTCCGCCTTGCCGGCTCTGCTGTCCCACTGCAGCCCCCCAGGAAGCACCGGCTCCCGAAGTCAGGGTGCTTGGGGAGGGAGAGGGAGAGCCACCTCGGGCTGGGGAGGGCCAGGGCCAGCCTGCTGGGCAGGAGGAGGAGCAGGACGAGGACGAGGAGGGCACCTACCACTGCACAGAGTGCGAGGATTCGTTCGACAGCCTTGGGGAGCTGCATGGGCACTTCATGCTGCATGCCCGGGGTGAGGTGTAGGCAGAGCCCCTACCCAGAAGCTTGGCAGGAGAGGTGAGGTGGGAGGAGAGAGCTGAAGAGATTGGGTGGGTGAAGTGGTCCTGGGGGATGGAGTACTGCCTATCTGTGTCGTCTTAGCAGTATGTGTGAGGCCAGAATAAAAGCCAAATTCTGTGTGTCGGTCCAGCGTGTGTTTGGTGTTTATGTGTGTGCGTGTGTGTGTATGTTTTTACACTCCAGCATATGAGGCATATGCCTGGGCATCTGACTGCCCCTCATCCTCTGGGCTCCTTCTTGAGGGAACTTTAGGTTTGTTGTTGCCTAGGTGATTATCATTGACTAAACACTATGTGTTCAGTGTGATTTCCACGTATTTACTCATAGAACCCATGATATACAGGCTCGAGCACAACAGAATTTTGTTTCTTGTGCACATAATAGCCCAGGGTGGGTATTTCAGGTTGGCAAGCATCCATCTCCATCTAGTGATTTGGGGACCCAGACCATCTCGTAAAGTCTGTTGCATCCATTTGGTTATGGCTTGGGAGCTTGGAAGGTACACGTTCTTTCACAAGCCCCAGCCTAGCCCAGAGGTGCTGCACTGCTTGCATTTACGCCACATGGCCACCACTCACTGCAGGGGAGTCCAGGAGAGGAGGCCTGCCGACGGCCCAGAAAGCAGAAAAACAGTTTGTGGACAGCTCACGTTCTCTGTCACTTCACCTAATGACCTGCACAGGGACTTTCATTATCATCATCGTTTCCTGAGCACCAAGTGCTGGCCCAAGAGCTTCATATATGCTGTGTATCTAGGAACTTACAAAAATAGAAAATTATAACCAACTGCCATTTTCCCAGCACTTACAGCCTTGAGATCATCCGGTTCTTCGAATAGCTCTGAGGTAGGGACTGTGATTCATTAGTTCATTTCACACATCATTTGAGGGCCTGTGTGTTAAGCATTGGGAATAAGCAAATGAAATCCTTGTCCTCGTGGCTGATATGGGGGGCAGAAAGGGGCCAATGGTGGGGACAGTGAACACGATGTAGCCTGTGCTGGGTGATGCCTGCTGTGCAGAGGAGGCAGAGAAGGGAGTTAGGGAAGGGGTTGCAATTTTTTTTTTTTAATATGTTTACTAGAGGCCTGGTGCACAAAATTTGTGCAGGTAAGGTCCCTAGGGCTGGCCGGTGATCAGGATTTGTGGGTTGATTGGGGGGGGCCCTCTTCTGGCACCTGCCTTGAGTGGCCTGGTGCTGCCCGCTCACCAGCCCCACCCCTGGCCACCACAGGTTGCCTTCCTCTGCAGGGCAATTTGGGGGGCCTGGGGGCAGCTCCTGCATTGAGCGTCTGCCCCCTGGTGGTCAGTGTGTGTCACAGTGACTGGTCATTCCACCATCCAGTAGATTTGCATATTAGGCTTTATTATATAGGATTAATTTCAGAGAGGAAGTGGGGAGAGAGAAACATCAGTGATGAGAGAATCATCCATTGATTGCCTCCTGCACTCCCCCTACTGAGGATTGAGCCTGCAGCCCAGGTGCTCTGACCAGGAATTGAACCATGACCTGGTTCATAAGTAGACACAACCACTGAGCCACACCTGCCCGTGGGGGTTGCAGTTTTAAATAGTGTAATCTTCCCTGAGGAGGTGACAGACCTGAAGAAGGGAGGGAAAGGAGGAGCCATGCACATCGACAGGAAGATCATTCCAGGTAGAAAGAGGCAGGAGTCAGCCAGAAACAGGAAGACCAGAGGCGCTAGAGAAGGAGGGCAGAGCTGGAGGGGAGCAGGGGTCTGCTTTGTCCAAACTTTGGCACTTCCTCTGAGATGGGAAGTACTAACTCACAGAAACGTGGCACCAAAGCCGCTTCGAAAATAGAAGCCTAGTTATTATAATGATAGATATGACTTAGTGAGCATTTATTATGTGCCAATCCTGTTCTAAGGCGCTTTACTTGTGTTAACTCAGAAGCTTGGCAACTAAGAACCTTCGAGAATAGAACCGGAATTTCCACAATGGCCATCAAGTCATCGCTCACAGTGGACCAGGCCCTGGGCTAAGCGCAAAGGTAGGGACTGTTATTTATTTATTCATTCATTCATTCATTCATTTAATATATATTTTTGTTGGTTTCAGAGAGAGAGAGAAACATCAATGATGAGAATCATTGATTTGCTGCCTCCTGCACACCCCCAACTATGGATTGAGTCCAAAACCTGGGCATGTGGCCTTGACCAGAATCGAACCTGGGACTCTTCAGTCCACAGGCTGGAGCTCTATCCACTGAGCCAAACTGGCCAGGGCAGGACTGTTATTTATTTATTTACCATTCACTCAACAATGATTTATTGAGCACCTATGAGATGCAGTCACTATTTTGGGAGTTGGGCATAGAATGGTGAACATGATGAACAAAAAACATTACCTTTGTGTAAGTTATACTGGGGAAGACAGACACTTTAGATATTTAAGCAAAATATAAAATACACTAGAGGCCTTGTGCCTTGGGGGATGGGGAGGCCCCTCAACTTGGCCTGCTCCCCAGGGGATCAGGCCTAAGCTGGCAGTTAGACATCCGCCTGGCAGCCTGGGAGCCCCTGCGGGATGTCCAGTTGACAGCTTAGGCCCATTCCCTGCGGGGAGCTGGCAGTCCTAAGCCGCAGTCAGACATCCTCAGTGCTGCCGTCAGCCCAGGTTTCGGTTGAGTGGAGCTCCCTCTATGGGAGTGCACTGACCACCAGGGGGCAGCTCCTGCGTTGAGCTGTCTGCCCCCTGGTTGTTCCACCGTTAGGGTCAGTTTGCATATTACCCTTTTATTATGTAGGATATACTGTTAGAAGGCAGAAAGTGCTGTGGAGGGAAAGGGGATAGCGAGGCCTCTGTGTGTGTGAAGCAGTTCCAAATGGGGTGGTCAGGAAGGCTTCATGGAGGAGGT
The DNA here is from genome assembly GCA_027563665.1 of Antrozous pallidus. Lineage (NCBI taxonomy): Eukaryota > Metazoa > Chordata > Mammalia > Chiroptera > Vespertilionidae > Antrozous > Antrozous pallidus. The sequence goes on from CM050525.1 coordinate 17,090,977, forward strand.
GACAGAGCAGAGACCTAGAGGGGAAAGAGTGAGTTTGTGGCAATCTGCGGAACAGCAGGTGCAAAGGCCCTGCCGTGAGAGCCTGCTTGGGATGTTTGTGGTAGAGCACAGGACCAAGAGGCTGTTGGTGAGGAAGGCAGACCATTATGCTGACTGGCTTTCTCTGAGTCTGAGTCATCATCATAATCTTTAGAGGCACAGGGTCTACTGTCATGATCATTTTATAGCTGCTACAACTGGGGTACAGAGACGTTGAGCTAGCCACCAGTAACTAGCAGAACACAGGCTTGGTTCCAGACAACTGGATGCAGGGCACATATCCTTAGCCATGAAGCCACCAGAAACAGAAGTCTGACTGTCCCAGCCACCTTCTGAGTTGCAGGAGTGTGTTTAGTCTCCACAGAATTACTGAGGTTTTTCAATCATGTTGGTTACCAATATTTAAAAACTGGTGGCCCGGTGCACAAAATTTGTGCACAGGGGCGGGGGGTCCCTCAGCCCAACCAGCCCCGTCTCACATACTGGGAGCCCTTAGGGGATGTCCAACTGATTGCTCACCCCCAGCCTGCCCAAGGCCTAAAGCCTTCGGGGAGACTTTAGGCCTTGGGCACTCAGCCATGTCCCTGCTCAGCTCAGCTCCAGCTGCCTGCGACCAGCCGGCCCCAGGGACTGGGCGCTCACCTCCGCTCCCGCCCCCTGGCCGCCTCCCACGCTCGCCGCCTGGCTGCCTCCAAGCTCAGGCAGCGGTGCCCCTGTGCTCACCCCACTCTGCGCCCCAGCCACCTCCAAGCTCGGGCCCGGCGCTGTGGCGCTCCTGTGCTCACAGCACCCCATCCCGCCGGCTGCCTCCACACTTGGACGGCCAGGGCACATGGCACTGGACTCCGCTACTGCTTCGGCTCCACCCCCAGAGCCCAGCCCTCATGCCACTCAGCCCCACCCCTAGGCCCCTCCCCTTGCTCCTGATTGGCTAGTAGCCTAGCCAATCAGGAGCCAAGGTACAGTCACATTTGCATGTTACTCTTTTATTAGAATGGGCAGCTGCTGGTGTGGCTCAGTGGACCCATGAACCAGGAGGTCACTTGGGTTTGCCAGGATTGCAGGCTTTTAAATCCCTAGTAGGGGGCATGCAGGAGGCATTATTATTGATGTTTCTGTCTCCTCTGAAATCAGTTTTTAAAAAAAAATTTTAATGGTCTGATTTGCTCTGGCTTCTGTGGCTCAGTTGCTAGAGTGTCATCCTGCCAAGGTCAAGGATTTGGTGCATTGGGAGGCAACCGATCGATGTTTCTCTCTCTCTCACTTCTCCTCTCTCTAAAAATCAAAAGAAAATGTCCTCCAGGCAGATTTCATATAGAAATGGAGGTTTCTGGCTTCTCTTGAAAAAATTGTGAGATCTAGATTTCTAAACCCACAATCCTATGGGGCAGTAATTTGATGGAGCTGAGTAAGGGTCACCTCGTGTTAATGTGGGCATTCCCTGCCATGTGCCCAGCCCCCATCACCTGATAACTGGACCCTCATACCTTCTTCATTGATTTATGTTACCTGCGTGGCCTCAAAGAACATCTGCATTTTGATGCCTGTTATAGGATATTAGACAAAAGCATCTTTTATCTTTTTTTTTAAGTTTATTTTTAGAAAGAGGAGGGGAGGGAGACAGAAACATCAACGTGAGAAACATTGATTAGTCACCTGTCGCACGTGCTCCAACTGGGGATCTAACCCGTAACCTGGGTATGTGCCCTGACCGAGTCAAACCGGCTCCCTCGTGCACAGGACAGTGCTCCAACCAACTGGACCGCACTGGCCGGGGCGACCAAGACATTTTTCAAAACTCAGGCTTGTCATACCACAGACTCCAAATCTCAGAACCTGACATCTGTCCACTGAAACTTTCATATCTACTATAGCTTAACATTATTGAACCTCACAATCTTCAAAGCTGAAATGCTTAAATCTCAAGTGGGGCATAGCGCCTGGTGTGAGTAGAGAAAGGTATTGGAGCCTGAGCTGCTGCTGGAGGGGTTCCAACAAGAGTCCAAAGCAAGATGGGGCCCTTTCCCCTTCCTACCTTCCTTCTGCCCATGTCTCTCCTGGCAAAACTTAAGGAAGCCGGCTCTCTAAGGCAGGCTGCAGGCCAAGAGACACTAGGCCAGGTGGTAAGCAAACTGCGGCAGTTTGCCGACCACTCCTCTAGGCTAACACAGTCAAGAAGTATTTTTTAATTTTCTTTGGTAAGCACTGTCCTAAGTGCTAGGGATGAAGCAATTGTCCTCAGGAGCTTGGATTCCAACATAAGGATGCGGATAATGAAATAAACAGGGGTGATAATTCCAGTTGCTGAAAAGTGGTGGGAAGAAACCAAGGTAAGGGTTGGAGGTGCTACTTTAGCCAGTCAGGTCAAGGAGGACCTCTCTGAGGAGGTGGCACATGTTGAAACCTGAATAATGAGGGAAGTGGCTTTGGAAAGCTCTGGGTAAGAGCACTCCAGGCAGAGGGAACAGCAAGTGCAAAGGCCCTGAGGCAGAAGCCAGCCTGGCTGGTGTGGCTGGACAGAGGTGAAGAAGATAGAGCATGGAGGGAGTTGAGATTGATTAGTGGGCTGGGGCTCAGTTATTGTTGAGCTTTGTGGGCCTGGGGAAGGTCTTTGTAATCATTTATGGGATGCCTTAGGAGAGTTTTAAATGAGAAGTGGCGTAAGCTGATCTACATACACAGGGAGATGGTTTGTAATAGAGACAGGAAGGAGGGAGTCATAGCAGGGGGATCGGTTAGGAGAGTAGGGCTGGGAGAAAGTAATCAGATTCTTCAGGAAGTTAGAGGTAGAGTGCCTGGTTTACCAATACAATGGTAGTTTTGGTGGGGGTAGGGGACTGCAGGGGGCCCACTTTAAGTTTGCAACTCCCATTTGTCATCCAGGTGGCTGTATCTCATGGAGAGAAGTCGGAGTGTGAGCTGAAGACAGATTTAGTAGTCACCAGTGACACTATATAGTTTTAGGAATCGATGACATTTGGAGAGTGTAGAGAGAACAGGAAGCCAAGGGTATACTTGGGCAGGCAGCTGTCTTGGGAGAGCAGGTGGGATTAGATCCTTGGGTTTGGCAGCGGGTGAAAAGGGCTGCTGGAGAGGGAGTATGTGTGTGAAATATCTGGGTCAGAAACTTCTGGGCTTTTACCATGTGCCAGAGGAAATGGTTGGTCTTGTTAAAGTTGGTATCTTAGAAAACATTGATGGCCAAATGACTACAAACCAGTTTCTCCATAAGTCACCCCCAAAAAGAGACAGAGGCTAGCTAGCCCTGCCCCAAATTCTATGCACAAAAACATCCCTGTGACAGGTAGTATTTCTCAGGGCAGAAACCCTGCATCCAGGCACAGAGTGGGTTGTATGTCTATTAGTTAGAGAAGGGGTTGGTAGAGTTTTACTGTAATAGACCATATGGTAACTGTTTTAGGCTTTATAATCTCTGTTGCAGCTCCTCGAATCTGCTGTCCTATGTGAAAACAACTATACACAATATGTAAATGAACAAGCATGCCTGTGTTCCAATAAAACTTTATTTGCAAAATCAGGAGGTAAGCTGGATTTGGCCATAGTTTGCAGATACCTGCCTTAGGCTATAAATTTTGCTGCATGTGACAAGACCCAAGCTAATGGCACTTAAACAAGATAGAGGCTTATTTCTCTTACAGAACCATAGGGAAGGGGTATTCTCGGGCTATGATGGCAATGCTGCATGAAGTTGCTCTGCTGTCCCACCTGCTGCTCTCATGGTCCAAAATGGCTGGATACCATGTCCACATTCCAGGCGGAAGGTGGAAGAAAGGAATGTCCCTTTCTGAGGACTCTATTCAGGAATTTAGCCAGAACTTAGTCACATGGCCACAGCTAGCTGCAGGAGACTCTGGGAAATGAGGTCTTTGTAGCCATCATATGCCTAGCTAAAAATTGGGAGACAGCTGTCACTACCTCATTCATCCCACCCGTGGGCTTTAAAAACATCCCTCAATTTAAATGAGTCTATGATTATTGGATACAGGGCATCAACCATGTATCTAGCGGCAGGGCAGGTAATTAGGTCTTATTGGGAAATCTCCCAAAGTTAGCCAAGTACAACAGGAAACAGAAGGTATCTCTGTTTGATTCCAAACCAGTTCCCTCACAGGGCTCAGCCTGAGATCCCCTTCCTCATGCCCTTCTTATGTCCTCTGGGAATGTCTGCTGAAAAACCAGAGTTCCTTGTTTAGTTATCTTAATGTAGAGCTTTTCTGTTTTTAGATACTACTTCTGTTAGTTTCTTCATGTCATTTCACCTACACATACACAAAACATCCCATGACCAGAATGGTACATAAAATTATTTAAACGGCTGTAAATTATCTGGGGTGGTAGGACAAAGCCACCCAATGCCATGGCCCCTGGAGGGGGAAAGGCTGGGAGAGGGTGGAGAGAAGACAGATTTGAACTGCACCCCCCACATTACTCACTACAGCCTCTAACTTTGCTGCCCATCCCCAAAGGCTGGAGCTGCTCCATGTCTGGGACCCAACTGCGGCCTCACCAGGCCAGCAAGTCACCCTCTCTGCCCCAGTCAGGCACAGAGCCAGGGCAATTTGCTCCTGCAGCCCATGGCATCCATCTGGGGAGAATTAAAAGGTGATTACACAATCTACAGCTGCTTGTGATTTCAAACTATTTAATAGGGAATGAGGGAGATAAAAAAATAATTTTCCCTCTTATATATATGTTTTAACAAAAAAAAAAATCTCACGATTGTCTGATTTCACTGTTTCCCCAAAGGCCTTTCTGTCCTCCAAGGACTGAAGCTCTAAAGAGCATATTATGGGTTCTATTTATCAGAAGCCCTTTGCCTTTCCAGCAAATTCCTCCAAGGGCCCATCCCATTATTAAAGGCAGGTCCCACCAGCCACAGAGCCCCCTTTGCCCTGGGGAGGGCTGAAGCTGCACTCAGAGGTCCCCACGGGCATGCCGGATGTAGTGTTGATGCAGCCCAGCTTCCTGGGCAAAGTCCTGCCCACATTCAGTGCAGGCGAGGGGGGGGGGGGGGCGCAGGAGGGAAGCAAAATCCTCTTCCTTAAATCCTCCCCCAAATCACCTCAGAGAAGCGGCCTGCCCAAAGGTCTTGCCACAATCGGGAGGGAAGTGGTCTGGGCAATGGTCAGGGAGGGCCCGGTAGCAGGATTGTGGCTGCGCTGGTGAGCGGTCAGGGCCTTGGAGGAGAGGAAGGAGCCGGTGCAGGTGAAGCAGATGAAGAGGGCCCCGCAGCTTCTGGGCCACGAAACCCGCTGGGGTTCCCGCTTCGTGTGGTGCTCCTGGAACTTGGAATTGGTGAAGGTGATGAGGCAGAGGGTGCACTGCAGGGCCCCCAGATGGCCTGTGGGACGTGGGGAGGCCAGCAAGAGTCTCCAGGACTTCTCCCAAGCCCAGCATCATGCCAGCAATGAACATTCAGTGCTTACTGTGTGCCGGGCTGTATAATGAACATTCAGTGCTTACTGTGTGCCGGGCTGTGTACTGAACATTCAGTGTTACTGTGTGCCGGGCTGTGTAATGAACATTCAGTGCTTACTGTGTGCCGGGCTGTGTAATGAACATTCAATGCTGACTGTGTGCCGGGCTGTATAATAAACATTCAGTGCTTACTGTGTGCCGGGCTGTGTAATGAACATTCAGTGCTTACTGTGTGCCGGGCTGTGTAATGAACATTCAGTGCTTACTGTGTGCCGGGCTGTGTAATGAACATTCAGTGCTTACTGTGTGCCGGGCTGTGTAATGAACATTCAGCGCTGACTGTGTGCCGGGCTGTATAATGAACATTCAGTGCTTACTGTGTGCCGGGCTGTGTAATGAACATTCAGTGTTACTGTGTGCCGGGCTGTGTAATGAACATTCAGTGTTACTGTGTGCCGGGCTGTGTAATGAACATTCAGTGCTTACTGTGTGCCGGGCTGTGTAATGAACATTCAGCGCTTACTGTGTGCCGGGCTGTATAATGAACATTCAGTGTTTACTGTGTGCCGGGCTGTGTACTGAACATTCAGTGCTTACTGTGTGCCGGGCTGTGTAATGAACATTCAGTGCTGACTGTGTGCCGGGCTGTATAATAAACATTCAGTGCTTACTGTGTGCCGGGCTGTGTAATGAACATTCAGTGCTTACTGTGTGCCGGGCTGTGTAATGAACATTCAGTGCTGACTGTGTGCCGGGCTGTATAATGAACATTCAGTGCTTACTGTGTGCCGGGCTGTGTAATGAACATTCAGTGCTTACTGTGTGCCGGGCTGTGTAATGAACATTCAGTGCTTACTGTGTGCCGGGCTGTGTAATGAACATTCAGTGCTTACTGTGTGCCGGGCTGTGTAATGAACATTCAGTGCTGACTGTGTGCCGGCTGTATAATGAACATTCAGTGCTTACTGTGTGCCGGGCTGTGTAATGAACATTCAGTGTTACTGTGTGCCGGGCTGTGTACTGAACATTCAGTGTTACTGTGTGCCGGGCTGTGTAATGAACATTCAGTGCTTACTGTGTGCCGGGCTGTGTAATGAACATTCAGCGCTTACTGTGTGCCGGGCTGTATAATGAACATTCAGTGTTTACTGTGTGCCGGGCTGTGTACTGAACATTCAGTGCTTACTGTGTGCCGGGCTGTGTAATGAACATTCAGTGCTGACTGTGTGCCGGGCTGTATAATAAACATTCAGTGCTTACTGTGTGCCGGGCTGTGTAATGAACATTCAGTGCTTACTGTGTGCCGGGCTGTGTAATGAACATTCAATGCTGACTGTGTGCCGGGCTGTATAATAAACATTCAGTGCTTACTGTGTGCCGGGCTGTGTAATGAACATTCAGTGCTTACTGTGTGCCGGCTGTGTAATGAACATTCAGTGCTTACTGTGTGCCGGGCTGTGTAATGAACATTCAGCGCTTACTGTGTGCCGGGCTGTGTAATGAACATTCAGTGCTTACTGTGTGCCGGGCTGTGTAATGAACATTCAGCGCTTACTGTGTGCCGGGCTGTATAATGAACATTCAGTGCTTACTGTGTGCCGGGCTGTGTAATGAACATTCAGTGCTTACTGTGTGCCGGCTGTGTAATGAACATTCAGTGCTTACTGTGTGCCGGGCTGTGTAATGAACATTCAGTGCTACTGTGTGCCGGGCTGTATAATGAACATTCAGCGCTTACTGTGTGCCGGGCTGTATAATGAACATTCAGCGCTTACTGTGTGCCGGGCTGTATAATGAACATTCAGTGCTTACTGTGTGCCGGGCTGTGTAATGAACATTCAGTGCTTACTGTGTGCCGGGCTGTATAATGAACATTCAGTGTTTACTGTGTGCCGGGCTGTATAATGAACATTCAGTGCTTACTCTGTGCCGGCTGTATAATAAACATTCAGTGCTTACTGTGTGCCGGGCTGTGTAATGAACATTCAGTGTTACTGTGTGCCGGGCTGTATAATGAACATTCAGTGCTTACTGTGTGCCGGGCTGTGTAATGAACATTCAGCGCTTACTGTGTGCCGGGCTGTGTAATGAACATTCAGCGCTTACTGTGTGCCGGCTGTATAATGAACATTCAGTGCTTACTGTGTGCCGGGCTGTATAATGAACATTCAGTGCTTACTGTGTGCCGGGCTGTGTAATGAACATTCAGTGCTTACTGTGTGCCGGGCTGTGTAATGAACATTCAGTGCTTACTGTGTGCCGGGCTGTGTAATGAACATTCAGTGCTTACTGTGTGCCGGGCTGTGTAATGAACATTCAGCGCTTACTGTGTGCCGGGCTGTGTAATGAACATTCAGCGCTTACTGTGTGCCGGGCTGTGTAATGAACATTCAGTGTTTACTGTGTGCCGGGCTGTGTAATGAACATTCAGTGCTTACTGTGTGCCGGGCTGTGTAATGAACATTCAGTGCTTACTGTGTGCCGGGCTGTGTAATGAACATTCAGTGCTTACTGTGTGCCGGGCTGTGTAATGAACATTCAGTGCTTACTGTGTGCCGGGCTGTGTAATGAACATTCAGTGCTTACTGTGTGCCGGGCTGTGTAATGAACATTCAGTGCTTACTGTGTGCCGGGCTGTGTAATGAACATTCAGTGCTTACTGTGTGCCGGGCTGTGTAATGGACATTCAGTGCTTACTGTGTGCCGGGCTGTGTAATGAACATTCAGTGCTTACTGTGTGCCGGGCTGTGTAATGGACATTCAGCGCTTACTGTGTGCCGGGCTGTGTAATGGACATTCAGTGTTTACTGTGTGCCGGGCTGTGTAATGAACATTCAGTGCTTACTGTGTGCCGGGCTGTATAATGAACATTCAGTGCTTACTGTGTGCCGGGCTGAGTAATGAACATTCAGTGCTTACTGTGTGCCGGGCTGTGTAATGAACATTCAGTGCTTACTGTGTGCCGGGCTGTGTGCCAGGGCTTGCAGCAGTCCAGGCAAATTATTATTGGACCTGTTTTATGGATAAGCAAACTGAGGCTCAGAAAAGTTAGGTAACTTGCCCACAGTCATGAGGTTGGGAAATGAAATGCAGTTAGGACTGGAACACAGGAAGTCTGTCCTTCCAATCCTGCTGGAGTCGGCTGGTTCTATTTCCAGGCGGGTACAATAGAATTCTCATCTGGAAAATGGGGTCATAACCCCATCAGTATTTACCTGATGGGGCTGTTGTAAGAAATACATGAATGAATTTACATAAAGTGCTTAGAACACTCCACATGGTTGTAATTACTACTATTAAGAAGGAGAAAAGCAGCCCACAGCCAGGAGCCGGCCTGGCACTATAGATAGGCTTTGGCATTGTCCTGTTGAATATAAACTATTTTACAGAAAATCATCAGACAAGGCCACACTGACTGAATCAAGCCAACAATGGGAGGGTGGCCAACAGTCTGTGAAGCTGCCCCAGAGCTCAAGCAGTCATATCCCCTTTTTCCACTTCCCATTGCAACCACTAAAAGTGTTTGTACAGTTTTAGGTGGGGAGGGGGGGGGAGCAAGATCATGCCATAATTGCATCTGAACACAGACAAAACATTAATATTGTCCAAGCCACAAAAATGACCAAACACCCCCCTTCCCCGTCCCGGCTAACATGAGTGCTGACCGCTGCTTTACCGATCCCAGTGTGTGCCCTGCCTGTCCCTCCGCCTTCTAGGTAACATTTCTTGAGATGGCCAACCAGACTTCTCTGATTCCCGGCACCATCCAACCCAGAGCAAAAGCCTCTTCCTTAAATCCTCCCCCACATCCCCCGCCACAGACTCCAGTCCTCTGAGCAGCTGGTGCCCCTGCAGTGTGTGCGCTTCCTCAGGGTAGTGGGCCAGGATGGCCACGGTGTGTTCCCGGGGGCGTCGGCTGGAGGGCATTGACTCCGTTACAAATACTTCACCCCTCTTTGCCTTAGCTCCCTCAGCTGAAAGTGATATGAATTTCATAGGCTCTGTGAGGAGGTCTGGATGGGATAACAGGTATTAATGGCCTAACACAGTAGTCGGCAAACTGCAGCTTGTGAGCCGCGGTTTGCCGCTCAGTTGACTAATGAGTTTGCCAACCACTGGTCTAACACATAGTAAGCATTCAGCGGGAGCTGTTGCTATTATGTCAAATTGGCTACCTTCATTACCCTCAAGTTTTTGTCTTTTCTGCCACTAACCTACATAACACCCCATGGTGGTGAGTGGAGGTGAGTAATGGCAGACTTTTTTCACAGACAGGGAGAACAAGTCCCAAGTCCCACTGCAAGTCTGCCCAGAGTCGGAACTGGAACCCTGCAGTTATTCTCAGTCTCTGTTGTATCCCAGCCACATCTCTCATGCCAAGCCTCTGGAGGCCACTTTGTCCCTTTGAACTGCATTCCATTCATACTTATGTGGACAGAGCAGAGTGGGTACATCTAAGCGTAATAAGGGCAAAGATGGGGAGTGGCAGTTCCTGGTAGGGCCAGCTCCCCAACAGAAACAGATAAGTCCCTACAGTGCATGTACATTGAAATGCTACAGAAATCCTTTTATCTGTTTACTAGAGGCCCCGTGCAGGAATTGCGTGCACGGGAGCGGGGTGTCCCTTAGCCCAGCCTGCACCCTCTCCAATCTGGGACCTCTTAAGGGATGTCCAACTGCCCATTTAGGCTCAATCCCGGTAGGATCAGGCCTAAATGGGAGTAGAACATCCTCCTCACAATCCAGGACTGCTGGCTCCAAACTGCTCACCTCCCTGCCTCCCTGATTGCCCCTAACTGCTCCTGCCTGCCAGCCTGATCACCTCCTAACAACTACCCTGCCAGCCTAATTGATGTCTCACTGCTCCCCTGCCAGCCTGTTTGCCCCCAACTTCCTTCCTCTGCCAGCCTGGTCACCCCTAAATGCCCTCCCCTGCAGGCTTGATCACCAACAACTGCCCTCCCTTGCAGGCAGTTGGAATCTCCCAACAGCCCTCCCCTGCTGACCATCTTGTGGTGGCCATCTTGTGTCCACATGGGGACAGGATCTTTGACCACATGGGGACAGCCCTCTTGTGTGTTGGAGTGATTGTCAATTTGCGTATTACTCTTTTATTAGATAGGATAGAGGCCTGGTGCATGGGTGGGGGCCAGCTGGTTTGCCCTGAAGGGTGTCCCGGATCAGGGAGGGGGTTCCCTTGGGGTGAGGGGCAGCCTGGGTGAAGGGCCTGTGGAGGTTTTCAGGCTGGCCACGCCCCCCAGCGACCCAAGTGGAGGCCCTGGGATCTGGGATTAATTTATGTTCTATAATTGAAACTTTGTATCTTGGAGCAGAGCCAAGCCTTCTGTTGGCTCCATGGCTGCGATATAATTGAAACATTGTAGCCTGGAGTGGAGGGCCAAAGCTGCAGAAGTTTGGCTCCCTCCATCACCAGGGCTGCTGCCATTTCTGTTGTGATTATGTATCTTCTATAATTGAAATTTTGTAGCAGTGAGTGGAGGCCTAGGCGGGAAAGTTTGGCTTCCTTTGTTGCCGGGGAAACCCAAGCCTCCCTCCTGCTCTCAGTGGTGGCAGCCATCTTGATTGGGGTTTATTTGCATAATTTGCTCCTGATTGGCTGGTGGGCATGGCTTGATCAAAGGTATGCTCAATTTGCATATTACTCTTTTTTGCATGTTACTCTTTTATTAGATAGGATTTAGTTATTTTAAAAAATATATTTTATTGATTTTTTAAAAATATATTTTATTGATTTTTTACAGAGCAGAAGGGAGAGGGATAGAAAGTCAGAAACATCAATGAGAGAGAAACATCAATCAGCTGCCTCTTGCACACCCCCTACTGGGGATCTGCCTGCAACCAAGGTACATGCCCTTGATCAGAATCAAACCTGGGACTTTTCAATCCACAGGCTGATGCTCTATCCACTGAGCAAAACCGGTTTTGGCCAGAAATTCTTTTAGCATCAGTTCCTGCATCCCACCCTCTGGCCAGCGGTACTCACAGATGTGGCCTCTCTTTTGACGAATCCAGCTGCTCCATGGTCTCTCCAGGAAGTGGGTCCTCCACGGTGACTAGGACTCTCTGGTCAAGAGAGGAGCATGCATGATAGAACAGTAAATCAAAAGAAGCGGCCCATCTGTTATCAGCCTGAGAGCCCATTGACCCTATGACCTTTGGCACGGAGGCTCTCCTTGCCAGCCTTTTGACCCCGTGGCATACCATCTCCTTGAACACTAATCTGATGGAGCTCATTAGAGAAACTTCAACACCCGCCCCCCCCCCCCCAAGATTCGATTTCCTGGCTTTGTGACTCCCCTTAGAGCCATCCCACCTTTGTGAGACCCAAGGCTTACAGCAAACTAGCTCCCTCAACTCAGAGCGCGGACCCTTATCTGCCACCATCCTTGTCCCCGTCTCCCACAATTCCTGAGGCAGGTGGTACCCACGCTTTAGCCAAGGCTTGGTGCACCTAGCGCCCCACCTCCGCGCGCTTTCAGCTGCGGGGCCCCCAGCCTCGAGCACCACCCTCGGCTCTCCCCTCCCCAGATAGGCAGCCCGGCCTCTACTTTGCTCCAAACGGCAGAAAGGCTGCCTTTCGTTGCGCGGGTCAAGGGCCCGTCACAGCGCCGCCCCGGAGGGAAGCCGGGGAAGGCCCGCCGAGTCTCCGGGTCGCGGTGGTTTTCATGTTCTTTCGCCTGATGAGCCTCTGGAAGCCGAGATCCTGGATTGCCACCCGGTAGTGATGCAGACGTGCCCCCCGGTCCAGAAAACAGCCGGAAGGGTCCTTCTCCGCACGGGGATGCGGCTTGATGACGCCGAGAGCCGCCGTGCGGACCTGTCACTGCGCAGGTGTGGCAGGCGCTCCAGCGCGCAGGCGCCCCGGCTCCTCATTGTTGAAGGCTCTGCGGCCGCGAGCAGTGGGCGAGCTCCTGGGGCCATTCTGCGCAGGCGCCGCGAAGGGCTGGGTCCCCTTTGATCACACTCCATGGCGCCTCCTCCTGAGAGGGGTGACGTCAGACTAGAGCTCCTCGAACACGTCCGGAGGACCTCAAGCCCCGGCGCCCCAGCCTCTAAGGTCCCGGGCCGTCCGACCTCTCTGCGGCGGGCCGGCCACCAGCGACTGTGCGACAGCACCCTCCGGCTGTTTGCTCGGTTGGTGACTTGGAAGGGAGGGGAGGGGTGGGGCTTAAAAATAAGCGTGTCCCTGAGGGAGGAGGGCCAGAGGGCGGATTTCTGAGATTTTGAGGTGGAAAGGGAAACACGTCCGTAAAGAGGACGGGAGAGGACTCCGATTCCCGGGGGAGCGGGGTGTCGGCGCTGGATCGCTAGGTCCCTGGGAGAGATACCGAGAATGGAAGAAGGGGACAGGGCGGAGGGCTGAAGTCTAGGGCCAGAGTGGGATTGTTAGCAAAGAAAACGGCCGGGCGCCCCTGACCCCGGTCTTCTTGCTTTCCAGCTATGCCTCTGCCGCGGGGTGACGTAACTGCCCTGTTCCTGGGGCCCCCGGGCGCGGGGAAGTCCGCGCTGGTTGCAGCGCTGTGCCACAAGGACGTGGAGGTGGTGGAGATCCCCGATGGGCGGCCAGACCCCGGCCTCCCCAGCCTGCGAGCTGCGGGCCCGGGCCTCTTCCTGGGTGAGCTGAGTTGTCCACCCGCTGCGCCGGGGCCCTGGGCAGCAGAGGCTAACATGTTGGTCCTGGTGCTGCCCAGCCCCGAGGGGACCGACGAGCCCTTGGCCCCAGCGCTGGGGGAAGCAGCGAGGGCCGCACTAGCCCGAGGAACCCCGCTGCTGGCTGTGCGGAGCCTCCGTCCCGGGGATTCACAGAACGAAGCCCAGGCCCGGGATCAGACAGCGGCCCTCCTGGACAGCGCTGGGTTGGGAGCTGTGCCTCTCTATGTGCTGCCGGCGGACTGCGACGGCTGTGAGGAACTGGAGCGCCTGCGGGCGACGCTGCGGAGCCAGGCGGAGGCCCTGCAGAGGTGAGCCTGGGGTTTCAGGGTGCGTTGGGGAGGCCTGGTCTTTTAAAGCAGACCTCATGCCAGAGGTGCTCTTTAAGTCTTCCTGTGGCCAGCAAGTTTGGGGCAAGTCAACGCGCAACTGCTGGAGGCCCTGCTCCCGAATCCGAGAAGCCAGGCCCCGCTCCTCAGCGCACGTTCTGTGGTCAGGTTTTGTGGTCAGCGATGCTGCCCTCACACAAGCTCAAGCCAGCGGCACTGCTTGACCCTCTCTTGTTAGAGAGGCCCCGCCCTTTACTGGGGGCCTGCCACCCAGGCCCCTCTCCCTAAATAGAATTCCAGAAGAGGCTGAGACCTGTCACCCAAATACTGCCCCCGTGCACAAGTGTGAAGAAGGGCTCACTGTCCCACACAAGCTTGTGATCCGCATAGAGATTTTACCTGAAGGCTTGTAGTCAAATCTTCCTCATCCTCCCCATCAGCATGGTTCTCAAGTGACCCAGTTGCCCTAAAGCCACACCCTCAGTGAGCTTCATTATTCCTGGGCACCCTCCCCCATTGCCATTCTTTAATCTCCTCTCATTTTTGTGCCCACTTGCTAGCTGCTCCCGAATTTTCTCCCCCAGCTGCCTCTGGCTTAGGGAGGGCGGCCTCTCCCCCAGTCCCACTGCTCATCTGTTTTCCTTAGCCACGGCCCCTGTGAGAACTAGATGAGATTTCCCCCTGGTTTTTCCTCCCTTCCTTACACCCGGAGTCAGGAAAGAGCTCTCTTGGTGACCTTGCCCATGTGGAATAGTGAATAGTGCTACACTCATTTAGTCCACAATACAGTGGTGATTCTGTCTTTGCTCCAAGCCCTGCCTGCTGAGTGTTTTACCCCACCCAGCACAGCCTTTTCTTTTTCTTTTTAATATATTTTTATTGATTTTTTATTTTTTTATTTATTTTTTACAGAGAAGGAGAGGGAAAGAGAGTTAGAAACATCGATCAGCTGCCTCCTGCACACCTCCTACTGGGGATGTGCCCACAACTAAGGTACATGCCCTTGACCAATATTGAACCTGGGACCTTTTAGTCTACAGGCCGACACTATATCCACTGAGCCAAACCAATCAGGACCAGCACACCTTTTTCTTAACCTTGCAGGTCCTTAGGAAAAGCCTCACCCCAAAGACTGTGCTGGGGAAGAAAGCTGGGTCTGGTTTTCAGCCCTTTTGGAAATCTAAGCTCATTCAAGCCACCCCCTCCCTGCTTTAAAACTCTCCCTTTTCTTCTTAGTCCTGGTTTCTATTTGCTGGGACATCAACTGGCCCCTCCCTTTTCTGCTCCTTTGTCACTCAAGATTATTCAGAAAGTTCCACATATGTCATCATGGCCCAGTCCTGTCCCCTAGCCCAATTCTGGGGGCTTTAGTCCCTTTCCTGCCTTTGATCCTGTCTCTTCCTGTCCCCACAGGCTCCTGCCACCGGCTCAGGATGGCTTCGAGGTGCTGGGCGCGGCTGAGCTGGAGGCTGTACGAGAGGCCTTCGAGAGGGGTGGCCTGGAGGCAGCGCTCTCCTGGGTTCGCGCTGGCCTGGAGCGACTGGGGAGCGCAAGGCTGGACCTGGCCATCGCCGGCACCGCCGACACGGGCTTTGTGCTGGACATGCTGCTTGGGTTGGACACGGGGGACCCAGGTGCTGTGCCTGCTTCGCCGCCCACTGGGCCCACACCCTATCCCGCTCCAGAGCGCCCCAATGTGGTGCTCTGGACCATCCCTCTGGGCTCAGATACTACTGCTGCCACCCCCCACCCAACGCACTACGATGCCCTCATCCTGGTCACTCCTGGTGCCCCCACTGAGGAGGACTGGGCCCAGGTCCGGCCCTTGGTGCTACCGGATGCCCCGTTGGTCTGTGTGCGAATAGATGGTGAGGGCCAGGATCCGGAGTCTCCGGAAGAAGAGGAAAAGGCAGAGAAGCCCAGCAGGGAGAGCGTAGAGAACGCAGGTGGAGGGGGGTTGGAGGAGGCACGCGGCGAGGGAAGGGACAAACGTGGCGCCGGATCGCAGAAAGCAGGCGATGGGGAAGGTGCAGAGAAAGCAGGCAGTGAGAGTGTGCCGCAGGCTGGCCTCAACACGAAGCCATCGGGCGGTGGGGACTCTGAGCGCGCGGCCGCCTGGAGCCCTGAGGACGACACGTGGGAGGTGCTGGAGGAGGCGCTGCCGCCCGTGTTCCCCCTGCGGAGGGGCGGGCTCCCCGGGCTCAGCGAGTGGCTGCAGCACGCGCTGCCCCCGGCCCAGGCGGGCGCGCTGCTGCTGGCGCTGCCACCCGCCTCCCCGCGTGCAGCCCGAACCAAGGCTGCGGCGCTGCGGGCTGGGGCGTGGCGGCCGGCTCTCTTGGCTAGCCTGGCGGCGGCGGCGGCACCAGTGCCCGGGCTCGGCTGGGCCTGTGACGTGGCGCTTCTGCGCGGTCAGCTAGCAGAGTGGCGGCGGGCGCTGGGGCTCGAACCCGCAGCGCTGGCTCGGCGCGAGCGCACGCTGGGTCTGGCTCCCGGGGAGCTGGCCCAGCGGCCGCGCTTCCCCGGGCCAGTCACGCGCGCCGAAGTGGAGGCGAGGCTGGGTGCCTGGGCTGGCGAGGGCACTGCGGGGGGAGCCGCGCTGGGGGCGCTCTCCTTCCTGTGGCCCGCAGGCGGCGCGGCGGCCACGGGCGGCCTGGGCTACCGCGCGGCCCATGGCGTCCTGCTGCAGGCGCTGGACGAGATGCTGGCTGATGCGGAGGCAGTGCTGGCACCCCATGCGCCTGCTCAGTGAGCGGTGGGATGAAGGCCAGGACCAGTTTAGAGGAAGGGGTTTGGGGGTCCAGACTCTGGCCTGGGATGTCTGGGCCTTAGATAACCAAGCAAGTATGTTGCCGATCTGAATCCTGGGTGCTTGAGCGGGATGAGACTGGCTATTGGTTGGACTATGTGACTTCTAGTCACCCGGATTCCTAGGTCTTGAAGGGGAATAGAATCTGGGAGTCAGGACTACTAGTTTCTCTGGGGATCATGGGGCAGGACCCCTACACTTGTGTCCTGAGGGAGGTGGGCAGTTGGACTCTAGAAGGACATCTAGTCCTCCAGACGTAGGTGGTGTGGAAGCCCTGATTCCTGGTGACAGACTTGTCCATCAGACTGGGGATTCCAGGATGGAGGAAGGTATCTGGGTACTCCAGGGACTGGAACTCTTGGTCTTCTAAGGCACAAAGGCATGTAGGGCATAGGCTTTCTAGAGGGAAGGATGTAGTGGGCTTTGAACCTTCATGGGGGGAAGGGCAGTCTCAGAGGTCTCAGACTCCTGGCTCCTAAGAGAACTGTGGACCTTGGTTCCTGACTCCGGGATGGTGGGAGTTCTGTGTCTAGAGGAGGGAACGGCTGTATGACAGCTAGAAACCCTCGGTCTCTCTTGACGGGGAGAGAGATGTTCAGTATTTGCTCCTGGGGAAGGGAGGCCCCAGCATTTGTGGGGAGGATGGCCACACAAAAATGAGGGGAGGAGGTAAGGGGCCTGGTGGGCTCTGGGGAGTGGCCAGACACCAGGAATGAGGCAATAGACGGGAAGGAACCCATACCTCAGAGGTATCTCCTGCAAATCCCTGATGGATTTTAGTCCTGGGAACTGCCTGTCTAAAAATTTCATGAATGACTCCTTCTGTCAATCAGATCTCAGCTCAAATGTCCCCTCAGAGACCTTTCCTGATCATTCTAACTGAAGTAGCTCACCCCTCCCCCGCCTCCCAAATATTCATCTCAGTTGATTAATTTTCCTTGTAGTAATTATTACTGCAGACAGTTATTTATTTATTTACCTATCACTAGCTATTATCCCCTTGTTTGCCTTGTTCTATGCTGTACCAGCACCCAGAAGAGTGCTTGACACATAGTAGGTGCTTAGTAAATATTTACTACTTTAATTTATTAGTCAGAACTAGGACTGGAAATGTGGATTGTCAGTCTCTTGCCACAAGACAGGGAAAAGGATTGAGATGATTAGATAAAGTGCCTGTCTAAGGTCAGGGGACCTGGGAAGCAAGCACAGTTTTGCCACCTCACCCTGGGTGGCTTGGACCAGTGCCTTATTTTCTCATCTGTGAGATGAAAGTGCTGGATGACAACCATTGCTTCTGAGACCCCATTTCTTTTGACAGCTGAAGACAAGGCTAACGGATCTAAGGGGCAGATGCTGGAGGGCTGGCTCCCCCAGCTCCAGCTTGAACTCCCGCCACTGGCACAATTTGTCCCATTCAAGTTGAGATGGTGAAGATGGGAAAAAGCATTTGGCTCTACACAGAATGGCCCCAGGCATTGTCAAAGCTCTCAGCCTTAGGGGATGACAGTTCTGCTAGTGTAGCTCAAGGACCAGACAGTCCTGCTGATTGGGGGTGACCTGGTGCAAGTCCCTCAGCAAATAGTGTCCACCTTACAGGACGTTGTGAGAATTCAGTGTATATGTAGGTACATGCATTCTCTCTCACATGTCAACACACTGCAGGGCCCTCCCCTGAGAGGCCTGGCACACTGGGAGCTCTCGAGGTAGTCTGGTTGCCCTTGTCCACATGCCTTCGGCCCCAGCACCACCAAGATGACTATTCTTTTTCTGTTGTTCAGACACCATCTCCGATTTGGTCCTGTCTGACATCTCTGCTCTCTACTTCAAACTCCCTTTGCCCTCTGCCAATGGGGATCATGCCAGAGATCATATCTGAGAAGGCAAGACCCAGTTTTGTTTGCGTGTGCCTGTTGACGAGTGCTGGTTGTGTTTCTGTATATAGTTATATATTGGTACTCTCGAGTGTTACAACTACCTTTTGGAGTGGTTGCCTTTTAAATCATGACTTTTGATGGCATTTGACTTTTAGACTTTGTGAAGGCATAAGGTTGCTAGTGCGTTGTCTGTCTGAGCATCCAAGTAGAAGACTTCGTCTCCCTTGTGGACAGATCACTGGCTGCCGTGGGGGTGTGTCTACATGGCGCCTTCAGTCTGGAACACCCTCAAAGGCAAGAATTCAGGAAATGCATGATGAATCTCGATGTTGCCAACTGCCAAAAACAGAATAGGCACAAAGAACTTGAACATTGATCCCATCTCAGCACCTTAGCTGAGTTTCCTACATTTCTGGATAATGATGGAAGAACTTGTGTCCATCAGAGTGGAGAACCATCAAAGGGTGAATCGAGAGTGTGGCTGGCCTGCGGTGCTTTTTGGAGGAGTGAATAAAACTGAGTAGAAACACTATTCCGTGTCTGTTCTTTTGGGATTTTAACTGGAGCTGGAAGCTTGGACTTGTGGGTCTAAGGGAGGATGGAGCCAAGGCTGGGGACTCCTGGGCCCCGGAAGGTGAAAGACAGTGGGGGTTCTGTACAGGAAAGCTTCCCTTCAGCTGGAATCAAGAGACTATCTGGCCCGGCCAGCATGGTTCAATGGTTGACCATCAACCTATGAACCAGGAGGTCACAGTTCCATTCTCAGTTAGGTTGGGGCACATGCCTAGGTTGCGGGCTCGATCCCCAGTGTGGAACCTGCAGGAGGCAGCAATCAATGATTCTCTCTTACCATTGGTGTTTCTGTCTTTCTCACCTTTTCCCATCCTTTTTGAAATCAATAAAACATTTTTTTTTAAGAGGGGGACTATCTTTATCTGAGTTTTGCCTCCCTGGGGTGGGGTGGATCAATGACTATTTCGACCTTGGGGGCTTGTGATGGTAAAGCATCTTACATCGAAACTGCTTAGTCCGTTAATGCCTCCAATTTGTTCAGCCTCTCGGTAGCCATGCCCTTCGATAGTCCCTTCTCATTCTGACTCCAGACCTGGCCACGTGACAGCAGGAAACATGATACGAGCAGAGGCTTGGGAAGTGCAACAGGAAACCCTGGATAATCTGCTGGGTCATGAGAGATGTGGCCCAGTCAGCCTTGACATCCCAATCCACAGCTTGGTAGCCCTCCAAAACAGAGCTGTCTAGCTGACAGACAAATGAACCCAGCAGGGACCAGCTAAGAACCACCCAACTGATCCCAGACCAAATCGTTGACCCATAAAATCATGAGCAGAATAAAAGGTGAATAAGCCACTGAGTTTTAGATTGGTTTATGACATAGTAAAAGATGGCTAACACAGGCTTGTTCCTCTCTCTGTGGTGTGGTCTCTTTCCCCCTCAACATGACCAGTTAAATAAAATCTTAAGCTCTGCTGAAACCGGTTTGGCTCAGTGGATAGAGCTTCAGCCTGCCGACTGAAAGGTCCCAGGTTCGATTCCGGTAAAGGGCATGTACCGTGGCTGTGGGCACATCCCCAGTAGTGGGTGTGCAAGAGGCAGCTGATCAATGTTTCTCTCTCATCGATGTTTCTGACTTTCTATCCCTCTCCCTTCCTCTCTGTAAAAAATCAATAAAATACATTTTAAAATCTTAAGCTCTGCCACTTTTTCCCTATGTGAACTCCAGTGTGACATCCCTCCTGAGCCTCCATTTTTTCCCCTGGAAACAGGAATGAGAATGGCAGTGCCTGTCACAGGAAGTTGTGAAGATGGGAAAGTGCCCCTAAGAGACCACAGTGGCCATTGTTGGTGTCTATGAGACGTCCACATCACAGGATAGGGTTGCACTCCTGGCCCCCATGGGGTTTGGTGGGGCCATGTGACCAGCTTCGTCTGAAGAGTTGTGTCAAGTTATTTCTGAGTCACAGCATTTAATTACTCATGTGAGGCTTTCCCGTGCACAGAAATGGGCAGTGCTCAAGTCTGTGGCTGCCTTAGGATGATAAACAACACCTGTGGACGGTGCCAAACACAACACATAGGTGAAGGAAGAAGCTAACTTGTGAGCAGGTTCAGCAAATACCATTCCTCTCCCTCCGACTGGAGGGGAGGATACTTCCCTGCTCCCTGAATGCTGGCTTGGACCGTATGACTTACTTTACTTGGTGAAATGTTAGCAGACCTGACCTCAGCGAGAGCTTTCCCTGCTCTTGGTTTTCGTGCTCCTGTGATCTGCCAGGGAGCCACTAATCCCAAAGGTTCGTGAAACCCCTAAGAAGAGAACTTGAATCCTCCTAAAACTAGAGCCAAATCATCCAAAGCATGACCAGGAACAGAGCCACCTCGGCCTCCCACAAACCCTTAAGAAAGAAGAGTGCTTATTGTTATGTCTGTTTTGAGATGCATTGTTACACGGCATGCCTGCACATGCATTGACTAATACAACTTTGTTGTTTTAAGCCACAGAGATTAGGGACTTCCTTGTTGCTGTAGCATAATCTAGTCTGTCCTGATGAGGACCATGTTTAGCACCTGCAGACTAATGGCCATTCAGTAAGTGGCAGCCATTATGATGATTACTACTTAGGCATATAGTCTATAGAAGCAACACTGCCTTAAAGGTGCTGGGCACTGCATTAAGTGCTCTTTTAGCTTTTATTTTTTAATTTTTTATAACAACTCTATGAGGCAATGACACTCTAATCTGTGCCTCAGTTTGTTTATCTGTAAAATAGTAGAGTTGCTATGATTATGAAATGAAATACAGCATGGAAAACATTTAGCACAGGGTCCCAGCATGGAGTAACCCCTTAATAAAAGTAGGGTCTCCCCCCGACACACACAACACACCTCCCTGCGATGATGTTACAAAGACTCAGGCTTGCTCAGTTAATCTGTTTAATCATAGGCACCCAGGGAGCTGCAGGCTGAGACAAATGGGGACTTCAGGCCACACATTCCTCAGTTCCTCACTCGCCTCTGCCAGGGGTCTGCGGGGCTGGGAGGCAGTCCGCTCGGCGGAGGAAGTAGAGATAGGAGGCTGAGGGGACCTCGGCACCGGGCTTGGTATTGCAGGCACTCTCTGTGGCACAGCCTCGAGTGGCAAACCTGGTGTTGATGATACCTGGGAGGGAGATTTCAGAATGGAGTCAGGTCCCCCAACCGCTCCTTCCTCATGACCTGGAAATCTTGGGCCTGCCAGCTCCTCACCCAGGCCTCTGGGGCCATCATCTCCCCTAGAACCTGGAAGCATTGGCTTCCTCCAGTTCTGGGGCCCCTGGGCCCTCCTTCCGAGATCCAGGTGTCCCTCACCAGCCTGCACTTTGCCAGCGAAGTAGATGCAGTGGGTTTCCTGGCCAACACAGCGGGCTGCCTGGGTCCCCGGGCACGTCTCCTGGAAGGGAACGATGCAGGCAGGACACTGGAGGCCATTCTCAGTACGGTTGTTCTCGGGAGCTGGGAGGAGGGTGGAGTACAAGGTACAAAGAGACATTTAGGAACACCTCCCCTCCCCAGTCTCAAAATAACCCCGAGGAACAGCAGTATGGACTCTGCATTTACAGGAGCAGAAACAGGCTCTCGAGCAAGATGCTTGTCCAGTGTTACAGCGCACAGACGAGCGGTGGGTGAGGGCACACACACTGGCTCTTGGGGCAGGCTGGAAGAGACTCATGAGGCAGGGGTGAGCTGGCACTTACGGGGCACCGAGACGCGATTGCAGCCGTCGCTCTGGCAGCAGTGCGTGTTGGACACCATGTAGTCCTTGGGGCCCATGGTGGTGGACACGAAACCCGAGGAGCAGTCGCTGAACTTCATGCAGGCCTTGTAGCTGTTCACTGAGTGGTGGCCCTCTGAGGGATGGGGACAGGAGGGGAGGGTTTGGGTAGTGCTGACCCCTGCCTGGGGCCTCTCCCAACCCCAGCTTCCTCACCCCATGATTGTCTAGGATGGTCTTTTCCAGCCCCCTTAAAGCCATACCCCTTTATCTATTGGGGTGCAGTCTGTAATGGTTTATTAGGTAGCTCTCCCCAACCCCCACCTCATTACCATAGCCTCTAGCCAGCCTTTGGTGGTCACTTGCTGTTCCCCATTGCCAAGCACAGGGTACCTAGCGAGGTCCTTCTCACCACCACCGCCCCCCGCCATGGCCACCCCCTAAAGGTCCTGTGGATAGTGTTTTCCCAGGTCATCTATGGCTACCCTATGCCCGCATGAGATGCTCTCTTTCAGCCTTCACTTTCTTTTTTTTTAAATATATTTTATTGATTTTTCACAGAGAGGAAGGGAGAGAGATAGAAAGTCAGAATCATTGATGAGATAGATACATCGATCAGCTGCCTCTTGCACATCCCCCACTGGGGATGTGCCTGCAGCCTAGGTACATGCCCTTGACCGGAATTGAACCTGGGACCCTTCAGTCCCCAGGCTGATGCTCTCTATCCACTGAGCCAAACTGGTCTCTGCCTAGCCTTCACTTTCAACTAACCATGGGATGCCAGCCTCCACACCACCGCCCTGAAATTTCCACATCCCTCTCTAAGCAGTCTCCTCCAGGTTTCCTCATGGTCACTCCCCAGACATACAATTGAAGGCCTCTTTGGCTACCCCCAGACCGTGCCTTAAGTGGTCTCCTCCAGTCTCCACATCTTCCCCCCTCCACATATGGTCTCTTCCAGCCCAATCCAAAGGTTTCCCCCTGTTTGCTTCACCAAGGAGTGGCTTTCCCCCTCAGCTTCCTCTCCCCCAGACCTCCACCCCTGGGTCTGTATCTCCCTCCGATATGGGATGGTAGGTGTCTCTTCAAGCCTTTCAGGCCCTCCCCCACCAGCCAAGGCGGACTAGGTCTGGAGGGCAGCCTGCCAAACTCTACCCCACCTTCCTTAGACACCCCTCCTGCTGGGATAGCTCAAGGCTGCCCTTCACCTGCTGTCACAGCCTTCATTCCTACACCATGCCCCATTCCCCCCTCCAACCCTCCGAGGTCCTTTCCATTGCTCCCCACTTCCCCCATCCTTTCTCAGGTCTGGCTGGTCCCTTCCATTTAAGCCATCCTCTCCTCTCCCCTTCTACTCAGTAGCCTCCCTCCTGCCCCTTCTCTACATCTCCATGCTTCGGGATTATCTTCCCTCTCTCGTCTGCTGTGGCTCCTTTGCTCTCTTTCTACCCCAATATCATCTCTCCTTCTCCTGTCCGGAATAGTCTCTTCCAGCCCGCACAACCCCCACGATCGCCGGGGTAGTCTGTTCCTCCCTCCCTCCCAAACCACCCCAGCTTCTTCCTTCTCCTGATCCGCCCTCCACCCCCGCTCTGGCCTCTCACTGCTCTGCTCCCCGAGTCCTTTCCTCACCATCTCCTGCTGAAAAAGTCCCTACACGCACCCCATCTTCTCTCTTGGGAAGTCTCATTTTCGGAAATCCCTGACAGCAATGGTTTCCATCACTCCCCGCATTCCCCTTCCTCCATCCACCTCGGAATAGTCTTGTCCTCCCCTGCCCGACCACCGGCGTGCGGGTCCCTCCCCTCGCCACCGCCTCCCCCGGGTTGGACGCCGGGGCTCCTACTGGTGCTCGACTCCCCGACGATGGCCACGCAGGCGTCCTTGCCGGCCTCGCAAGTCTTCATTCTTCCGCTGCACGTGGGCCCGGAGCCCCTGCACACCTCACAGCTCAGCGGGCACCCTGCAGGGCAGAGGGCCGGGCTTCGGTCCGAGTGCGGTCTGGGGACCACGGAGATGCGCGGGGGAAGGGGCGGGCTGCGG
Organism: Antrozous pallidus; assembly: GCA_027563665.1. NCBI lineage: Eukaryota > Metazoa > Chordata > Mammalia > Chiroptera > Vespertilionidae > Antrozous > Antrozous pallidus. Next base: position 17,114,947 of record CM050525.1, read on the forward strand.
GGGGGGGGCTGAGGCAGGTGCAAGGGCGTCCCCCTGCTCCTGGGCGGGGCGCTGACCGCTGTCCAGGGAGCTGTCCAGCACTCCGACAGGGACGCGCTGGTCCTGCCCGCAAAGCTGCTTCCCGAGGCGGGAAGCGACTCCACCACGGAGCCTGTTAACCTAATTACAAGGCTGTGGACTTGGGACGCTGGGTCCTCTAGGAAGCTCAGGGCCAGGGAGAGGGTCCGGGAGGAGGTCTCCATGGGTTTTTGTGAAGCTTCAGGCCCAGCTGGCTCTTGGATGTGGGGCCCTCCTTCTCGAAGGAGCCACGTGTAGGTCTGTGGACAAGAGGAGCTACGGAAGGGAGCCTGAATCTGAGTCTGCATCCCAGTTCAAGACGGGAGAGAGAGGACCAGGGGGCTGAGGGCATGGACCCTGGACCCAGAGAGGAGGGAGCTTGGGGCCCAGACCCCTGGGACCTGGAGAGAGTGGGGCTTGCCTGAACTCCTGCCCCTGAGGGAGGAGAGACTGGGGGCTTGATCTCCCTAGAGTCCAGGAAAAATGGCAATCTCTCCCTCTCTCCCCAGTTATTAAAAATTTCCCTTCTTAATCATGCTCTCATCTGATTTTCTATAGTTTAAATGTCTTATTTTGAGACCCCTCCTGGGGGACGGAGGACTCAGCCCACCATGCCCCCTCCTTCCTCAGTGAGCTTTTCCTCTCTCGGGCCCCAGTCTTTCCCCTTAGCTTCTGCCTTCAACATGAGCCCGAATTCCCAGGACGCCTGCTGGGGTAGCCTGTTCCTCCCTCCCTCCCTCCCTCCCTCCCTCCCTCCCTCCCAGGTCTCTCCCGACTCTTCCCCTCGGAGAGACCCTGCTGACGGCTCTCTCCTGTGCTCTCTCTCCTGAGGCTGCCAGGGGGCCAGGCCTCCGGCGACTCACCGAGACCCAGCAGGGCGCCGAGCAGTGTGCAGGCCAGCAGGCAGGTGCTTGGTGTCAGGGACGGCCTCATGGTGTGTGGCCCAGCAGCCCAGGTTCCCAGTACTTATAGGGAGCCGAGAGGGGCGGGTCCGGACCCACATTCACCCCGGGGGGGGGGGGGGGGAGAGCTGAGGTAAGATCCCAGGGCAGGCCTCTGCGGCTCTGCGTTGTGAGGTGGAACCAGAATCCAAAAGGAACATAGGCATCTTCTGCCCAGGCCCCTCCTCCTCAGGGACTCCAGGAGTCTAGGCTTCCAGCCCCTTCTATCAGGACTCAGAGGGGCACTTTCCTGTGTTCTCACCCCCTCTTTTTTCTGGCCTGAAGCCCAAGGTCAAAATCCGGGTCACTTGAGTCCCTCTAGGTGTAGGGCAGCTACAAGGTCTGAGAATCCCTTTCTCTTCTCTCTCATCTCAAGGAGAAACCCTGTGTGGGTGGGGCACTACGTGGGAGCGCCGAGCACGTCCAGGCTCGTTCTGCGGGGGCACTGGAGCCTGGTCTCCCTTCCCTTCCGCATGGGCTTGGCTCATACTCCCTGTTCTTTGTTCGTGGTGTCTCCAGTCCTTCCCGCCTGGGGCTGTACCTCTGGGTCTGGCGAGGACCCGAACAGAAGGGGTGCCTGTCAACGGGCAGCTGTGGGCGTGGTAGGAGACAGATGCCCACAGGTCACATTGAGAAACTGAGGCTTGGGTGGAAGCACTCTAGGCTGGGTGTGTGTGTCTGGTTTGGGCTCATGCTTTGTGTTTTATTGAGGGAGGTTCTTGACCCACTCTCTCCTGGCTGGCCTCAGGCATAACTCTTGAGAGAGAGCGGAGATTTTTTTTCCTTTTGTGCGTGGTGGGAAACTAGCTGCAGGACCGGTGGAGGATCCTGTTGCAAAGGCTCCAGGCTCTCTGCAAAAATTCGCTCAGGTTTGCGGTCCTTTGGGCGGGGACTACGTTGTCCAATGAGAATGGGGAATTTCTCCTAGGGACCAATCCCGGAGGCCGCTGCTGTTGCTAGGCGCCCAGAAAAACGGGATGTGAACATCACCGGAAGGAGGGGCTAAAGATGATAGGGCCAGGGAGAGGCGGGGCTAGAGGGAAAGCTTGTTGCTAGGGAACTCAGCGCCACTCTCCGGAGAGGCCGGACTGCGCTGGCGCCGGGTTGACGCGTGCGCCTGCGCGCTGCGGTTTGAAAGGCCCGAGCCTCAGGCGCGTGCGCATTTAAGCGTGCGCAGGGCGCACCCCTTCGCGCCCCCCAAACTCGGACCCTCCTTCATCCTCTGGTCCCGCGAAGCCCACGACGTTGACATGCCGGAGATCCGCCTCCGCCATGTGGTGTCCTGCAGTAGCCAGGACTCGGTGAGGCACTGGGGTGAGGGAGGTCGGGAGACATCAAGGAATTCCTGAGGGGCTGGCTCCCTGAGAACTTCTGGAGTGTAACAGGGACCTTCATGGGAGTCTGAGGAGAGTCAGGGGTGATTTCCAGGAGGTTATAAGTGGGTTCTGAGAGAGATTTGGACTGGGGAACTTCCGGGAGTCTGTGGAAGTTCGGAGAGAGACGAGGAAGGGGAGAGCTTCCTTGGAGAGCTCATGGGTGAACTTCCAGGGCAAAGTGCTGTAGGGGAGGGACTCCAGGCAGAGCGCGGGGAGAGTTAGCGGGGACACTTCAATCGGGGGGCGGGGGGGAGGTCGCAGGGGGCTTGGGAGGACTCGGAGGAATAATCTGAAATTGGGGACCCAGCTTTGATCTCGGTACCCTAACATTCCCGCCCCCACTCTCATCTCCAGACCCACTGTGCAGAAAACCTTCTCAAGGCGGACACGTACCGGAAGTGGCGGGCGGCCAAGGCAGGCGAGAAGACCATCTCAGTGGTGCTCCAGGTGACCTGCCCTCCCCTGTCTCCTCAGAGGAGCCTGCTCCCGAGGCCGCTGGCTGCTCGTTGAGGGTTTCCCCTGGGCCCCAGCTTCCTTTCCTGGACAATGGCAGCATGTCTCTGTCATCTCTCTCATTCTCCCTCTCTCTCTGCCCCCTCCTCCCTTTCCCTCTCTCCCTCCTTTTCCCCTGTTTTCCTTCTCCCTTCCACTCTCTCCAAAAATCAATAGCAAAAATATCCTATGGGGAAGATTAACAACGACATGGCAGGAACGGTTGTTTAGACTGGCCATTCACTTCTCCCCTCTCTATGGTTCAGTTTCTCTGGACTTGTTTTCTCGTCTGTCTTTGGGGAATAATGAGATTCAGGCCTAGGGTTATTGTGATAATTTGGTGACATAACGTCTGCAGAAGTGCCCTGTCAACATGTAGGTGTTTGTGCAAAGGGAGGGATTCCTGTTTTTATAGCCGAGTGATGATTCTCCTGGGCTCTCTTATGATCCCAGGAAAATGTCCTGTGACCTCAGGAGGCTCACCCCATTCTGTACCTCAATTGCAGTGGCAGAGAGACTGACAGCAGAGGAGACAGGACATGGGGGTGAGGGCGTCCGAGGGGCCAGAGGGAGGCACAGGGTTCTCCGGCTTGGGAAACAGGGGGACAGCGCTGCTGTCACTGAAATGGGAATCCAGAGAGGGGCGGCCTGAGAAGATGATTGTCCACCTAGCATGCCCAGGTTTGATATGACTTTGGGGCTTCCAAGGGGCGCCATCGGCTGGCAGTTAGGGACCAGACCTGGAGCTGGAGACGGGTGTGGAAGCTGTTAGTACAGGGTCGGGACCTATAGATTCAAGAGAGGGTGGATTCAGTTGTTCATTCATTCATTGCATAATTAGCTGTAAAGCACCTTCTGTAGGCCAAACTGTTTTATTTTTATTTATTTTTTTTATTGTTCAGTTTATTAATTACATTGTTTCCCCTTTTTTATCCCCCTATATCTTCCCTCCACCCTATACCTATCCCACCCTCCGCCCTCACCTCCCCCTCCCCAATGTCCTCTCCCATTGTTGCAAGATTTTTGTCCAATCTCTTGCTGTACTTCCAACAACACTTTTCTCCCCAAGAATTGTCAGTCCATTCCCTCTCTATGTCCATGTTTCTGTTATAGTCACCAGTTTATCTTGTTCATCAGCCTATCAGTTCACTTGATTTTATGTTCATTTGTTGATAGATGTGTATTTGTTGTTCATAATTTATATTTTTACCTTTTTCTTCTTCCTCTTCTTAAAGAATATCTTTCAGCATTTCATATAATACTGGTTTGGTGGTGATGAACTCCTTTAGCTTTTTCTTATCTGCAAAACACTTTATCTGATCCTCAATTCTGAATGATAGCTTTGCTGGATAGAGTAATCTTGGTTGTAGATTCTTGCTCTTCATTATTTTGAATATTTCTTGCCACTCGCTTCTGGCCTGCATCGTTTCTGTTGAGAAATCCGCTGACAATCGTATGGGTGCTCCCCTGTAGGTAACCAACTGTTTTTCTCTTGCTGCTTTTAATATTCTCTCTTTATCTTTTGCTCTTGGCATTTTAATTATGATATGTCTTGGTGTGGTCCTCTTTAGATTCCTATATTTTGGGGTTCTGTGTACTTCTTGGGCTTTTAAGGCAGTTTCTTTCACCAGGTGGGGAAAGTTTTCAGTCACTATTTCTTCAAGTAGGTTTTCATTAACTTGCTCTCTCTCTTTTTCTGGCACCCCAATAATTCGGATGTTGGCTTGCTTGAGGTTGTCCCAGAGGCCCCTTACGCTATCTTCAATTATCTGAATTCTTTTTGTTTCTTGCTTTTCCAGCTGAGTGGATTTTGGTTCTTTGTATTTCAAATCTTTGACTTGGTTCTTGTGGCCCTCTGGACTGCTTTTAGGACTTTGTGTAATATTTTTTATTTCAGTCTGTGTATGCTTGATTTCTAGTTGGTCCTTTTTTTTATCTGTGAGTGTCTGGTTCGTATCCTCAGAGGTCTTGTACATTTCCCTGAGGGTCTCATTCATTTCTTTGTAAGTATCATTCATCTCCTTGTAAATCTCATTCATTTGCTGGTTGGTCTTGTTTATTTCCTGGTTGGTCTTGTTTATTTCCTGGTAATTCTCATTAAGTTGATCGGCCTTTTGTAGGAGCCTCTTGAAAAGCCTTATAACCATGGTTTTGAACTCTATGTCTTGTCGTCTTTTCTCCTCCATTTCTTTCACACCTGATTTCTTTCTATGTCTCTGCATGGTGGCTGCTTTATGTGGTGGCTATCCTCAAAGGGACAGTGGCTCAGTCTCCCCAGTTACCTGAGGTGGGTACTCTTACTGCAGTCCTTTATGGGTTGTATTCAGTGTTTTTGAATTTAAACCCAGCTTTTTGTTGTTAGCCCTAGGAGGGTTTGACCTCCAGGCCAATTGTCTGTGAAGCTCAGCTGTGCTCAGGTTGGGTGGGCGGAGTCTCCGGGCCAAGCAGACAGCGTTAGCTCCGCCCTATGCAGCCCCAGGAGCTCTGTGCCGGGGGCAATGGCTGCTAGCACCTCTGAGAGAGAGCCGCTGTGGAGCTCCACCGGCTGCCGGGGAATTCAGACTGTCCCCAAATGACTTTGCATGCGCAATGTCTCACCCAGGGTCGTAAAACAAAGCAGACTGACGGTTTTCCGAATGAGAGACAAGTCGCGGTGCGTGTCACGCAGCCGAGCTGTTCGCGCGAGAGCTGCCTTCTCCACAAGCCGGCAGACCCGGCAGCACCCGACGGCGTGCCCTCCCACTCTCCAGTTTTCACCCCGTGTGATAGTGGGTTCTCTGGACTTCGCCCAGAGCTGGAGAATCTGTCCAGTGGGACGCCCCTGTCTCCCCGTTCGAGAAAACTGGCCGGTTTTCAGCCGCCCGCCCTCTCCGCAGCGCGCACGCCAAACCTCTCTCCGTGCGAATCTTTCAACGCTGTCCGCCGCCGCTCTCCGGGTCACAGTGTCTTATCTTCACTTTTATTTGTGGAATTTTCACTCGGCGAGCGTTCTGGTGATTCTGGAAGGTGTTTGTTCCTTCGTTAAGTTGTAGTATTAAAATTGCTGATTATGACGGCAAGATAGGTGTTTCACCTTTGCCGCCATCTTAGTTCCTCCAAACTGTTTTAGATATTGGGGCCATATAGCAGTGGATAGCATCAGACATAGGTATGTCAGTCCTGTGGAGCTTTCATGTTAGTGGGGAAAGTCAAAAGTAAAACATAAACCAGCTGATGAGTGCTGTGGAAGAAGACCAAACAGTAAGGAATGGGGAATGCCTCAGCTGGGGTAGGAGACAATAGCAAGAGGTATTTATTTATTAAAAATATTTATATTTTGCCAAAACTTGTTTGGCTCAGTGGATGGAGCATCAGCCTGTGGACTGAAGGGTCATAGGTTCGATTCCAGTCAGGGGCATGTACCTTGGCTGCGGGCACATATCCAGTGGGGGGTGTGCAGGAGGCAGCTGATAGATGTTTCTCTCTCATCGATGTTTGACTTTCTGTCCCTCTTCCTTCCTCTCTGTAAAAAATTAATAAAATATATTTAAAAAGTATAAGGATCAACTATATAAAATATATATTTATATTTTTTATTGATTTCAGAGGGAAAGAGAGAAGGAGAGAGAGAGAGAGAAACATCAGTGATGAGAGACTCATTGATTGGCTGCATCCTGCACACCCACTGGGGATCCAGTTCGCTATCTGGGCATTTGCCCTGATTGGGAATCAAACCGTGACACCCAATTTATGGGTCATCACTCTACCACTGAGCAACACCAGCCGGGCAAGAGGTTTTTATTTAAAGAGGGACTTAGGCAAGGCCTCCCTGCAGTGACATTTAAGCAAAGTGAGCTATGTTGTGAGCTATGCAGATTTCTGGGCCCCTAGGTGGGCTGATGCTGGCCTCAGAGGAACAGTTGGGAGGCCTATGGGGGTGGAGAAGAGTTAGCCAGGGGGAGAGAAGTTGGAGATGAGCTAATAGGGTTGGGGTGGAGGGCCCCATGACACATAAGGTCTGAAAGCTATTGTAAGGACTTAAGCTTTTACTCTGGTTGAGAGGGGAGCCACTGAAAGTGTCTGAGTAGAGAAGAAATAGAATCTGACCTAGGTTCTCACAGATTTCTGATTTCTATGTTGAGAATAAACTGCCGAGGGCCAGTGTCTGAGCATGCATCATTGCAATGGTTAACTTATCTCATGTCAGAGGTCCTTTGGGAAATCTGATTGCTTTTGGCAGCTGCCAATATGCAGGGTGCCTCGATATTCAGTGAATGCTAATTTTGGTTCTTTTCAAGCAAGTGATGAGGGTAAAACTTCTGGACATCAAGACACATAAACTAATCTGTGTTTTTTCCCTTCCCAACAATATTATGCTACATCTAGATATTACCACATAGGGTTCAGCCCTGTGCCCTTGAGAGCCCACGTACCGTTTTTGCTTGCCACGGCCATAGAATCTCTGTTGCCCACCCATCACTTGCTCTCAGGAGGGGAGCTTTCATCTGTTTGCTAGCTTCTCCTGGCCGGAGGGGATGGCTGGGACACAGCCCAGTTGTCACTCCGGTGCCCCACTGGAGGTGGGTTGTTCAGGAGAAATGTTGAACAGCAAGGTAGCACACGTTTCTCTTGTTTTTCAGTGGTTTTCTTCTTTCTTTTTTATTTTTTAATCCTCACCCAACGTCATTTTTTTTTGAGAGAAATGTGGGAGAGAGAAACATTGATCAGTTGCCTCCTAGATGCACTCTGATTGGGGATGGAACCTGCAGCCTGGGTATGTTCCCTGCCCAGGAAACAAACCCACAACTTTTTGGTGTATTGGATGACGCTCCAACCAACTGAGCCACACCGGCCAGGGCTCAGTGGTTTCCATCACTTGGTTTTAAATTGGTTTTCACCTTCTTTTGATATGTAGTATGTGTACAGCAAAGCACACAGTTCTGTGAATCCTCACAGACTGCAGCTATCATCTGCTCCACACTTAGATCAAGTAATAGGACATGCCACCGCCCCAGACCTTCTTGTGTTCCTTCCTGTCACTGCCCCGCCCCCAGAAGGGTAACCATGATCTTGATTTTTTAAAAATCTTTATTCTTCAGTTTATTAATTACATTGTTCCCTTTTGTTCCCCCTATAGGTCCTCTCCACAAGGTACCCATCCCACCCTCCGCCCTCAACCCCCGTCACTGTCCTCTCCCATAGTTGCATGATTTTTGTTCAGTCTCTTGCTGCACTTCCCACACCCCCTTTCTCCCCAAGAGTTATCAGTCCATTCCCTCTCTATGTCCCTGATTCTGTTACATTCACCAGTTTATCCTGTTCATCAGATTATTAATTCACTTGAATTTTAGATTCATTTGTTGATAGATGTGTATTTGTGGTTCATAATTTACACTTTTATCTTTTTCTTCTTCCTCTTCTTAAAGAATATCTTTCAGCATTTCATATAATATTGGTTTGGTGGTGATGAACTCCTTAACTTTTTCTTATCAGCGAAGCATTTTATCTGACTTTCAATTCTGAATGATAGCTTTGCTGGATAGAGTAATCTTGGTTGTAGATTCTTGCTATTCATCACTTTGAATATTTCTTGCCACTCCCATCTGGCCTGTATCGTTTCTGTTGAGAAATCCGCTGACAGTCGTATGGGTGCTCCCTTATAGGTAACCATCTGTTTTCCTCTTGCTGCTTTTAATATTCTCTCTTTGTCTTTTGCTCTTGGTATTTTTTTTATGATGTGCCTTGGTGTGATCCTCTTAGGGTTCCTATATATTGGGGTTCGGTGCGCTTCTTGGACTCCTAAGTCTGTTTCTTTCACCAAGTGTGGGAAATTTTCGGTCACTATTTCTTCAAATAGATTTTCATTGTCTTGCTCTCTCTCTTTTTCTGGCACCCCTATAATTTGGATGTTGATATGCTTGAGGTTGTCCCAGAGGCCCCTTACACTATCTTCAATTTTTTGGATTCTTTTGGTTTCTTGCTTTTTCAGCTAAGTGGATTTTACCTCTTTGTATTTCAAATCTTCAACTTGGTTCTTGGGGTGCTCTAGAGTACTTTTAGGTCTTTGTATGATATTTTTCATTTCAGTCAGTATATGCTTAATTTCTAGTTGGTCCTTTTTCATATCCTTGAGGGTCTCGTTTATATCCTTGAGGGTCTCGTTCATTTCCTTGTAGGTCTCATTCATTTCCTTGTAGGTCTTGCTTATTTCCTTGTAGGTCTCGGCCTTTTCTAGGAGCCTCTTGAAAAGCCCTATAACCATGGTTTTGAATTCCATGTCCAGTCGTTTTTTTTCCTCCATTTCTTTCACATCTGATTTCTTTCCATGTCTCTGCATGGTGGCTGCTTCCCTGAGTTGGTCAATTAGTTTTGTGTGGTAGACGTCCTACAAGGGACAGTGGGTCAGCCTCCCCAGTTACCTGAGGTGGATATGGGTTGCACAGTCTTGTTGAAGTTAAGCTCAGGTTAATCGTTGTTAGCACTTGGAGGGGTTGACCTCCAGGCCAATTGTCTGTGAAGCTCAGCTGTGCTCAGGTTGGATGGGCGGAGTCTCCGGGCCAAGCAGACAGTGCTAGCTCCGCCCTATGCATCCTCAGGGACTCTGTGCCAGTGGCAATGGCCGCCAGCACCTCTGAGAGAGAGCTGCTGCCGAGCTCCACTGGCTGCCGGAGAATTCAGACTCTCCCCAAATGAGTCTGCACACCCAACATCTCACCCAGGGTCGCAAAACAATGCAGTCTGATGGTTTCCCGAACGAGAAAGCAAGTCATGAGCATTCTCTGCGCGGTCACGTAGCTGCTCTGTCCCCAAGTTCACGTGCACTCAGCACAAGCTCGCCTTCTCCACAAGTCGGCAGACCCCTGCAGCACCGAGCTTCGGCGTGCCCTCCCACTGTCCAGTTTTTACCCCGTATGATTGTGGGTTCCCTGGACTTCTCCCGGAGCTGGGGAATCAGTACAGTGGGACGTCTTTGTCTCCCCGTTTGAGAAAACCAGCTGGGTTTTCAGCCGCCCGCCCTCTCCGCTGGCGCTCGCTCCAAACCTTTCTCCGTGCGTATCTTCAACGTTGTCCTCAGCCGCTCCTCTGAGTCATAGTGTCTGATCTTCACTTTTATTTGTGGAATTTTCACTCAGCCAGCTTTCCGGTGATTCTGGATGGTGTTTGTTCTGTCGTTAAGTTGTAGTTTTGAAATTGCTGTGTGGGGCAGCAAGATAGGTGTTTACCTATGCCGCCATCTTGGTTCTCTGACCATGATCTTGATTTTTAACAGCATCGATTTGTTTGGGTGGTTGTGAATTTTATGTAAGTGGAATCAGACAGTATATACTTTTAGGTCTGGCTGCTCTCAATAGTGTGCTTTGTTTTCAATATGATTTTATTTGAGAGAGAGAGGCCCTGCCGTTGCGGCTCAGCGGCGGAGTGTGCACCAGGAGGTCATGGATGGATTCCCCTCAGGGCACATGCCCATGTTGGACACTGGATCCCCTTGGGGGGTGTGCAGTGGGCAGCTTATCAATGACTCTCTTAGATGTTTCTCTCCTCCCTTCCTTTCTCTCTAAAATCAATAAAAACATATTAAAACATTAAGATTACATATTATTTTTTCAAATAATTATATCTTGGAGATCCATTGCCATTGCATTAATTTGTACCTTTTAAAATTTATTCTTTTAAATTATACATAACATTGCCTTTCATGGGTGTGGAACAGTTTTTACAAGATGTCTCTTAGGAACTTTGCAAACCCCCACGTGCCATTTCTTTCACTGTCATGAATTATGACTTCCTGCGAAAGGTGCACACAGACCTGGCCCCAGGTGACAGTCAGCTTGTGATTGAGTCCTCCGTTAACAGCTGACAGTGCACACTCTTTTTCTGAGATGAAACTCATAAAATTCTCCATTGTAAACATTTAAAGTCTACAATTCAGAGGTTTTTATATATCGACAGTGTTCTGCAGTCATCACCACTCATTGGGGATGTTTTCATCACCGCCAAAAAGAAATCCTATAATAACCATTAAGCAGTCACTCCCTGTTCTCCTTTCCCCAGGTTGCCCCTGACAACCACTGCTCTACTTTTTGTCTCTATGGATTTACCTATTCTGGACATTTCACATAAAGAGGCTCACACAATGTGTGGCCTTTTGTGCCTGGCTTCTCTCACTTAGCATATTGTTTTTGAGGTTCCTCCATGTCGTAGCATATGTCAGTGCTTCATTCCTTTTTAGAGCCGAGTAATAATCCATCGTTTAGATAGACCATATAATGTGTATCCATTCATAAGTCTGTGGACGTTTGATTTGGATTGTTTCCATGTATACACATTTTTATCAAACATTTTTTATTCATCAAAAAGAAGAAAGAACAGGGGAGGAAGTCAGAGAAACACACTCTGGCTGGCTGGAAGACGCAGCGAGCATCCATGCTCTGAGCGGCCTGTGGGGGCCATCTGGCAAGGAATGCGGGTGGCCTCTGGCAGCTGAGAGTTGTGCCTTGACTGTCAGCTAGGAATGGGAACCTCAGTCCTTCAACCACAAGAAAATGAATTCTGCCAATAGCCAGTCCCTTTGAAAGAGGACCCTGAGCCCCAGATGAGAACCACAGATCTAGCCAGCACTAGATTTTAGCCCTGTAAAAACCCTGAGCTGAGAATCTGATCATCCTGTGTTGGATTTCCGATCTACAGAAACATATAACAAATGTATGTTGTTTTAAGCTAAGTATCTATACTAATAAAAGGGTAATATGCTAATTAGACTGGGAGACCTTCTGGACAAATCCATGGTGCCAGGGCTAAGGCAGAGGCAGTTAGGGGTGATCAGGCCAGGAGGAGAGGGCAGTTGGGGGTGATCAGGCTCGGGGCAGAGGGTGGCAGTTGGGGGCAAGCAGGCCGGCAGGGGGGGCAGTTGGGGCAATTGGACCAGCAAGGGGGGACAGTAAAGGGTGAGGAGGCCAGCTGAGGGGCAATTGGGGGCTAGCAGGCCAGCAGGCAGAGTGGTTAGGGGTAATCAGGCAGGCAGGCAGGTGAGCAGTTAGGAGCCAGCAGTCCCGGATTGCAAGAGGGTGCAGGCTGGGTTGAGGGACACCCCTCTACCCCTGTGCACGAATTTCATGTACCAGACCACTAGTATGGTAATAAAAAAAAAAAAAGAAAAGAAAGAAAATACAAGGGAATCCTGTATTTTCTGGCGTATAAGACAACTGGAACTGGTGATGATAGGAGAAAGATAACAAAGAATAGAGAGAGAGCAAGTGCCGGGCAAGTCTCTGGCGAGTTAGCAACACCCATCATAACTGCAAGCTACGGTATTCATACACCTGGCGTATAAGACGACCCCCGACTTTTGAGAAGATTTTCCTGGGTTAAAAAGTCGTCTTATACGCCAGAAAGTATGGTATATGTGTGTGTGTGAAGTAGAAGTAATTATAAGACTCATTCACTTAAAATAATTTAAAATACAAAATACATACATCCCACTAAATGTGGGACCTGTTGCTTTATGTTGTGGGAGAGGTAAAGATGTTGCATTTTTACCTGGAGGGGAGTTGAGAAGGAGTGTTAGTTTATAGTCAGAAAGTTGGGCCCACATTTCTTTGCTAGTCATAGTTCTGTGTGACATTAAACAAAGCCTCAGTTTCCCCATCTGTAGAACTGGGACAGTAACAGACCCTTGTGAGGATTCAGTCATGCCTGGCCCAGGAAGAGCTTTGTCAACTGTGGTAGGCAGAATAATGGCCCTCAAAAAGATGCCCCATCCTGACCCCCAGAACCCGGGAATATGTCAGTTTACATGGCAAAAGGGACCTTTGCAGATATGATGAAGTTAAGGATCTTGAGAGGGTGAGATTAACCTGGATTATTGGGAGGAGGGGGGGATATAATCACGAGGGTCCTTACAAGGGAAAGAGGGAGGCAGAGAACCGGAGTCACAGGAGATGTGGTGATGGAAGCAGAGGTTGGAGTATGCCATTGCTGGGTGTGAAGCTGGAGGGAGGGGCTACAAGCCAAGGAGGCAGATGGCGTCTAGGAGCAAGGCAAGGAAGTGCTTCTCCCCCAAAGTCTCCTGAAGAAACAGCCCTGTGGACACCGTGATTTGAGCTCAGTGAGACCAAATTTCGGACTTCACAGCTCCAGATCTGTGAGCTGTGTTGTTTTTAGCCAGGAAGTGTGCGGTGCTTTGTGATAGCAGCAGCAGGAAACGAATATGCTACGCACCTGGCACTCAGTGAGAATCTAAAAATGTTAGCCATGGTGATTCTTTTGTGACAGATGAGAACACAGAGGCAAGCGACTCACCAAAGCTACTTGGTCAGGGAGAGTAGAGTCAGAATTACAACTCAGAGCATTTGTTTCTTCAGCAAATGGTCACTGGGAGCTTCCTGTCCATCTGTTCATTCATCCATGAGGAATGTACTGAAGGCCTCTTGTGATAACAGGATCAGCTGACATTTATGGAATGCTTGCACCGTGGCAGGCACTATTCAAGGGGCTTCATGTGTATTCCTCATTTGAATCTTCACAGCTGTATGAGGGAGAAGTTGTTACTGTCACCAAATTAAGGCCCATGGGGTGACATGAAACCATTTGCTTCAGGATCACACAGCAGTAAGCAAGCGGAGCTGGGTGGATCAGGCATTGTTCTTGGCATTGGGGACACTAAGGAATGACTCATATTGCCCCTGTCCTCATGGAGCTTAAGAGACAGATGCTAGACAAAAACAAATAAAAATGTAACTATATAATATCAAGTGGTGATAACGAAGAAAAAGAAAAAGAAAGCCGGCATGGGGGATAGAGAAGCACCTGGTAGGAGGTGGGAGGTGACTTTGATTGGTCTGAAGGCTGGAAGGAGCCAGCGGCAGGAAGGTTTGTCGGAGGAGTAGACTAGGCGGGGGATGGCAGGGGGACAGGCCCTGGGGTGAAAGGAGCCGGCCTGTTCTCAGGACAGGAGGAAGGCAGCATGGCTGGAAGAGAGCCACCAAGTGTAGCAGGAGGCCAAGAAGTCAGACTGGGATTTGTGTGCCTGGCAGACCTCACCGGCGCAGGGCTCTGAGCTGAGGGCAGCGGTGGGGGCGGGCAGAGTCGTCGGGACGCCAGCACGGCTCAACCTTGGCAAGGCCCCTCCCTCATCACTTCCTCTCTCTTCAGCATGTTCACCTGGTGGGGAAGGAGCCCTAACCAGCGCTAGCAAGCCTGCACAGTCTCTGGTCTCAGCTCTGCCGCTCGCCAGCTGTGTGACCTTAGGGAGTTACATAACCACTTCCTTCCTCCATTCACTCATGTATAAAAGGAAGATAATAATAGCCCTGCCTTGCAAAGCCGTTGCGAGGAGAAAAGATGCATGCTTTATGTGCCTGGCACATGGCGGGCCCGTGGCTGTCCACAGCAGCTGTTGGTATGGTTTTAGTATCTGTGTCATCTCAGCCCTCTTCAGAAGGGTGGTTGTTATGAGGACCCTCCCTTGCACATGTGAGTGTGCTGCCTCAGAGGGTGCGCGTCACCCAGGGCTGCACACTTAGAAATGACAGGGCTGGGTTTGAACCCAGGCTTGTCTCATCCCAAGTCCTGGCTCCTTCCTTCCATGTCGGGATGCTCTTGTGTGTAGCCCTGTGCAGGTGACGTCTGTGTGAACTCCTGGCGGGGAAGTGACAGGGCAGATTGGAGCGTCAGATGATTTGAGCGGTGGTGGACTAGGTACTTTTGAGGGTTGGAATAACTTGTCATTCTGTATGTGTGGTTTTTAAAAAATTATTATTGATTTCAGAGTGAGGAAGTGAGGGATAGAAACATCAATGATGAGAAAGAACTGTTGATCAGCTGCCTCTTGCACACCCTCCCCACTGGGGTCAAGCCCGCAATCCGGGCATGTGCCCTGACTGGAAATTGAACCGTTTATGGGTCAGTGCTCAACCACTGAGCCACACCAGCGGGCTAACTTGTCATTCTAGGATCCAAGTACAGGAGTCCCAAACTAGAAAGCAGGAGACTTGCCTCAGCGGTTCCCAACCGCCCTCCATCCCCACCTGGCTTTCTGCACCCCTAACTGGCAGGTCCTACAGGGAGCTCTTTCCTTCTTTTGACAGATAATTATCGAGCTTCCTATTTAATGAAAGGCTAATATGCAAATCGACCCAACGGCCAACGACCAGTCACTGTGACGCACACTGACCACCAGGGGGCAGACGCTCAATGCAGGAGCTGCCCCCTGGTGGTCAGTGGGCTCCCACAGGAGGAGCGCTGCTCAGCCAGAAGCCGGGCTCACGGCTGGTGAGCAAAGCAGCGGTGGCAGGAGCCTCTCCTGCCATCAGTTGGACATCCCCCTAGGGCTCCCGGACTTCGAGAGGGCACAGGCTGGGCTGAGGGGATTCCGCCCCCCCCCCCACATGAATTTCATGCACCGGGTCTCTAATTGACTAATAATGCCTCCTGACTGACAGTGGTAGAGTGTCTATTACATACGGGCTATTTGACCATAGTATTTACGTGCATAGATATGGCTATCATCCCCATTTTACAGACGAGGAAACTGAGGCTCCACGAGGTTAGAGGCCATATAGCTAGTGTTTGGCAGAGCTGCGTTTTGAACCCAGGAAGCAGTGATGAGAAAACCAGAACAGGGCCGTACCCTCAGGGAACTTCCCCAGAATCCTGTGTGATTGGGGTGGAAACTGGTAAGTACTGCCAAGGAGAGCAGATTATAAGCTGATCTGGCAGAGTCTGGAGGAGCCGGGGAAGAGGATGTGGGGGTTTATGAATATTTTTGAGCTCTGAATGCTGCATGCTAGGGACAAGATGGAACCACCCAGTATTAGCCGCCTACTTGACCCAGAGTTGACATTGCGAAGAGATATGGTGGCTCATATGCGGGTCATCCCATTCCCAAGGCCCCACGGCGAGCCCTGGGCAGAGCAGGCACTAACAGTGGGCTTCCCCTCTCTTGCAGTTAGAGAAGGAGGAGCAGATACATAGTGTGGACATCGGGAACGATGGCTCGGCCTTTGTGGAGGTGCTGGTGGGCAGCTCGGCTGGAGGGGCCGGGGAGCAAGACTATGAGGTAAGCAGGGACTTGCGATGGGCCCCAGGCTGATCCATGCCCCAGATATCCCATCACTGCTTCCCCTGGGTGCCAGACTGGGGTGGACATGAGTCACACTGACCACTGCCCTCTGGAGGAGCCCGGTGTGCGTGTACTGAGGAGACAGGTGATAAATGCTGCACAGCAAGGAAGGGACCCGGTTGGATGGGGTGGCACATGTTTGCTCTAAGATTCAGTCACAGCCCGAGAGCAAAACTGCTTTACCCAGCCCCAGGGGCTCTCACAGATGTCCTGCCAGTTGAGATTCTGAATTGTGTGGTTGCCTCTGTGAGTCACTTGATTTGTGACAGATGTTTCCAAGAAGGAATGCCTTTTGTTCTATTATAAATATTTAAAAAAGTTGGCACAATTCTTTTTTTTTTTTTTCTGGTTGAATTAATTAGAGCTGGATCGATGAGATCATAGTTAGCCAGCTAATTAATCAATGAAATGTTTTTGGGTAAAAATAGACCTACCGTGAGAAGGAGAGTTTATAATTTTAAGTGAATAAACCGGTTCTCTACAAGATACGTTTTTTTTCTTGCAGTGAGAAATTTTTTGTTTCTGTTTTTATTTTTAAAGAATAATTTATTGATTTTTAGAGAGAAAAAGGAAAGGAGAGAGAGGGAGCAAGAAAGAGAAACATCTATTGGAGAGTGCAACATCTCAGTGGGCTGCCTCATCCAGGCCCCGACCAAGGATGGAGCCGAAATCCGGGCATGTGCCCTGACTGGAAATGGAACTGGCAGCTTCCTTTTGCACAGGAGGATGCCCAACCAACTGAGCCCCACTGGCCAGGGCAGAAATTGTGTTTAACTGTGGTATGTTTGGCATACAATAAAATAACACAGATCTTACAGTAGAGATCAAAGAGTGTTTGACAAACGTATGCACCTGTGCAGCTGTCTCCCGAATCAAGACATGGAGAACTGCCAGCAGCACTGAAAGCTCCCTGTGTCCCTTTCATAGTCACTCCTCCTCCCCATGCCCTTCCTCCCCGCAACTCCCAGCTCAGGCCACCTCTGACTTCCTTTCTGTCACTATGGATTAGTTTTGCCTGTCCTAGGATTTCATTTAAATGGAATCTCACAGTATGTACTTTTTTGTGGGTGGCTCTTTCACTCAGCATATGGTTTTTGGAGATTATCCCATATTGTGACTATGTCAGTGGTCTGTTCCACTTTATTGCTGAGTCGTGCTCCACTATAAACATAAACCACGATTGTTTTCCATTCTCTTGTTGGTATCTCTCGCCACTTTTTGACTATTGTGAATAAAATAACACTGCTGCATTATTTTTGTATAGCTTCTTTTGGAGATTTGTTTTCATTAAATACCTAGGAGTGGAATCGCAGGGTTTTAGGGTAAATATATGTTTTAACCTTACTAGAAATTGAGTTTTCCACAGTGGTTGTATCATTTTATATTCCTTCAGCAGTATATGAGAATTCTAATTGCTTCACATCCCTACCCACAAGCCTCCCTCTGAATGTCACATTGGCCGGAAGTGGGTCACGTGTGCATCTTTGGACCAGCCATTGACAGAGGGAATTTGATTGCTTTGACCAATTATGATTCATCCCTTAGTGTTGGGTATGAAGTCTTTGATTCTTTTTCAAAATTGCCTGGTCAGTTTTTATTATTATGTGTTCCTTCATCAGTCTGTCCACTTATTTCTTTAAACTATTCAAAATATTTTTATATTGTATGTTTGATATTTTCAATATACGCAGCCTTTGTGAGTCTGATCTGCACTTTGTGGTTTCTGCTGATCCTAAGTCATGGCAGCTTGTTTCCTCATGCCTCGTGGGTGTGTGTGTGTGTGTGTGTGTTCTGTTCTGTGGGAACGTATCTATGAGAAATCTTAGAGGACTGGGTTTGAAGTACATTCCTCCAAAGAGTATTTGCCCAGGTGTCAGGTGACACTGTGTACATGGGACCACTTAAAATGCTCGACTTGTGTTTTTCCAAGCAGATAGCTAGTATGAATTTTTGCTCCAAATCCTTAAGAGTACAAACTCATGATCAGGAGTTGTCCACAGATGAATTTTCATCTGTTCCCTGCTCTCCTCCAGAGCTCAGGCTCCCACTCTCTCCAGAGGCACATTTCCCCTGAGCTCATGGAGGAGGAGCCCAGCTCTGTGAGGTTTGGCGGTGGTCTCTAGATGCTGTTTTTCCTTGCTTGGAGCGCAGGCTTGGTCTTCTATTCCCCACTGCCACCACCCACAAGGGCCCTTTAAATCAAGCTCTGTGTGCCACCCAGGGTCAGCACTAGGACAAAAACCACATCAGTGCCACCCACCGTATCAGTCAGGCTCCTACCAGGAGACTGAAACCACACCAATTATTTTAACAGGGAATTAGTAACTGATGAGGCAAGAAGACTAAGGTGTGATGAAGAAGCAAGTGTAGGGAGCAGCTGCCTTTTGCTCCCCCTAGTGTTGGGGGAACAAAAGGAAAAGGTAGGAATGATTGAAACAGTTGTTGGAGATTGGGTTCCATAGAGCTGAAACTCTGACTCTGGGAGGGGCTGGATGAGGCGAGTTCTGCAAGTGCTGTAAGCTGTGAACTGACTGCTCTGCTGCCCTGGGAAGGAGCACTTGGAGAAGCAGAGGTGTGCCTGGGGTGATGCTCACAGGATCTGCCAGGAGCAGATCTTCCAGTCTTGCAGCCTGTCTCCAGCTCCTCCTCCTGGCAGAGCCCGATGAGGAGCAGTTGGAGAAGCAGAAAGGTCCAGACTCAACTGGGTGGGTTTTAGCTGCGAGAATCACTTAGTAACTGGCACAGCTCTCTCATTTCTGGCCTCTGATAACTCTGCTCACCTTTCCATTGCCTCAGCCTTGCAATTCCAAAAGGTGTTTGAATACTGTGCCAACCATCGTGAGTCTTCTCTGCAGGGAGGGTTTGTTTCTTAGGTCATGTAGCCCCGCCATATGGCCAAATATGGAAGGCTCTGTGCAAGAATTTAAGAAGGATCATTCATACCTGAACATAGAAGGCTTTCTCTGGGACCTGTGTCAGGGAAGGACTGACCGGAGGCCCAGAAACAAGAGAAGAGTCTAGAGACCTTGATGCAGGTCAAGGCATGAGCTGGATGTGGTGACGCCCTAGCTTTCTCTCTGGCTAGGCATCTTCCCAGCCCCATAGGATGCATCGTTTAAAGGAGCCAGCCTCATTTATTGTGTCCTCTCCCAGGTCCTTCTGGTCACCTCGTCTTTCATGTCCCCTTCTGAGAGCCGAAGTGGCTCCAACCCCAACCGTGTTCGCATTTTTGGGCCTGACAAGTTGGTCCGGGGAGCAGCTGAGAAGCGCTGGGACCGAGTCAAAATTGTTTGCAGCCAGCCCTATAGCAAGGTACCTAGGGTGGGAGCTGGGAGTGCAGGGTCCTTGGTTGTGGGTGAGGAGAGAGCTGAGGGGCCAATATTGAGCCCCAGAAGGCTGGGGGGATTGGGCAGCTGGTGTCCTCATGGGGCCATGAGGAGGCTTTCCCTGAAATGGATTTGAGTTCCCCCTCGTATGAGGCTTTGTTTCCTGGACGATGTCTTGGGCAAGTGAGCTGTAGGCCCTCAGAGGGGAACTGGAGGAGGGGGACAGCTGACTTGTTGGAGAGCTGGTCTAAGGGAGGGGGCCTTGGAGTTAATTTAACATCAAGAGAATGAAGTCAGACACTGGGTTTAAGATGGCTACACCACTTCTTACAGCGTGACTTTGGGCAGGTGACGTAATCTTTCTGGTCTCAGTTTCCTGATCCTTATGAGTTGCTGTGAGTTAGGATGCTGAGCTGTGATACAAGACCCCAGTGGTAATGACACCACACAGTGGAGGTATCCTTACCCGGGGAACTATCCTGGGGGGTACTTGACTGGTCATCCAGGGAGCCAGGTTCTTCCCATCTTATGGCTCTGCATCCAGCTGGCATGGGGGAGAGCCTGGAGCATTTCCGTATTCCGGAAGCG
Source organism: Antrozous pallidus (assembly GCA_027563665.1). Lineage (NCBI taxonomy): Eukaryota > Metazoa > Chordata > Mammalia > Chiroptera > Vespertilionidae > Antrozous > Antrozous pallidus. Next base: position 17,134,826 of record CM050525.1, read on the forward strand.
GCAGGCAGCATTCCCTCCTGTTCCATTGCCCATTGCTTATGAGGCCAGCGGGACTGAGGCCAGTGAAAGGGCGCAGAGCTGTGCTGGTCCAGCGTGAAGGCTCCATAACAGCTGGCTGTGATTATTGTCCGCAGTGTCACACAGACATCTTCCTAGATGAGGCAAGAGCCAGAGAGAGGGTTCCCTAAGTTAAAGGGCTTTAGTCCTTGGCCAGGTTCCCTGACTCCAACCCTTCTTTTCCAGGACTCCCCCTATGGCCTGAGTTTTGTACGGTTTCACAGCCCTCCAGACAAAGATGAGGTAGAGGCTTCACCCCAGGTAAGCTTTACCCACTACCCCCAGAGCCTTCGCCCTGCCTCTTCTCCCCCACCTGCCAATAATCCACACCCACTGCACTGACCTTGTGGGACCTTAGAAGGTGACCAAGCTTGGCCAATTCCGTGTAAAGGAGGAGGATGAGGGTGCCAGCTCCCTGAGACCAGGGGCCCTCTTCTTCAGCCGGATCAACAAGACATCCACTGGTGAGTGTGGAAAACCTGAGGCCTGAGTGAGTGCAGGGTTGGGACCTAGACTCCTGGGTCTGAGGGGGAGGAGATTAGGGGGCTGGCATCCTGGGTCTAAGGCGGGGGGGGGGGACGGAAGAACACCCCTCTGTTACATGGATAGGAGCTAAAGGGCCTAAGGGCCCAGTCTTATCCTGGTTCCACTTTCTCCCTCTGTAGCCACAACCAGTGACCCAGCAGGACCCAGCTATGCAGCTGCCACACTGCAGGCCTCAAGTGCCACCTCCTCAACCTCTCCAGCCTCCAGGGCAGTCGGCAGCACCTCCAAGGTGAGGTCATCAGACCCTGACAGGTGGAGAAGGAGGGGAGAAGCTAGAGGCCTCATTTCATCTCACCCCGCTTAGCCTCAGGAGTCCCCCAAAGGGAAGAGGAAGTTGGATTTGAGTCAAGAAGAAAAGAAGGCCCCCAGCAAACCGTCAGCCCAGCTTTCACCACCTGCCCGCAAGAAACCCAAACGTGAGCAAAGTGGATTCCTTGTTCCCACGGGCGGAGAGGACTGGGGGCGGGGCCCTGGAGCTGAGGGCGGGGCTAGTCCCAGCAGTGCTAACTGAACCTGCACTTTGGTTTCGTAGTGCTTGCACCCATCTCTACCCCTGCCACTGCCTCAGTCCCTGCCCCAGCACGGGGGGCAGCCCGAGGAGAAGGCACGGAGCACAGGGGACCCCGAGCTGGCCCGCAGGAGATGGGGAAGATCCTTAAGGGCGTGGTGGTGGTGCTGAGTGGCTTCCAGAACCCCTTCCGCTCGGAGCTCCGGGACAAGGCCCTAGAGCTCGGGGCCAAGTATCGGCCAGACTGGACTCCAGACAGCACCCACCTCATGTAGGCCTGTGTCCTCCTCCTTCCCACCTTCCTGCTGCCACTCCTCCGCCTCCGTCTCCATCTTGCTTTCTCTCTCTCTGCCTGTCTGCCTGTATGTGTCCTCGTCTCTGTCTCTTCAGTTCTCTGTATGGATCCTCTGCCTTGTTTCCTCTGAGTTGTACATCTTTCCTTCTGTCTCCCTGTTTCTCCATGCCTGTTTCTTTTTCTCTCTTACTCTTCTTTTTTCCCTCTCTCTGTCTCCCTCTTCTCTTTTGCCCCTCAGATCACACCTGACTGACACCCTCCATTCTGCTCCCCACAGCTGTGCCTTTGCCAACACCCCTAAGTACGGCCAGGTCCTAGGCCTCGGGGGTCGCATTGTGCGAAAAGAATGGGTGCTGGACTGTCACCGCATGCGGCAGCGGCTGCCCTCCCGGAGGTGAGCCTCCCTGCACACGTGTGGTACACGCGTGTATACACATACCCATGTGCCTACCCTGCTCCTCAGCCCTGCGCTGGGCAAAGCTAGGGATCTGGAGAGAAGTCAGACTGGAGCCTGCTAGTGGGGAGCACAGTGGGCCCGGAACAGAGTGAGCTGACTTCTGAGAGGAGGAGGAAGGGCACGGCAGGAGTCGGGAGGAGGGAGAGAGGACTTGCCTGGGGGCTCGCGCGCGCGGGCTCTGTGAGTCTGCTGGGCAGAGAAGGAAAGGACATTGCAGGCTAGAGAAACAGCATGTGCTGAGACTTAGGGGCGGAGAACAGTGTATTGGGGCTTGTTTAGATTAATTTATTAAATTTTTAAATTTATTTATATTTATTGTTGAGGGTAGATTCATTTAAAGCGAGACCCCGAAGCCCCTGCTTGGTGCCACGCCGGCCCCTGCGATGCGGGGCGCCCAACCATCAGGCCCTGCCTTTGACAAGGCCTCTCACTTTGATGAGGGGCCAGTCTTGTTACAAAACAGTATGGGTCCTGGCCAGGTTGCTCAGTGGTTAGAGCGTGGGCCTGTGGAATGAAAAGTCACAGATTCGATTCCAGTCAAGGGCCTGTACCTTCGTTGCAGGCTTGGTCCCGGAACTGGTCGGGGTGCTTGAGGGAGGCAACCAATCGATGTGTTTCTCTCTCTGTCTCTCCCTTTCCCTAAAAAAAAAAAAAAAAAATCAATGGAAAAAATATTCTCAGGTGAGGATTGACAAAAAACAGACAAACAAATAATAAACAGGATGGATGCTTGGTGATATGACTCTGAGGTTGAGCGCTGACCTACGAATCAGACAGCGGTCACCAACCAGTCGTCTGCAGGATCGAAAGGTTGGCGACAGCCGAACCAGAAGATCCAAGTTGCAGCTCCTGGCCAGGGCCCTTGCCTGAGTTGCAGGCTCCACCCCCAGTAGCGGAGTGCGGGACACAGCCACCAGTGATTCCCTTTCATCATCAATGTTTCTGTCTCTCTCCCTTCCTCTCTGAAATCAATAAAATCTATTTTTTAAAATAAGATTTAAAAACACGTATGGAGGAAGACCCAAGGAGAAACCGCAGTGTGTAAGGGTCTTCAGGGATGAGAAGGGGTTTACCAGGCTGAACAGAGAGCCTGCTGAGTGGAGGAGCCAAAGTTGGGGTCAGCCTGGTGTCTGCCCCGAGGAAGGGCAGGTGGCTCCGCTTGCGGTGGGAGGAAAATGAGGCTGGGGCAGCAGGAGCCATGGGAGGCTTTGGAGCTGGGGAAGGACAGGTCAGATCTGAGGTCCGTGGATTGGAAGGGAGACTTGTGTTATACTCCATGGGAGAGAAGACCGGAGTGTGTTCAGAATTGGGGTTGTACCTGCTGTATTTGTGAGACTCTTATTGGGGAGAAGCTGGAGGTGGAGGTGGAGATGGAGGCTGAGGAGTGGTGGGATCAGCCAGAAAGGACTTCTAGCGAGGGCCAGGGCAGGGCTCTGTCCAGCTCTATAGCTCGGGAATGCAAACACCTCTGGAAGCCAAAAGTGTTTTTCTGGGTTTGGCACAAACACACTGGCTGCATGATCGTCCTGAGCTGATGCGAGACTATTTATGACCTTTATTCCATTAAGTGTGTTATATTGTTTACAGAAATATTCATGGGTTTGATTTACAGGCCACTTCCTTCTTTCCCATAGATTGATATGAAACTATGTATCTCTAAAATCCGAAAATTTGAAACTTCTAAAAGCCACCTGGCTGCAGAGGTGTCTGAGCAGCAAGGAGCCACGGGAAGTTTGGGAAGGAAAGGGGCAGGCCCGCCGTGAGGGCTGGTGTCTAGGCAAGGCTCCTGGGGGGGGCTGGGCCTCGGGATAGAAGTGGGATGGGCTGGGGTCTGTGTAGGGACAGAGGAGCTGGATTGGGGTCATTGTCTGCCCAAGAAAAGGCAATAAACAGTGCTAGGTTTGCAACTGGGTTTTTTTGTTGTTGTTGTTGTTGTTTGTTTGTTATAGATTTTTGATTTCAGAGAGGAAGGGAGAGGGAGATAGAAGTATCAATGATGGGAGAATCATTGATCGGTTGCCTCCTGCACACCCTCTACTGATACGTGCCCTGACCAGGAATCAAACTATGATGTCCTGGTTCTTTTTTTTATTTTTATTTTTTAATATATTTTATTGATTTTCTACAGAGAGAAAGGGAGAGGGATAGAAAGTCAGAAACATCGATGAGAGAGAAACATCGATCAGCTGCCTCCTGCACATCTCCCACTGGGGATGTGCCCGAAACCACGGTACTTGTCCTTGACCAGAATTGAACCCGGGACCCTTCAGTCCGAAGGCCGACCTCTATCCACTGAGCCAAACCGGTTTCGGCTGATGTCCTGGTTCTTAAGTCGATGCTCAACCACCTAGCCTACACCGGCCGGGCTGCAAATGGGATTTATTATTTTTTTTGCAACTGGGTTTTGATCAAAATAATTAAATTCAGAAAGCACTTTATATTTTTAAAAGTTGATGGAAGATTCCCGGGTGATGGCTCTCCCCACAATAATCACAAATTGAATTTTTAAAATCTTTTAGTTCCAAGCACTTTAAAGAAAAGGCTTATAAGCCTACTATTGATTCTTTAATCAACTATGACACTTTAAATTTTCTGAATTTCCCATGAGCCAGTGCTGTCCAGTGAGTGTGACTTACCTGAATGGTGTTTCACCAGCTTTGGAAAAGTCAAATTATGTGCAGAGGGTCTTCATGTGCGTACCATGAAAGTAAAGCCAACACATTTAACTGCTTCTGCTACATAATTTGTCCTGGGATTGAGGCAAAGACGTTATTCTCCATGTGCCTTCGTTTCCTCATCTGTAAATGGGGCTCACATACCACCTACCTCAGGATTCCGTGACTCCACATCTGTCAGGTGTTTAGATAGTGCCTGGCACATAGGAAATCCCCTGTAAGTGTCAGCTGTTGTTATTACTAGAACCAGGAGAGTTCTTTTCCTGGAGTGTCAGCAGCTTAAGGACCATGAATATAGTGCCAAGGTTGAAGAAATCTATTTGCTTTTGGGAATTTTCCCTTAATTTCAGGCATTCTCCCAAAGAGAAACTGATTTTGATTCTCAAAGGGGGACATTATTTCTGATTTTTTCTCTCTTCCCGAAATGGGGCACTTCTTCCGCCAGAGGAGGGAGGGCAGCCAGGAGGAGCTCTGGTGGCTGGGGTGACGGGGTCAGTGGGGCCTTCCAGAGCGGGAAAGAGAGGCAGCTGGGAGAGTGGCCATGCTGTGACCCTGAGCACCCTCCCTACAGGCCCCAGAGGACAGGACATCCTGTTTGTCTGAGGCCTGATTCCTTCCCCAGGTACCTCATGGCAGGGCCAGACTCCAGCAGCGAGGACGAGGGCAGCCCTCACAGCGGCGGCGGCAGGGATGAAGCCCCACGGCGTCCCCAGAAGGTCTGCTGTCCCCTGACCAGATGTGGGAGGGTGTCCTGGAAGGAGGGTATGGGTCTGTTGTAGTCCCGAAAGTCCACTCCTGTCCCCTATGGCACACCTCCCCACAGACCTTCCACCCGCTCAGCCCCTTGTGTGCTCGCTCACCCACTCTCCCTCCTCAGTGCCCCCAGACCAAAACCAAGGCCCCCCGGGCAGCAGGATCCAGCTCACCCCACACTCCCTCAACTCCAGAAGAGACCAAACCAGCCTCACCAGGGTCCCAGGAAGATACCCACGCTGAGGGGGAGTGGTCAGGTCAGAGCCTTGGGGAGGAGGGGGCTGGGGGCCTGGACTCCTGGGTCTGAGGGAGGAGGAGGCTGAGGGCCCCCCCGATAACTGGATCTCGAGATCTATCGAGGTTGGGGTTTAGGATGCCTGTGTGAGACTGCAGAGGGTTACCAGTCTTCCCAGAAGACGGGGTCACCTTTCATTGACTAAGCTTCTACTCGAAGAAGGACAGGACAATGGAGCGGAAGATTCTGAGGACACTGAGGATGAGCTGAGAAGGTAGCATTGGGGCTGGGGGGTCAGGGTGGGCCAGGCCTTGGGTAGAGGGGATCTGGTCTGCATACTCTTCCCCCACCCCTCTTGGCTCCCAGGGTGGCTGAGCAGAAAGAACAAAGGCAGCACACTGGCCCGGGAGAGAATGGCGAGGACCCATATGCGGGATCCACAGATGAGAACACAGACAACGAGAGTCCCCCAGAGTCTCCCAACCTGCCAATTCCTGAACTCCCAGGTCGGAAATCCCCCTTCCCTCCCTCCTGAAGTGGGGTGGGATCTGTCCCTCTCAGTTCTCATCTTGCTCCAGCTAGCCTAGGATTGCTGCTACCCATCCTGGGACTTGTCTCCTGATCTCCTTCTCGCCGCTGCCTGCCTTTGCCATCTCTTTGTTCTTAGGCCTGTTCCCTTCCCTTCCCTTTCTGTCCCCCATCACAGCCTCCATCACAGTCCAGCACCAGGCAGGTGTGACCGCCTCCTTTGGCTCCACTCCAGGTGTGAACAGCCCTCCCTCAAATCGGAGCTTACCCCCCCTAGGCTTCAGGATGACCTGGAAGGCTTTTAAAATCTGCAGATGCCCAGCCTCCCACCCCACCAGTTCAGTTTTTGTGTGGAGTGGGGCAGTGGAAAAGGAACGAGACCAACCAGATGAAGGGGTGGCCGGTTCGCCAGTCTCTGACTCGGCCAAGCTTATTCAGTGCATCAGCCCATTTGTGACTTGAGAGAATGAGGGCTCTCTGTGAGGGCTCTGGTAGGGAAGGAACTGTCTGTCTCTTCTCCCTGGCCTCTCGGCCCTTTGATGGCCGACAGCAGGTGCCTGGGAATTGGGAATCATGTAAGGAGCACATTACGATCAGTGGAATTGTATCTTTTACCATTAAAGAAAGCAACAACGGAAAACCAGGCTCTGCTGGGCTGGCTGAACCGCTTGTCCGCGTTGCCCTGCCGCTGCCCTGTCCTCCTGTTTGGCCTCCGTGGCTCCTGGGTGGTGCCTTGCACTCCAGGGCCTCACCTTGGCTCTTCTACCACCTCCCCAGACTTCTTCCAGGGCAAACACTTCTTCCTGTACGGGGAGTTCCCTGGGGACGAGCGGAGGAAGCTCAGCCGCTTTGTCACAGCCTTCAATGGGTGAGTCGCTGGGGGTGGGACTGGGTCGGTCGGTCGGGGGTGCTAAGTTTTGAGGAGGGGTGTGGTAGGTTGTGGGAAGGAAGGCAATTGGGAGGTGGGGAAGGGGCGAACCCTGCAGGATGGGCACAGACCACAGAGTTCAGTAGCAGGGCTTCCTTCTCCAAGGTGAGGCTCCCGGCCACCGCTGGAAGGATTGGTGACAGTGGGAGCCGTCAGTATTGTGGCTGTGGTGAGACTGGCACATGGGACAGTGGAGGGTCCACAGCAGCCTCTAGGGCAATAGGTGGGGATAGGAGAGGACACCTTTGAGAATGGATGGGCAGTGGATGTCAGCAGAGGGGAGCCCGATTCTCCGCCTCTTTTCTTCTTCCACCAGGGAGCTCGAGGACTACATGAGTGCCCGGGTCCAGTTTGTGATCACAGCACAGGAGTGGGACCCCAGCTTTGAGGAGGTGAGTTCAGAGGGGCAGGGAAAGGGAGACCCAAACTGCCCTGGAATCTCCTCTATCCCTTCCTCTCTCACATGTGTCCCTTGCCCCCCTGCAGGCCCTGATGGACAACCCCTCCCTGGTGTTTGTTCGCCCGCGTTGGATCTACAGTTGTAACGAGAAGCAGAAGTTACTTCCTCACCAGCTCTATGGGGTGGTGCCCCAGGCCTGAAGTATGTGCGTGTGCGCACGCACAAACACGCACAAACACACACACACACACACACACACACACACACACACAGAGTTTAATAAAGCTGACTTGGCTTGGAGCCACTGCCTTTCGCACCCAGGAGTTTCCCAGAAATTCTAAGAGGCTCCCAGCTGCGTCTTATGTCTTAAGAGGCAGGTCTCTGAGCTGCCTGAGAGTCCTGACCTGGAGTCCTGGAGAGAGTGAGGGGCTCGCTAGGAGGGCTTTGGTAGAAAGGAGCTGTTGGGCACTTCTCGCTGGCCCCACCGCCCTGTGGGGAACTGTGGGGAGCAGGCGCCAGGGAACTGGGAATGACTCTGGGGGGTCAGGGTGTGCCTGGGTCTTGGTTGTCCCTTTGTGGGTCCTGGGCTGGAGGTCTGGATGCTCTCTGGAAGTCTCAGTTCCCCTGCCAGGGGTCTCTCCCTTTCCACAGGGTTCTCTGGCGTCGCTCTGTAACTGTCACAGATGGTTCCACATCACCTCGTGTGGGAGGTAGAATGGGGGAAGGGACATTTTAATCAAGCTGCCCAAATCCTGAACCCCCTTCAAGGCTCCAGACACTTAAGGTTGGAGCTGAGCTTGGTGTTTAGAGATAATCGGGACAGATGATGGGGTGTCGTTCAAAGGCCTGGAAGTGGGAGCTGCTAGCCTGGTGTCTGGGTGGAGTTGAAAGAGCATTGCCACCCTTGGTGAAGAGGCTGTAGGGGCAGATCTGTCTAGAAAGGGGCACAGTCCTTGCAGCCGCAGGCTCCAGTGTGGTAGCCAGTGGACACAGGTGGCTATTTAAATTACAATGAAATGAGCCCTGGCCTGTTGCTCAGTGGTTAGAGCATCGACCCTTGGACAGAAGTGTCGGGTTCAATTTCTGGTCAAGGGCATGTACCTCGATTGCAGATTCATCCCTGCCCCAGTCCAGCTGTGAGCAGGGGCAACCAGTCGATGTGTCTTTCAAGTTAATGTTTCTCTCCCCCCTTCTTACTCTCTCTAAAAGTCAATGGGAAAAATATCCTTGGATGAGGATTTTTAAAAAAAGACGGTGACGTTAAAGGAAAAATCCACTTCCTCACACTGGCCCCGTTTCAGTGTTCTGGCCACGCCGGGCAGCACGGGCTTCTGCCTCTGAGGGCAGCAGGAGCATGGCTGTCGGCACCAGGCAGAGTCCTGGACTTCTCCGGGGGGCTCAGGAAGGGTTTGAGCAGCACACAGGACTGGGTCCTCTGGGTTTGGTCTGCCCTTTGGGTAATCTTTTCTTGGACATTCCAAGCCCATTCCCAGCTTTGCCCCGTCAGCTAACCAAGGGCCACCAATCTTAATCCTTTCTCTTTGTTTACCTTTGCTTTTTCGTCTGTAAGATGAAGTTGGTATTAGATTCTGCATCCACTCATTCATTTTTCATTCATTCGTACATGTACTGACCATTCACTATGTTACCTCCTCTTGTTGCTATAACAAATTACTACAAACTTAGTGTCTTAAAACAAACATTTCTATTCTAGGTCTGAAGTCTGAAATGGGTCTCACTGGGCTAAAACATCACGGTGTAGGCTGCCTGCTTTCCTTCTGGGGGCTCCAGGGGAGGCAGTTTCTTGGCTTCTCCAGCGTGTAGCAGCTGTTCACATTCCATTCCCCTCCCACAGGCAAAGGCCAGGCAAGTCTTTCTCATGCACATCGTCCCCCTGACACCAAATCTTTTGTCTTATTCTTCCACATTTAGACTCGGATGACTATGTGGAGCCCACATGGATAATTTGGGATAATCTCCTTTTTAAGGTCAGCCAATTACAACCGTAATTCCTTCTGCTGCCTAAGCCTCCTTTGCCACATTCCATATCCCTTGGTTCCAGGGATTAGGATGGGCTCCTCTTTGGGAGGCCCTTGTTCTGCCCAGCATACCCACTGTGAGTGCGACACAGGCTGCAGAGTGAAAAAGCAGACACAGGCCCTCACTCCTGGGCTGACATTGTGCTGGGGGGAGACAGTGAGTGTGTGTGGCAGTGTTGGGCAGGGGTAAATGCTGTGAGCGGAGAGAGCAGGGCAGTTACACACCGAGTGGCAGGGCCAGGAGGGGGTATGGAGTCATAGGAGAAGGCATCCCAGGGGACTTCCCCTTCTGCAGGGCCTTGGAAAGGGTCCTGGGAAACTGGTCCAGGCAGAGGAAAAGCAACTGCAAAGACCGTCCGGCAGGACACATGCAGGGAGCAGCCAGGCATCGGGGTGTCGGGAGACCTAGCTTCACTCTGAATCAGCACTGCCCTGCCCCTGCCCGCCTTCTTATTGTTTGGTTGCAGACCAGTCTCATCTTGTAAGATTGGACCAGATAAATGAGTTTGTGCCCTTGAATCTTTGAGGTGGTGTGGTTGCTACAGAGGAACTCTTCCCAGACAGCTCTGTATGTATACATGGACACAATTCATGCTGTCAAGTTTGGAGGAGGGACTGGAATCCTTACCTTACCCAGCCCCACCCCCTCCAGATGTTGCTGAGTAATCTATAGCTCATCTCCATTTACCTGGTTAATTCTACCCCTTATGCTGGAGCCTGCACAAACCATCTCTCAGTCCATCCTTCAAACCTTTCAGGTTTCAGCTCAAAACATTATCTGCTCAAGAAGGCCTTTTCTACCCTAGCTGGTTTGGCTCAGTGGACGGATCGTTGGCCTGGGGACTGAAGGGTCCTGGGTTCAGTTCCAGTCAAGGGCATATGACAGGGTTGCAGGCTTGATCCTTAGGGGCATGCAGGAGGCAGCCGATCAGTGACTCACTCTCATCATTGATGTTTTTATCTTCCTTTCTGAAATCAATAAAAACTTTTAAAAAGAAGGCCTTTCCTAACCTCTAGAATAGTATATATTAGGTATACACTCTTATCATGCTGTATCATATTTCTAACTTGATTTGTTTATGGTCAAACTTAACAGGCTCTTCCTCTATAATTTTTTGTGTCTTAAAAATACTTTCTCTGCTTCTGAGGTTACTAAGATATTCTCCTTTATTTCCATTTAAATGAGTGTTTGTGCTTCAAATTTAGATCTTAACTCCCTAGCTTTTGTGTATGGTGTGAGGTAGGGATCTGTATTAGTTTTCTATTGTTGCTGTAACAAATTACCACATGTTTAATGACTTTAAACTATACACATTTATTTTTACAGTTCTGGAGGTCAGCAGCCCAAAATCAGTCTCTGGGCCAAACTCATGGTGGCACAGGCCTGGGTTCCTTCTAGAGGCTCTAGGGGCGAATAATTTCCTTGACTCTTCTAGCCTCTAGAGGCTGCCAAATTCCTTGACTCGTGGCCCTGCATCACTCAATCTCTGCTTCCATTGTCACGTCTCCTCTGACTTCTGTTTCCCTCTTCCCCAGATGAGGATTATATCGGGCTCACAAATAATCAGGATAATATTGCCATCTCAGAATCCTTAGTCACATCTGCAAAGTCCATTCTGCCATGTGTAAGCTAACATAGGTGCCAGGAGTTAGGATGGGGACAACTTTGGGGGACCATTATTCTGCCCATCACAGGGTCCCTCCCATTTCATTTTTTTTTCACCTCAGCTAACTCACAGATTATTCTGTCCTTTCCATATATAGCAGGGGTCAGCAAATTGCAGTCCATAGGCAAAATCCAGCCCACTAGTTTTTGAAATAAAGTTTTATTGGGACCCAGCCACGAATTCATTAATGTATCATGAGTGTGGCTGCTTTTGCGCTACAACAGCAGAGCTGAGTAGTCCTGGCAGACGCCGTAAGGCCTGCAAAACCCAAAAATGTGTGCTGTCTGGCCCTTTACAGAAAAGTGTGCCAACCCCTGATGTACACTTGGTTGTCACATGTCAGGACCAAGGCTCCCCACTTGTTCTTCAAAATAGACTTAAGTTTATTGTTACTTGACTAGTGACCCCCCCCCCCCCATCCTCACTAAACCAGGTCTATCTTACTCCTGTGTTCCTAAAACCCTATACAGGTCCTAGGACACAGTAGGTGCTTAATGTGTAGGATGAAGAGCAGTCCAGTGTTAGCTCAATCATTTGATTTTATAATGAGAGAAACTGGCTCTAAGAGGGAACTGACTTGCCCAAGATGATGATGCTTGTACCCTAACAAGGACTTAACACCCCCAATTTATAGATAAGGATCTGAGCCCAGAACCAGCTCTTACCAGTGGGGTCAGGGCTGGCTCCACAGCTAGGACTTTACCACTATTAGCAGTATGCCTCTTGTTCTGGCCTTTATCATTTATGTCCTGGAAATCTTTCCACATCAGTACACATTGATTGTAGCTGATTTCTCCCCCCTGCAGCTCCATCTTCCATCCTGTGGCTGTATTGTAATTAATTAGCTGGTCTCAACTGATGAACTTGGGTTGTTTTCCATCTTTGGGCTGCAGCGAATATCTTTGTCCTTAAGCCTTGTTCACATGCTTGAGTTTATTTATAGGATACATTCTTAGTGGAATAGCTGACATGAGCAGGTGTGCATTTAAGTATTTCATAGGTACAGCCAAATGGCCAAAATGGAAGCACCAATCTAACCTACAACAATAGGAGAGAGGCTGTTTTCCCACACTCCCACCACCCCACAATGCTAGCAGACTTTGGACCTTTGCCAAATGAATGTTCAGGAAAAACCAGAGCCAGTTCTTTCCCACCACAGCTCCAGGTCCTGGGGCCGGTTAACTCTCTGTGGTTGATACATTCCCTCCGCTTCCCCAAAGTGGGTGAGCAGAGTTCCTCCACCTTTTAAGCTAGAGCCCAGTACGTAAGTAGGAGGGGCCAACCTCCCTGCCGGCCTGGTTTAGAAATGCCACCTGTGTTTTTACTGAGCTGGGGAGGGCTCACTCCCGCTCCCCCTGACTCTCAGCCTGGTGGTGGCTGCGCTGGTGAAGGAGCAGGAGGCGTCTCTGGCCAAAGGCCTGGCCGCAGCTGGAGCAGCGATGTCTTCGGGCGGTGGCCTGGCTGCTCGGCGCGGTGGGGGGGTCATGACACAGGCGATGGGCAGCCAGTTTGGAGGGGAATGAAAAAGCCTTGGGGCAGTGTGGACAAGGGTAGGGGCGTGCCTCCGTGGCATGGTGCGTGTGTCGGTGGGCAGCCAGTTTGGAGGGGTAGCAGAAGGACTTGGAGCAGTCAGGGCACGGATAGGGGCGGGCGGGCGCGTGGGTCCAGAGGTGGGCTGCCAGCTTGGAACGGTGGCCAAAGGCCTTTGGGCAGTGCGGGCACGAGTGCGGGCGAGCGCCGCTGTGCGTGAGGCGGTGGGCTGCCAACTTGGAGGGGTAGGAGAAAGCCTTGGGGCAGTCGGGGCACGGGTGGGGGCGAGCGCCACCGTGTGCCAACCGGTGCGTGGCCAGCTTGGACGGGTATGAGAAGGCCTTGTCACAGTCGGGGCATCGGTGCGGGCGCTGGGGCGGGGGTCGGCGGCGGGGTCGAGATGGCGTCTCTGTGGATGCAGCAGGCCCTGGAGCCGACTGGTGGGCCTTCTTGGACGAACCCTGGTGGCGAGCTGGGGTACAGGAGGGCTGGTGGGCTCCTGGCTGCAGCCAACTCCCCTCAATCTTGTGCAGGCTCCCCTACCCCCACCCCACTTTGATATTTGAATATATCTGGGCACCTCAAGTGTCATACTGAAATTCCTCAAATGGCATGTTTCTGCTCTCCTGCCGCGGCCTTCCATCGTCCTAAACGGTTCCAAAGCATTACCTACCTGCATGCCCGAAGCGAAGGCTTTCCCAGACTGCTTCTAGTATTTTCCCAAGTGATCACCCTGAATTTTTGCATGTCATCCTCCCTGCCCCTCCTGTAATTTCCCGAGTCCCAGAAATTATCACGAAGGGTCTCCCAAAGCAAACCCAGGATTCCCCGGAACGTCACATTTTAGGGGGTCCCAAACTGCCATCACCCTGGGCTCTCAAACGTTCACCCTGAGATATTCCGGAAATGTGGTTCTCAGCCGCATTCTTGGAGAGTGCCTCCCACCCACAGGGCCGCGCTCACCTCTGCCTTCGGTCACTGGTTCCTTGCCTGCGGGACTAGGCTTTGTGGCCTCCTCGGGCTCGGGCTCTGCATCTCGCTCCAGCATCCTGCTCGCCCCCGAAACCGAAAGGAGGGCCTAGGGAGGTGGTGGGGGGGCATCGCTGGTGATTCTTAGGCTAATGGAGATAGGGCTGGAGGGCCTAAAATCTGGGGTCAGTCTGTTTAGGAGCCTGGTCTTATTTAAATCTGGGATCCTAAGCAAGGATGGGAGTGGCTGGAAGGCGGGGCCTAAAAGCACAATGGGCGGGGCTATGCAGATCTGACGCAGAGGCATTCCCTTTGCCATAGACCCAGGGTTGGAGCCTTCCAGCGGAGTAGCTGGGCCTCTGAGCACCTCGAACTCGGCGTTCCCGGGTGCAGGGCGAGCGGAGCCTCTGTCCAGAATGGGCGGAGCTATGCAAATAGGACCGCTGCTCTGCGCTCAGACCCAGGGGAGGGGCCTGAGGACCCAGTGGGCGTGTCTTTCACAACTTTCTCAGGAGAGGGGGCGGAATTTCACCTCAAAGAGGTAGCTTTACCTTTCGGCTTAGTGTCAGTCCATTGACGCCACGAGGGCCGCTAAATTTCTTCCCCCTTGCTAAATTTCATCCCGGGGGTGGAGCTGAAGCCGTAGAGGGTAGAGCGGAGACTGGAGGAAGAGAGAGAAAGAATGTGGCGTGTGTCGGGATCCCAAGCGTCCGGGCCTCGGGATCATGGCATTCGGACACCAGGACACCCTCCCAGGCTCAGGCACCCGATGCAGCCGCACCCGAACCTGTGCATCAGCATCCCAAACGACCTCACTCCAGGAGATTCTAGCGCCCTGTCCCTAATCCGTTTCCCCAAGAACCAAGCGTCTGGGCCCAGACCCCAGCACTCACCTGCGGACTGCACCTCCCCGGGGGCGGGGCTGCGGGCCCCTCTCGTGGAGGCCGAGGTCGCGGCCCCGCTGCCCTTGGATGCGACGGAGTTGCACCGCACGCCGTGCACCTTGCGACCGTAGGGCTGGCAGGGAGCGCTCGAAAACGGCTGGGTCCAGCCTCATTTCCATCCCCTCCTCCCTTGCGGTGCCGGTGGGGGCGTCAGTACGCAAGCGCAGTCGCGGCTGGCGGGGGCTGCGGCTTGGGAGACAGAACCGAAGGAGGGGTGGGCGCGCAAGGCAGCCTCGTCGGTGAGCAAGCGCAGAGCTGCCGGCCGCAGGACAGCAGGAAAGTGCACAGCTGTCTGCGGGGTCTACGGTGGCTGACTGGAGTCAGTAATGTGCTAACGGAGACGCTGCGCTTAGCCCTCACTGAGTCCGCCCAGCACGGGCACCTTCGCTCTTCTGCGCCCCGATTCTTTCAGAGCATTCCAGTAGGAGCCCGCGTTCCGTCTCCGTGCAGATTCTACAGCCGGCTGCCCAGGCCTTCGCTCGAGGCTTTTGCAAAAAGTCTGGCTAATTCCGGGACAGAGGGCGGGGCGGGGCGGAGCTAACGCACAATAAAAGGCACTTTCTTTGAATAGCGCCCAGGCACCCTTCGACATTGGGTGATTCAAGATTTTCCGCCCCTCCCACTCCAATGGCAGGACCCAGGGGGCTGACCGAGGTGCCCAGGCCGGTGTTTCCGGAGGAGCTGGAGCTCCGGGAGCCACGGCCGGAGTGGCATGCTTTGCATCCTTCCGCGAGCAGTGGTCACGGGAGTGACCGTGAAGGGCCCGTAGAAATCTCCCGCATGGGTGGTTCTTCAGCCTCAAGGTCTGCGAGCTCTGGGAGCTGTGGGAGTTACCCTGAAGGGTTATTTGGGCTCTCGAGCCAGATGCCTGGAATCTTGGCTCTGCCACTTTCTAGCTGCGTGACCTTGGGCAAGGCACTTCATCCGTACAATCCAGGTTGTTGGGATTGGATTCAGCAATCAATGGGAAGTGTTAGAACAGAGCCCACGGTGCCCAGTAAGTTAGTCAATTCTACCTCAGGGCCTTTGCACTAGCTATGCCCTTTGTCGCCAAGGCTCTTCGTCCATCAATTTGTTTGCTGATTCCCCCTTCAGGTCTCAGTTCACATATCACCACCGCAGAGGCCTCCCTGCCCACCCTATCTCATAGAGGCCCTTCCCTCCATTACTCTGCTGTCTTGTCCCCCGAATGCACTTAACACTGTATATCTGTCTTCTAGAATGTATGCTGTTAAGATGGACAACTTGTCTATCTTGTTAATTTCTCTGTCCCCCAGCATCCAGAACAGCACTTAGCACATATTAGATGTTCAATAAATTTGTGTCAAATGAATGTTTGAGAGAATTAACAGCCAGAAGCCCTGAGTAATAAGGTAGAATGATAGAGAAAATTAAGAGCTTTAGGTCAAAGTGTTGGCAAGAGGTCTGCATGGGACACAAAGAGAGGGCTATAAACACAGAATGTGACAGGAGCTGGTTTAGGTTTTCATATACTTTTTTTCTTTAACCATATTTTTAGGTTACGGGAAATTTCAAACATACACAAAAAGAGAGGAAGTAGAAGAGTTATTAACCACATATACCCATCACCCAGGTTCAGAATGGCCAAATTTGTTTTATCATCCTCTCAACATCCCTCCTTGAGCCTACTAAAATATTTTGAAGCAAATTCCAGATATTTCACCCAGAAACACTTCAGTCTGTGTCTCTAAAAAAATAAGAACACTCTCTTTTAAACATAACAACAATATTGTATCATACCTTTCAAATTTCAGAGTTGTTTCTATGTTATCACATAGCCCACAGTGTTCAAATTCCCCCGATAGTCCCATGTGAATTTGAACTAAGCGGGTCAATTGAAAAAAAATTCACGTCCTCATTGTTTAAGGATCACCTAAGTATCTTTTTTTTTCTTTTCCAAGCACAATGTTATACTCTATTTCAAACATTCAGAGAATTCAAGAAGGATAGAACTGCTCTCTGCATTAATAACAGAATTGGCCAGCATTAACAATTATCCAGTCATGGCCAATGTTGTTTTATTTCCCCCACCCATTCCTCCCAGATGATTCTGAAGCTGTAAGCCAGGCATCATGACCCATAAATTTCTTTTTATTACACTTGCTTTGTTTGAACCAGGATCTAAACAGGATGCACACATTGCATTTGTGGGATATGACTCCAGTTTCTTTTTCATTGCCTTCTTAAAAGGTGCACTCTGGTTGCTGCACAGAAAATAGATTGTAGGGAGGCAGAGGAGGAGCCAGAATCCAGTGAAGAGGCTGTGAGATATTAGTTATGTAAATTTCCAGCATCTAGTTAGCACTTTTGTTTAAAAATATATTTTTATTGACCCCAGAGATGAAGGGAGAGGGAGAGTTAGAAACATTAATGTTGAGAGAATCATTGATCCCTCTGCATGCCCGCCACTGGGGAATCGAGCCCACAAACCGGGCATGTGCCCATACCAGAATCGACCCTTCAGTCCGAGGGCTGATGCTCTATCCACAGCCGAACCGGTTAGGGCTAGTTAGCATTTTTTACACACCAGAAACTGTTCCCAGTGATTTGTATGCATTCGTTTAATCCAGGGGTGGGGTTTTATATTCTGGTATATGCACTTATATACCAGAAACTGTTCCCAGATTTATATGCATTCATTCATTTAATCCAGGGTGGGGAAGCTTTTTCCTGCCAAGGGCAATTTAGATACTTCTAACATCATTCTCAGAACATACAAAATCATCAGCTTAAAACTTAGCTTGCTACATTTGTCAAGTATTTAATGAAAGCACCCTTAATGCCTTGGCAGGGCCAGACAGAATGATTTCACGCCTTATATGGCCTGAGGGCCAGAAGTTCCCCACTCCTGAAACCCACAGCAACTTTTTTAATATATATATTTTATTGAATTTTTATAGAGAGGAAGGGAAAGGGATAGAAAGTCAGAAACATCGATGAAAAAGAAACATTGACCAACTGCCTCTTGCATACCCCCTACTGGGAATGTGCCCGAAACCAAGGTACATGTCCTTGACTGGAATCGAACCCGGGACCTTTCAGTCTGCAGGCCAAGCCGGTTTCAGCACCCACAGCAACTTTTTAAAAGGAGGCGATACTATTTTCATTTCTTTCATACAGAAGAGGGAAATGAGGCAGAGGGGAGTGGCTATTTATCCAAGGTCACACTGTTTGACCCCCTGCAACCTGGCCCTGGAACCCAGGTAATTTGCATTTATGCTGCCTTTTGACTGGGGCAGAGGGGGTGATGCTGGGAAAGTGGCCTCTGAGGAGGCAGGTTAACTCAGCAGGGCTTAGTGATGAATTGGGAGGAGGTGGCAAGACAAGGAAGGGGTGCAGGATTGTTGGATTGGGCCTAGGACAACACTGTGTCTCCAAAAACTGTTTGCAAACATAACAAGAAAGCAGTTATTGTGGTGACTGGACTGCACATTAAAAACATTGTTTAGAATTGACATCATGATGTTATCGGCACCAGTAGAAATGCCTCCCTTCTATTGAGGTAATTGTGTCCCTTCCTTTGTCTCTTAATTTGAATATTATTTGGGCTTCTGCCTGAATTAATAATTATTGAATAGTTATTCTTATTAATAAACACTCGTTCGCCTTTTAAAAAGACAACATCTCTAGCCAAGACCGGTTTGGCTCAGTGGTAGAGCGTCGGACTGCGGACTGAAGGGTCCCAGGTTCGATTCTGGTCGAGGGCATGTACCTTCGCTGCGGGCACATCCCCAGTAGGAGGCGTGCAAGAGGCGGCTGATCGATGTTTCTCTCTCATCGATGTTTCTGACTTTCTATCCCTCTCCCTCTGCTCTGTAAAAAATCAATAAAATACATTAAAAAAAAAAGATAATTTTATATATAAAAAAAAAAGACAACATCTCACAGAGCTGACCCTAAGTAAACCCCAAAGGGTGTTTAGGATTAAACCGTGGACACTGTTCTAAACACTTTTCCTAAACGGGGGGTGGGGGGTGCTTATGATAGTCAGCTGGTCACTATCATGTCTGGCAGGCCTTTGAGCCTTCAAGGAACAGTTACTGGCCTAGCAATTCTGCAAAAATATCAGGAACGGGTCCCCAGGGGTGAAGAGGTCTTATTTGGGGATCCCGCACAGTAAAGATTGCCTGGGGGTTCCCATTTTGCTGGTCCTTCCCTCCCCTGAGCTCCAGGAAGTCCTGGGGCCTCCCCTTGGTTTAGCCCTGATGTTTGTGCCTCTCTCCCCAACCAGATTAACTCACCTCTGGGCCCCCCAGCTCCACCCAGCTTGAGTCAGGCATGCAGAAGACCGCAGTGTGAAGAATAAATGAATAGCCCTGACCGGTTTGGCTCAGTGGATAGAGCAACGACAGCAGACTAAAGGGTCCCAGGTTCGATTCCGGTCAAGGACATGTACCTTGGTTGTGGGCTTGATCCTCAGTAGGGGCCGTGCAGGAGGCAGCCGATCAATGGTTCTCTTTCATCATTGCTGTTTCTATCTCCCTCCCCCTTCCTCTCTGAAATCAATAAAAATGTTTTTTAAAAAGAAAGGCATAAGGGAAATATATGCAGAATTTTATGCATTATGACATCCCTAACCTTTTCTTAACGTTTTTCATATTTCTAAGCTATGCAGTTTGTGAATTTTAAAAAATTATCGCAATTTCCAGAAACATTTCTAATATATTTACTGAGAAACATTCACAACTAAGTCGACCCCCCGCAATCCCCACCTCTGTTGCTCAAGGCTCAACTGTAGTTGCCCGAAACCGTTCCGCGGAAGGAAGCCGCGCCCCCGGCTGGAAATGAGGCCGCTTCTCTGGGCCAAAGCGACTCAGACCTCCCTTCCGGGCAGAGCGGGGCGCCCGTTCTCTCTGCGGGGGATTCCGGGAGCCATCTTTCTGCCGTCTCCGCTGCACAGCACAGCTCCTCGGATCCAGGTCCGTGGGGTAAATGAACAAAAGCCCCCTTTTAGGGATTCGCATCCCAACCAAAGCCAACTGACCCCATGAAAGCTTGATTTTGCAAGATATAATGCAAAATTCTTTTTTATAAATGATTTGTTCCTGGGAAGAAAGAAACATTCCTGAAAAACATACTTAGCAATTTTTATTTTACTTTATTCTATTTATTTTTTTTTCTTAGCAATTCTTAAATAAACTTTGGACCCTGGCCTGGTAGCTCCGTCGCCAGGGGCAGGTTCAATCCCACCCCCGTCAGGGCACCTACAAGAATCAACCAATGAGTGCACGAATAAGTCCAGCAGAACTCTCTCTCTCTCTCTCTCCCTCTCTCTCTCTCTCTCTCTCTCTCTCTCTCTCTCTCTCTCTCTCTCTCTCTCTCTCTCTCTCTCTCCCTCTCTCTCTCTCTCTCTCTCTCTCTCTCTCTCTCTCTCTCTCTCTCTCCCTCCCTCCCTCCCTCTCTCCCTCTCTCCCCCCTTCTTTCCCTCAAATCAATAATTAAAAATCTTTAATGGGATCAAGTGTTCTGGGAGTCGCGCACCCACCTCAAGTGCCCTGGAGCCAAACTTTCCCCGGTCACCGAAGCCAGCCTCCCTGCCGCCCTCTTTCCCCGCACGACGGCCCCGGCTGTGAGCGCATCGGGCCTCGGTTGGGGTTCCGCCTCTCCCGTCTGTGCTTCTCTCTGCGTGTCTCCGCGCCCTCGAGTGTCCCCGTTTCTCCCGTTTCCTCCGGCAGCGGGTCTCTGAGGTCTCCTCGCCGCCCCAGCTCGACTCTGCGGGGCCCACAGGGTCCCCGCCGCCCGCTGGGCCCGGCCCCCCTCCGCGCGGCCCCTTTAAGGCGCGCCCCGCCCCGCCCCGCCCCGCCGCGCGGTGAAGGCGGGCCCGTTGCCCGCCCGCCAGCCCGCTCCCAAGGGCATCGCCTGGCTCAGTTCCCGGCCGGCCGGCGCGATGGCGGGGGCCGCTCTGAGGGCCGCGGGGCGGCAGCTGAGCCAGCACCGCGGGACGGGGGCGCCGGTGCTGCTGAGGCAGGTGAGCGCGGCGGGAGCCGGGCCGGGCCTGGCGGCCGGGGGCCGAGGTCCCGGTGCGGTGAACCGGGAGGGCCCTGGGGCCGTGGGCTCGAGGAGAGGGCGGGGCGCTTCCTGGAAAGCGGGGTCTCCGGGGGCTGCGGTTCTGCTTCTGGGTCTTCGGGGCCGCGTTCAGGCCGGGCTCCCGGTGCTCGCGAGCCGGCGTCTGCTCTGCGCTCTCACCGGCCCCCGCCCCTTCCCAGCTGTTCGAGCCCAAGAGCTGCACCTACACGTACCTCCTGGGCGACCGAGAGGCCCGCGAGGCCGTCCTGATCGACCCGGTCCTGGAGACGGCGCCCCGGGACGCCAAGCTGGTGCGGGAGCTGGGGCTGCGGCTGCTGTACGCCGGTCAGTGTGGCCGGGCCGGGCGGGCGGCGGGCGGCGGGCGGCGGGGACCCCGGCCCCGTGCCCTCCTGGACCTGCCCCTCTTGTCCCCCAGTGAACACCCACTGCCACGCCGACCACGTCACGGGCTCGGGGCTGCTGCGCTCGCTGCTCCCCGGCTGCCGCTCCGTCATCTCCCGCAGCAGCGGGGCCCAGGCGGACCTGCACGTAGAGGACGGACAGTCCATCCACTTCGGGCGCTTCGTGAGTCGGAGGCCGCGTGCGCGAGAGGGTGGTGGCCCGGACTTCTCGGGCTCAGGGGCGCGGGGCCTGGGTCCCTGACCCCTGGGTTGCATCTCTGGGAGCAGGCGGGCCCGGCTCTGGGCAGGTGTGTCTCTGGCCGAGCCCTTTAAGTCAACAGCACGCAGGGAGTTTCCTACAGCTTTGGGGCAACTCCTTCGGCCTGGCATCTCCATAAAAGTTGATTGGGGACTGGAATGCCAGGACCAGGGCTGAGGGAGAGCCCGGCCCTGGCTTCTGAGAGCCACTGTTGGAGGAAGTAGCATCCTGTGGCTCAGGACTAGGGTGAGGCCAGTGAGGGCCCGGGGTGCCAGGTTTAAGGAGGCACTCACTCTCAGGGCCAGCACTGGGGCCCTGGCAGGCTAGCTCAGTCGGTTAGGGCATCTTCTCCATACACCAAGGTTGTGTGTTCAGTTCCAGGTCAGGGCACGTACAAGAGTCAATCAATAGCCGAGACCGGTTTGGCTGGGTGGATAGAGCGTCGGCCTGCGGACTGAAGGGTCCCGAGTTCGATTCCGGTCAAGGGCATGTACCTTGGCTGCGGGCACATCCCCAGTGGGGGGCGTACAAGAGGCAGCTGATCGATGTTTCTCTCTCATCGATGTTTCTGACTTTCTATCCCTCTCCCTTCTGCTCTGTAAAAAAATCAATAAAATATATTTTAAAAAAAGAGTCAATCAATAAATGCATCAGTAAGTGGAACAACAAATCGATCTTTCTCTCAAATTAATAATTTTTTTAAAACATATTTTATTGATTTTTTACAGAGCAGAAGGGAGAGGGATAGAAAGTCAGAAACATTGATGAGACAGAGACATCAATCAGCTGCCTCTTGCATGCCCCCTACTGGGGATGTGCCCGCAGCCAAGGTACATGCCCTTGCCGGAATCGAACCCGGGACCTTCAGTCCGCAGTCCGACGCTCTATCCACTGAGCCAAACCGGTCTCGGCTCAAATTAATAATTTTAATATATATATATATAATTGATTTTTTTTTTATTGAGGAAGGGATAGGGATAGAGAGTTAGAAACATCAGCGAGAGAGAAACATGAATCAGCTGCCTCCTGCAGACCCCCTACTGGGGATGTGCTGGCAACCAACCTACATGCCCTTGACCGGAATCGAACCTGGGACCCTTCAGTCCGCAGGCCGACGCTCTGTCCACTGAGTCAAACCAGTTAGGGCTCAACTTAATGATTTTTAAAAAAGAATCATCACCTTTCTTCCTTCTTGAATGTTGCGCCCCAGGCACCGTCTACCAGCTTCCCTCACCTGGCCCCAGCTCTGCTATTGCCTCACCAGGACGCTCTCCAAAGGCCCCTTCCCGCCTGGCCTCCCTTCACCACAGGCACAATCAGCAGGTGTCTGGCCGGAATGGCAACCCGGGGTTACTGTGGAGGCCGGGATGGTGCTAGGGGAGTCGCCCTCAGAACTGGCAGGGCTTTTTTCTGATCAGGGTTGCCAAAGATAGAGAGAATTTGGCACCTGGGGACAGAATGTCAGGTGACAGTGTGAGAAATCAGTCTCCAGATTAGAGGATTTTGCTGAAGGGAGAGAGTTTGAGTCAGAGCATTAAGCAGAAATGAGGGCTGTGTGTGGGATCAGATTTAGCTGTAATGGTGACAGCCTCTTTATTTCAAACCTTTTTCTGAAAGCAGGTAAACAAAATGCACTGTACATTTATGGACACTGTACACAATAGTCAGGTGCTAAAATGCATTTCTTGGGTTGAGAAGTCTTAGAAAAGTTAGAAATGGTCAGATTTTGTGTCAAGATCAGCCAGTTGTTAAATTAAATGAATCGTGTTTTCAATGAATGAAGGTTGAAGGGTTTAGCCAGGTAGGTTTAACTTCAGTGTTTGTTGTTTTAAGTAGCTTTATTGACTTAATTCATCAATCATCCGATTCACCCATTAAAAGTGTACTTTGTTGCCTTCCATACTTGCCCTGACCAGGAATGGAACCTGCAACCTTTTGGGGCACAGAATGACCCTCCCACCACATCAGTCACACCAGCCAGGGCCTCTTCCTCCCTCCCTCCCTCCCTCCCTCCCTCCCTCCCTCCCTTCTTACCTCCCTCCCTCCCTCCCTCCCTCCCTCCCTCCCTTCTTACCTCCCTCCCTTCCTTCCTTCCTTCCTTCCTTCCTTCCTTCCTTCCTTCCTTCCTTCCTTCCTCCTTTCCTTCCTCCCTCCCTCCTTTCCTCCCTTCCTTCCTTCCTTCCTTCCTTCCTTCCTTCCTTCCTTCCTTCCTTCCTTCCTTCCAGAGAAGGAACGAAGGAAGGAAAGAATCTCTTGAAAACATTGATTTTTCAAGAGATTAAGATTGTTAATCTTAATCTCTTGAAAATTCAATGTTTTCCATTGATTTCTAGAGAGAGTGGAAGGAAGAGGGAGAGACACAAAGAGAAAAACATCCATGTGTGAGAGACTTATCAATTGGTTGCCTCCTGCATCCACCCTTAACCGGGTTGAGCCTGCAACCTGGGTACGTGCCCTTGACCAGAATCAAATGTGGGGTCCTTTCGTTTCCAGGCCGACGCTCTAGCCACAGAGCCAAACCAGCTAGGGCTTTCTTCGTCTTCTTTAAAAAATATTTTTATTGTTTCAGAGAGGAAAGGAGAGGGAGAGATAGAAACATCAGTGATGAGAGAGAATCATTGATCAGCTGCTTCCTGCACACCCCACACTGGGGATCAAGCCCACATTCCGGGCATGTGCCCTCACCAGGAATTGAACCAGCAACTCTTGGTTCCTGGATTGACTCTCAACCACTGACCTATACCAGCTGGGCTTCTCTTGTTTAAAAACATTTTTTTTAATCCTTAACTGAGGATATTTTCCCCATTGATTTCTAGAAAGAGTGGAAGGGAGAGGAGGGAGAGATGAGAGAGACACATCAATTGGTTGCCCTTCACACATGCCCCTACTGGCGTTGGGGCACCCGCACCTGAGGGTATGTGCCCTTGACTGAGAATCAAAGCCGAGACCCTTCTGCCTGCAGGCCAATGCTCTATCTAACTACTGAGCACCTGGCCAGGGCCAGGCTTATTTCGCTGTGCATAATGTTGTATATGGTTATAATTCTTTCCTTCTGTTGCTATATAGCAGGGGCTGATATACTTTTTAAAAATATATATTTTATTGATTTTTTACAGAGCGGAAGGGAGAGGGATAGAAAGTCAGAAACATCGATGAGAGAGAGAGACATCAATCAGCTGCCTCTTGCACGCCCCCTACCAGGGATATGCCTGCAGCCAAGGTACATGCCCTTGCCAGGACCTTTCAGTCCACAGTCCGACGCTCTATCCACTGAGCCAAACCGGTCTCGGCAAGGGCTGATATACTTTTTCTGTAAAGGACAAGATAGTAAATATTTTCGGTTGGCAGGTCATATTGTCTCTGTTGTTAACTACTCAATTCTTCTGTTGGCATGAAAGGAGCCATAGACGATGCTTTCTTTTATATATATATATATATATATATATATATATTTTTTTTTTTATTATTCATTTTTTTACAGAGAGGAAATGAGAGGAATAGAAAGTCAGAAACATCGATGAGAGAGAAACATCGATCAGCTGCCTCTTGCACACCCCCCACCAGGGATGTGCCCGCAACCAAGGTACATTCCCTTGACCGGAATCGAACCTGGGACCCTTCAGTCCGCAGGCTGACGCTCTATCCATGAGCCAAACCGGTTTCGGCCTATAGACGATGCTTTCTTACCAAATGAATAAGCATGCCTGTGCTCCAGTAAAACTTTATTTATGGCCAGTAACATTTTAATGTCAACAATTTTCATATGCAATGAAATAATCAGTCTTTTATTTTATTTTTTTCAACCATGGAAAAGTGTAACAACCATTCTTAGCTTTCAGACCTTATGGAAGCAGGTGGCAGGCCCCATGCCTCGGCCACAGCTTACCAACCCCGATATAGAATATTTCATTGTGTGACTTTATGACACGGTATCCGTTCTCCTTTTGATGGTTACTTGCAGTTTTAGTGCTGCTTTGAAGATTCTTGTGCAAAATCTCTTGGTCAACATTACCCTTGATTCCAAGGAGTGGACTTGTTGGGCCACAGAACTGACACATATTTAACTTTAGTAGAAACTGCCCAATGGTTAATTTTGTTTATTTATTATGTTAATTTCAGAGAGGAAAGGAGAGGAAGGGAGAGAGAGCTAGAAACATCAATGATCAAAGAGAATCATTGATGGGCTGCCCCCTGCCTGCCTCCTGCTGGGGATCAAGCCTACAACCCAGGCATGTGCCCTTGACCGGAATCGAACCTGGGATCCTTCAGTCTGCAGACAGATGCTCTGTCCACTGAGCAAAACCAGCTAGGGCTATCCCCAAATATTTTATGAAAATTTTGAAGCATACAGACAAGTTGAAAAATTTCACAGCTTCCACCTCTATCCATCCATCACTTCACATTATTTTGTTTCCACAAAAAAGGTTTAGCCTTGGCTGGTGTGGCTCAGTTGGTTGGAATGTTGTCCTGTGCACTGGAAGGTCTTGGGTTTGATTCCTAGTCAGGACACATACCTAGGTTGTGGGTTCGATCCCCGGTCTGGGTGTGTACAACAGGCAACCCGATCGATATATCTCTCTCACATTGATTCTTTTTTCTCTACTTCCCTTCCTCCTCAAAAATAAAAAAAAATCAATTACAAAAGGTTTAGCTGACGGAGGTTCAGAGTAGTTAGCTACAATGGGAAGTGATAATTTGGGTTTTTGAGTAGAGAGGGCATAGAAAAAAATGCATGGTTATACCAAGATCAAATACTTGAGGAATGGAGCAAAAGAAGACGCTTAGACCGAGGGAAAAGAAGCCGAGAGCTTACTTGCCACCAGGGGGCAGTGTGAGCCATAGGAACTGCAAAGTGAGCGAGCTGCGGGCTTGCACGGATCCCCTTTAAGAATGGGATTAGCTGATGGAAGCAGTTTCAGAAGTTAGATCATTAGGGTCATATTTTTCCCCTGACAATTGCTTCCCTGAATTAAGTGTGGGGATTTAAATAATGAGGACGCCCTGGGCTGGCATTTCTGCATCCAGGATTCTTCTTCTTTTTTTTAATCTATTGATTTTTTTTTTTTTTTTTACTGAGAGGAAGATAGGGGGAGAGTCAGAAACATCAATGAGAGAGAAACATCCATCAGCCGCCTCATGCACACCCCCACCCAGGATGTGCCCACAACCAAGGCACATGCCCCTGACCAGAATTGCACCCAGGACCCTTCAGTCCGCAGGCCGATGCTCTATCCATCGAGCCAGACAGGTCAGGGCACATCCAGGATTCCAAATGGCAGTGTTAAAAGTGGCTTTGGTAGGTCAGAAAGCGTGCACATTTGGGATGACCAGCACTGCTAAATTGCCCTCTAACAGGGCTGTGTGAGTTGTGCCCACATCCCAGGAAATGTAAAGGCTTTCCTCAAATACCCGAAGTAACTGACAGCTGCCAATCTGGTAGGTGAAAATAAAGATTTTAAAATTCAAATCTCCCCCTTCCTTTTAAAGGAGAGTAAACACCTTTTACATGGTTTTTGGCTATTTGTTTCCTCTCCCATGAATTGCCTGTTTTTTCTTTTACCCATTTTCTTTTGGGGGTTCTTACTAATGCTTAGGAGCTGTTTATATGCTATGGCTATTCACATTTTATAATGCTTTCTTATACATGCTGCTACATGTCTCTGAGGTTCTTTTTAGTCTTTTAACTCTGATTTTGTTATTTTCTATAGCGAAGTTAAACCATGTGGCTACATCTGTTACTATTTTTTCTGATGGCCTGTGAATTTTCTGTCATGCTTAGAAAAACCTTTCCTACCTCAAGATTATATATATATATATATATATATATATATATATATTCTCCTATATATATTTCCAGAGTTTTAATTTTTTATTTTGAGATATGTAGTGTATCCTGAGTTTTGGGTTTTACTTTTTAATTATGAAGTTGCATGCTCACCGTTTTTTACAGGTTGGTATAAGCCCTGCCTGGGCAGCTCTGTTGGTTGGAGTGTTGGCCGACATGCCAAGGTTGTGGGTTCAATCTCTGGTCAGGGCACATGCCCAGGTTCTGGGCTGGATGCCCTGTAGGGGGCGTGCAGGAGTCAGCTGGTCGATAATTCTCACTCATCATTGATGTTTCTGTCTCTCTGTCTCTCTCTTCTTTCCTCTCTGAAAATAAAAATATATTTAAATAATCAACCAATAAATGCATAAACAAGTAGAACAACAAATTGATGTTTGTTTTTTTCTCTCAAATCAATCGATAAAAAAGGATGTTATAGGAAAAGTCTAAAGAACAAACTATATATTTAGAGTTAATTAATATATTCTTAAAGATGATACTGTATAGTGGCTTCATAACCTGCTTTTTGCACTTACTGGATATTAAACATATTTTTGTGTCATTAAATCTTTGTGTGCATTGTTAAATTTTATTTTAGTGATAATTTTAATGACTCGCTAGTATTCATACTTATATTAGTATGTTTATCTTTTATTGATTTGCAAAACCAGTTTGTATATGAAATATACTGCCCACGTGGGATGTGTGTTGCAAATATAGCCCCCAGCTTGTTTGTCCCCTTTAAAAATTTTGTTTAGGGTGTTTTTGACATTGCAAAACTTCAGATTCATTTAAGTCAAACCATTGATCTTTCCCATAACGATGTCTGACTTTAGGGATCAGATTTGTGTGTTCTTCCCTAACCAGAGCTCATATATTCATTTGTACTTTGTGGCTATCACAGTTTTATGTTTTGTTTTCTCGCTTTTAATTCATTTGGAGTTTATGCGGGTGTGAGGTTTGAGCCTGTAAATCTAACTTAGTTTTTTACAAAATAGGTAATGTAGAGGTGACCGTGGGGTGGGGTGGGCTCGGGTCAGTTTCACCACGAGGACAGACCACTGGCCTCTGGGTGACTGTCTGGACCTTCCCTCCCCACAGGCCTTGGAGATCCGAGCCAGCCCCGGCCACACCCCGGGCTGTGTCACCTTCGTTCTGAATGACCACAGCATGGCCTTCACTGGAGATGCCCTGCTCATCCGAGGGTGTGGGCGGACGGACTTCCAGCAAGGTCCCGGGCCCTTTCCTCACCCTGAGGTCTTAGTATCGTTATGTGTGTGCCAGGGTTTTAAGTATCCGAAGAATGAATGAAGGGGTGTTAAACTCATGAGGACTCAGGGTTAAACTCAAGGCATTTAGCTGCTGGAGTGGAGCGGGGAGAGTTAGATTCAGGGGTTAGCTGATGAGAGAACAGTTAGGTGGAGGGGTTTAGCTGTTAGGGGACAGTTAGATTCAGGGGTGTGTTAATTATCTGTTGCTGTGAAAGGAATTACTCCAGAGCTGAGTGGCTTAAAACAATGATTAACATTTATTATCTCACCGAGTGTCTGAGAGTGTGGACTCTGGGGCAGCTGAGCCGGGCGTTTTGGCTCAGGATCTCCCGTGAGGGTGCAGCCAAGCCATGGGCCTGGGCCTCAGGCAGCTGAAGGCCTGTCTGTGGCCGGAGGACCAGCCGGCCCTGGCTCTGGCAGGTCCTCAGTCCCCTCCCCCCAGTGGACCTCTTTGGGGGGCTCAGTATTGTCATGGCAACACGACACCGGGCTCTCCCTGAAGGGATGATGAGAGAGAGAGAGAGAGATAGGGAGAGAGAGAGAGAGGCCCTAATTTTCGTAAATGACCTAGTCTCCCAAGTTAACTCTCATTTCTGCAATAACTTATTTATGAGATACAGGTCCCTTATCCAAACCACTAAATCAAGGTGAAGGGAATTCGTGTTATATTATTTTAGTGTCAGAGTTTGTGGACATATTTTAAAACCCCGTGAGGGGTTAGCTGCTGGGGGCGTGGCGGGTTTTGATTCAGGGGTGTAGCTGCTAGGAAGTTGGTGGTCAGTGCTCTGGTTGTGTGGGGGCCGGGTCACATTCGGGTTGGCTTCTGGGGGGACTTAGATTCAGGGGTTTCACTGTGGAAAGGGGGTTCAGAATCTCAGGGCTGGCTGATCTTTGAGAGTGTGTGTGTGTGTGTGTGTGTGTGTGTGTGTGTGTGAATGTGGGGTTGACAGCAGATTGGGTGGGTTTAGCTGCCTTTTGGGAGGAGATGGGAAAGACAGAGTCACGTTGAGCTGGCAGTGGGCAACTTTCTTCCTCTCCCCTCTCCCCTTTTCCCTCCATCTTCGTCTCTGTCTTTTTCTCTCCGAGGCTCCTGTTCTCTTTATTCACTCCCAAAGCAGGCATGGAGTGGAAGGATTTAGACTGAGGTGAAAGGTGGAAGAACATCCCAGAGAGGCTCCCCTGCCCCAGCTGAGGACGCGGGGCCCCTTGCTGGGACCGTGGCGCCACGCCCCGCCATGGCCTCATGCCCGCAGTGTGCTCCATCTTCCCCGCCCAGACCCTCTCCTGTCATCCCGAGTGAGGCCCGGCCCTCGGTGCTCCGGGTCTCACGCAGCCTTACCTGCAGCCATGCTGAGTTTTCGCCATCCTCGTTATTTGTACATGCTGTCCCACCTGCCTGGAAAAAGGGGTACTGGCAGGAAACGAGGGAGAGGTGTTACTGCTTCCCAACCTTTTCTTAAGGGAAAGGGTTAAGGGCCTCTCCTTCTTGTCTTCTTGACCCACTGACCTCTGACCTTTCCCTCCCCAGGCTGTGCCAAGACCTTGTACCGCTCAGTCCACGAAAAGATCTTCACGCTTCCAGGAGACTGTCTGATCTACCCTGCGCACGATTACCATGGTGAGGGCTTCCTGGCGGAGGTGTGGGGCCTGCATAATTCACTGCTGTTTGTCAGGGAGCACGAGTCCTCTGGGGCATGGGACTACAATTCCCAGAGATTCCTCCGGCCAAAGAACAGTCACGTGCCTGTGTGTACTGACTGTGGATGTAGAAACCTCAAGTCCCAGAATTCCGGGCTCATGGGTTTTCCTGGGACCTCTTTCTAGAGGCTAGGGAACTGTGAAAAACTACATTTCCCATATTGCCTGTTGACGAGGGATAGCAATTTCAGGAACATACGAGGCCGGAGTGGCACCCCAAAGCCTCCTGGGAAATGTAGTCCTGAGAGGCCAGTGGCGCCAAAGAATGGACGTTCCTCCCCCTCTCTCCGCCACTAGGACTAACAGTGTCCACTGTGGAGGAGGAGCGGACTTTGAACCCTCGGCTCACCCTCAGCTGTGAGGAGTTTGTCAAGGTCATGGACAACCTGAACTTGCCCAAGCCTCAGCAGATTGGGTCTGCGGAGGAGGGCTGGGGCCTGGCTCCTGGGTCTGAGGGAGGAGGGGCTGGGGCCTGGGCTCCTGGGTCTGCGGGAGGAGGGCTGGGGCCTGGGCTCCTGGGTCTGAGGGAGGAGGGGCTGGGGCCTGGGCTCCTGGGTCTGCGGGAGGAGGCTGGGAGCCTGAACTCCTGGATCTGAGGGAGGAGGGGCTGGGGCCTGGACCCCTGGATCTGAGGAGGAGGGGCTGGGGGCCTGGACTCCTGGATCTGAGGGAGGAGGGGGCTGGGAGCCTGGACCCCTGGATCTGAGGGAGGAGGGGCTGGGGGCCTGGACTCCTGGATCTGAGGAGGAGGGGCTGGGAGCCTGAACTGGGTCTGAGGGAGGAGGGGCTGGGGGCCTGGACTCAGATAGGTGAGCAGTTGGGAATCTGGGCTCCTGGGTCTGAGGGAGGAGGGGGCTGGGAGCCTGAACTGGGTCTGAGGGAGGAGGGGCTGGGGACCTGGATCTCTGGGTCTGAAGGAGGAGGGTTGGCGGCCTGGACTCCTGGGTCTGAGGGAGGAGGGGCTGGGGGCCTGGACTCCTGAGTCTGAGGGAGAAGGCTCAGGGCCAGAACTCCTGTTTTCCAAAGAAGAGCGCCCTTAGGATTTCTGGGTCCCATTTAAGCTTGAGGGGAGGGCACTTCGTGGGGTCCCTTGATTTCACCCTTGGTTTCTTCCTTTCAGACGTTGCTGTTCCAGCTAACATGCGCTGTGGGGTCCAGACCCCCCCTTCCTGACGTTATCTCTGTCAGGTGCTCATAGCCATTAAAAATGCACTAGATGGGGTGAGGGGAGAGGTACCAGCACTGGAGCCTTTCTCCTCTTCCCTCCCTCACCTGCCCTCAAACTTCTGAAATCAAAAATAAATATTTTTGTTGTGAATCTGACTTCTGGCTGTTTTCTGGGGGAACCACTTGGGCCTCTGGGTGGAGGTGCTTGGAGGGAGGTTAGTTCTGATCCCTGGACAGGCCAGAGAGCCCAACGGAGAGGCCTCACTCACAGGGGCAGACACCGACAGGTCCCGGGCGGGGCTTCTTGCTCCTTGGATTAGCACACCATGCTGAGTTCCAGCCATTTCCCTCTGGGAGACCCAGGGTAAGGCCGTTCTCTTATCCAGGCCTCAACTTCCTCAACTGTAAAATGGTCTGTGTGTGTGAGGAACTTGGCACAGTGTTAACCATTATTTTCTGTTAAAGGAAGATTAAGATTTTTTTTAATGAAGAAGTGAAAATGTTAGCACTGTAAGATAAGGGATACAGGACAATCGTTGATATTAGACTTAGTTTGACAAGAGGAGGGAGGAGGGGCTGGGGACCTGGACCCCTGGGTCTGAGGGGTTGACAATGAGAAGTTGACACTTGCAATTTAAGTGCTCAGTTATTTAAGATGCCCAGAAATCTAATCCGTGTGATGAACACAGGCTGACTCCTGTGTTCTAGTGACAAGAAGTGGATGATCATCTGTTATAAACTACTAGAGGCCTGGTGCATGAAATTTGTACATGGGGAGATGTTCCCTCAGCCCATCCTGGATGCTTTCCAATCTGGGACCCCTCAGGGGATATCTGACTGCTGGTTTCAGCCTGATCCCAGGGATCGGGCCAAAACTGGCAGTCAGCCATCCCTCTCACAATCTGGGACCACTGGCTCCTGACTGTGTGCCTGCCTGCCCCCCCTGCCAGCTTGATCACCCCTAACCACCTCTGCCTACTAGTCTGATTGCTCCTAACTGCCCTCCCTGCCAGCCTGGTCACCCCTAACTGCCTCCCTCTGCTGGCCTGGTTGCCCCCAACAGCTCCCCCCTACAACCTGGTCACCCCTAATTGCCCCCCTGCTGGCCTGGTCTCCCCTCACTGCCCTCCCCCCTGCTGGCCTGATCACCTCACACAGCCTGCTGGTCAGTCATTTGGTTATCCCTCGCTAACCCCCCTGCCAGCCTGGTTGCCCCATGCAGCCTGCTGTTTGGTTGTTACTGTGAGGGTGTCTGACCGATTTGCATATTACCCTTTTATTAGTATTGATAGGTAGAAAGAAGCAGATTTCTTAATCATTTGAAATTGAGCTGATGCATCTCTGGGAAATTTTTTTAAAAAATATATTTTATTGATTTTTTCACAGAGACGAAGGGAGAGGGATAGAAAGTCAGAAACATCGATGAGAGAGAGACATCGATCAGCTGCCTCCTGCACGCCCCCCACTGGGGATGTGCCCGCAGCCAAGGTACATGCCCTTGCCGGAATCGAACCCGGGACCCCACAGTCCGCAGTCCGACGCTCTATCCACTGAGCCAAACCGGTCTCGGCTCTGGGAAATTGTTTTAAGGTCAAGGTTTTCAAACGAAGCCATAGGACTTTTGCCAGCACAATGGATGACAGCAGCCATAGAATGCCCACCCTAACCACACCCACTGATCTGTGCTAGGCTCCAGGTACCAGGACAGACACGCCCTGGCCTCCAGAGCTGCAACGCCCACCACTGTGGCCTCTGAGTCGTTTCCATCACAGATGCAGCATAGAATCTGGGGAGGGGAGGGTGAGTATGAACTGTTATTGTCACTATCGGGTGGAATGACCTTCCAGGTACTTCTTGGCTTGGAGTGACAGTATGCCTAATGCTGGAGACCACAGACCTTCCAGAGAACCTATCTGGCCCTGACATTAACAACGTGTATAGACTTTGGGCCCACTTGTGCCTCCCGGCCTCAGTTTCCCCAGTATAAAGTGGAGACAGACATCTCGTCCTCACTAGGTTGCTGTGAGGGTGAGATTAAATTAACATAATGTGTGTAAAGTTTTACCACACTCCTGACATCCAGTAACACTTTCTCACACACCAGTTATTTTCCTGTTTTTGCCCAGAGAGGAAAGGGTCTGGCCCACGCACCTTTCACCTCTCTCTTCCACCCCATAGCAAAGGGAGGGGGGCACACTTCCCCCTGTTTCTGGGCGGGTCTCTGACTCAGCTCAGGGCACCCCCTCCCCTTGCCCAGCTTCCCAAACCGGTCAGGGCCCTTCTAAAAGGGCTCATTAGAGGGGAGAGGCCCCTATCTGCATTCCCTTCTTCCTTTCAGGATTCCCAGGGTCTGGGCATTAGGGAGGCATTTATATAAATGTGACCAAGACACCTGGCCCTCCCAGGGGCAGGAATGGGGGCGCTGGAGACAGATTGGGGGGTCACGGTGCCGGGTTTTCCAAGGGCGGAGCCGGGATGGCCGGATTCTGTGGCTGCGGGCCGGGCGAGCCGGTCGCTCCCTCCTCCCTCAGGAGCTGTTGGACCTGTTGTGCCCCCCCCACTTCCGGGGCGGGAGACAGCAGCCTCTCTCCTCCCTCTCCCAGCCACCTGTTTCGCCGACAGTAACAACAGCGCCCAGAGTGCAGAGGGGAGCGCACCGAACCTGACGGTGAGGGGTCGGGGTTGCGGGGCAGCAGGGGGCTGGAGACTTGGCTTCCTGGGTCTGCGGGGGTGGAGGAGGCTGGAGTTCGGGCATCCATCTCCCAGCAGGAGCCGAGGACTCAGGCTCCTGGTTTGTCTAGAGAGAGGGAGACTAGAAGCCCCGACTCCTGGTCCCTGGATGAGATGGCAAGGACGCCACTCTCTGCATTGGGGTCAGAGCCAAGTCTACGAGGTTCCGGAGAGCTGAGGACTGGAGCCCGGACTCCCGAGTCCCCGAGAGAGAAGGAGATGGGGTCGCTGTAAGGTCCAGAGCTGGGGGGTGGGAGGCTGCTGGGAGGGTACGAGGCGCCACACCTGATGGAAGGGAGAAACCCACGGGGGCGAGCTAGGACCCGGACTCAAATTTCGGTCTCGCCTCCGGGGGCGTGGCGCCCTCGGAGCCAGCGAATCCCGCCTCTTAAAACTGCAAGCCACGCTCCCGGAATGCTCAGTTGCATCCTTTGATCGCTCAGGTCTCGCCCGCTCGGAGCTCCTGGGCCCCGCCCCCACGGCGCCAGCCCCGCCCCCACGGCGCCAGCCCCGCCCCACGGCGCCGGGCCCCGCCCACCTCCCGCAGCGCCAGGAACATGGGGACGCCGAGCAGCCCCAAGGAAGGGACTCCGCCGCCGCCGGTCCCAGAACACGATGTGAAGATTCAACCGCAGGGCGTCTCCCAGCCCCGGGAGCACCCCAAGGGCCCCCGCCAGCTGGAGGCTCCCGAGGTCCTGGCGGAGCTCCCGAGCGGCCGGGGAGCTGAGCAGCAGGCGGAGGAAGAGGAAGAAGTGGGAGAAGGCAGCAGCACCGAGAGCAGCCGGGACGCGGTGAGGGACCCGGAGGCGGGACCTGGGGGGGGGGGGGGGGCGGCAGGTGACAGTGGCCGCCAGAGACCGGTGTGGAGAGACCGGATAGGCAGAGATAGGAGACAGCGGGAGCCCCAGAGATAGGGACCTCCTGCGAGACTCAGACCGAGGGGAAGACAGACCCTTAGAGACCTGTGTGCAGAGACCAGATGGCCAGAGACCCCAAAGAGTCAGAGACACAGGCAGGCCAGAGAGAGAGACCCAGAGGCTGAGACTCGGAGAGATGGGTGTAAAGACAGAAACCCAGAAACAGGGCAGAGATGCCCAGAGGAACAGAAATAGAGACAGAGAGACCTAGAGACTCCGAGGAAGAGAAGTAGCAATTCAGAGAGAGATGGATACTGATAGGGAAGAGGAAGCCCAGAGAAACGGGGGAGGGAGTGGGGGGGTGCAGGGGGCAGGGGGGAGACTCAGAGAGACCTGGGGAGACAGAGATATCCAGGCTTGACACCCAGAGAACAGGACCTGATTAGAGAAAAACATCTTCCTTGACTTGGCTCATACCCTTTTCCGGGACTGCGGGGAGCGGGGGCCCTGGAGCCCTCCTGGGCCGGGTGGTCTTGGGACCCGCGCCCTCCCTTGAATGAAAGTGTGGTGGCGGAATTAGGCCAGTAAGACCCCCTGAAGGGAATGAGGTGGGGATACTCTTATTTAATGACCGCTGGGGTCCAGGGCTCTCCGCTTGACCACACCCTCTCCTATCTCAGGGGGAGCCCCCACCTCCTGAACAGATCCCAGCTATGCCCCCCACACCCACCCCGTCTAAGGAAGGGGTGCGAGGGGTGGCGCAGCGGCTTCGGGGGCAGCAGCTGGAGGCCCTGACTCGGGTGGCCCTGATGGAGCAGCGAGTGAAGGAGCTACAGCGCCAGAGGAAGGAGCTGAGGATCGAGGTGAGGCTGCAGACTCATGGGAAACCTCCCAGAGCTTTCCGGGGGACCCAGCTCCAGGCCTCCAGCCCCTCCCTCCCCAGACCTCGGGCCCCAGCCCTCGCATTCCCTCTGCAGATGGAGGTGGAGGTGGCCCTGCTGCGGGGTGAGCTGGCCGGGGAGCGTGTGGCCGCCAGGCGGGAGGAGGAGCGGCTCCGGGCGCTGCTGGAGCAGCAGGTGGACACGGAGCCGGGCCGCCGGGAGCAGCAGGAGCAGGTCTGTTTGTCTTGCCAGGTCTTCATCACCAGTTTCCCTCCTTGTCAGAAGAATCTTCGTGGTGGGGTCCTGGGACCAGGGGCTCCTGGGACCAGGGTTACCCCTGTTCCCCAAATGGAGATACTTGGGCTGGGGGGCTGTGGTGGAACAGATGCCCTCCTTGTTTTCTCCTGCCTCCCTGACCGTGATGTTGGGGCCTCTTCCCCTGCCCCCGCCTCTCCGGTCTCTCCATGCCACACTGTGGAAAACATTAAGCCAACAAGCATGGAAGAGTCAGGTGGCCGCCATATTAGGGCACTTAGTAGCTTCAGCGGTGATCAACTCTCATTTCTGTTTAATATCCCTCAATTCGCTTCCCTATCCCTAGTTTTAAAAGCCCATCCCAGGCATCATATTATTATTGTTATTATTTTTGTTAATCTTACCCCCGAGGATATTTTTTCATTGATTTTTAGGGAGAATGGAGAAGAGAGGGAAAGACAGAGAGAAACATTCATGTGAAAGAAACACATCGATTAGTTGCCTCTTGCAGGAGCCGGGACCAGGGCCCGGGCTGGGAGGAGCCTGCAACCGAGTTCATGCCCTTGAGCAGAATCGAACCCGGGACCCTTTGGTCTTCAGGCCAATGCTCAATCCACTGAGCCAAACTACTCAGGCTATTTATTTCTTTTTTAAAAAATTTATCTTTATTGTTGAAAGTATTATAGATGTCCCCCTACCTTGTTTTTCCCATTGACCCCCTCCATCCCACGCCCACCCCATTCCAGGCCTTCACCACACTATTGTCTGTGTCCACGGACTATGCATGTATGCATATGTTTCCCAGTTAATCTCTCCCCACTCCCCCAGCCCTCACCACCTTCCCTCTGAGGTTTAGCAGTCTGTTCCATGCTTCTATGTCTCTGGATCTTTTTTTGTCATCAGTTTGTTTTGTTCATTAGATTTCACATATGAGCGAGATCATGTCCTACTGGCTTTTTCTGACTGACTTATTTCGCTTAGCATAATACTCTCCAGGTCCCTCCATGCTGTCTCAAAGGGTAAGAGATTCTTCTTTTTCACTGCTGTTAGTATTCTGTGGTACAAATGTACCACAGCTTTCCTATCCACTCATCTGCTGATGAGCACTTGGGCTGTCTGCAGATCTTAGCTATTGTAAATTGCGCTGCTGTGAACATAGGGGTGCATACATTCTTTCTGATTGGTGTTTCGGGTTTCTTAGGCTATATTCCTAGAAATGAGATCACTGGGTCCAATGGCAGCTCCATTTTTAATATTGCTTTATTTCCAGTTTTCATGTTTCCAGATTGTCTCAAAAGTGCCACTTGGCTGTTTGAAACAGGTCCCCCAAAGGGTTGAGACGCTGTGTGTGTCGTTTCATGTCTAACCGACCCCCCTGCTGCTGTGTTCCATGTTATTTGCTGGAGAAACCAAGTCTCTGTCCCATGGACAGGATGTGGCCCGTGTCCTTTGCTGTGTTCCTCTTCCCGCAGCAGGTGGGGGGATAGAACAGCCGGGTCAGAGGCAGTGTGCTGCGCGCTTCTCGCTTCTCGTGTGGCCCAGACCTCAGTGAGCTCACCCTGATCTCGTCCTAACGATCGTTTACCGAAAGGCTTTACATCCATGCGCTGGTGGTCATTGCTTGCACTGGTTAACATTATAACTTAGAAAATGGTAACTTCGTGATTCTGTCAGTTGTTCTCTTTGCCCTTATCTTGTATGTTGTAATTTCCTTGGGCTGGGTCCAGGGTCCTCATTCACCCTAAAAAAGCCTGTATTTCTCCCAGCCCTGATTTCCCTCCTGTAATCTAGACCTGTGTCCTGCTTCTAAAGGTACTGGTTCTGGATGTAGCTTCCTCCCTCAAATCCAGGAGTCCAGGCCCCCAGCCCCTCCTCCCTCAGACCCAGGAGTCCCGGCCCCCAGCCCCTCCTCCCTCAGACCCAGGAGTCCATGCCCCCAGCCCCTCCTCCCTCAGACCCAGAGGTCCAGGCCCCAGCCCCTCCTCCCTCAGACCCAGGAGTCCATGCCCCCAGCCCCTCCTCCCTCAGACCCAGGAGTCCAGGCCCCCGGCCCCTCCTCCCTCAGACCCAGGAGTCCAGGCCCCCGGCCCCTCCTCCCTCAGACCCAGGAGTCCAGGCCCCCAGCCCCTCCTCCCTCAGATCCAGGGGTCCAGGCCCCAGCCCCTCCTCCCTCAGATCCAGGGGTCCAGGCTCCCAGCCCCTCCTCCCTCAGACCCAGGAGTCCATGCCCCCAGCTCCTCCTCCCTCAGACCCAGGAGTCCAGGCTCCCAGCCCCTCCTCCCTCAGACCCAGAGTCTTGGCCCTTCTCAGTCACCATAACCAAAGCTGACCTCAGCAACTCCCTTTTCTACATTGTCCCTGTCACCCTCCCTGCAGTCAGTGACCAGGCCAGAGTCCTGGACCTTGCCCTGCACACCTCTCTCTCGTTCACACCCACGCCTATCAGGCAACACGTCCTGTCCTTTCGTTCCCTGATCCTCTCTCTCTAGTCTGTGTCCTTTGCAGCCCTACTGCCCAGGCCCCGTGTGGGTCTCATCTTCATTCCTGGAGGACTCATGAAGGAGCTGGTGTCACTCCCCTGAACCATCTCCCAGAGATCCTTCCGGTCCTTCCCCGGCCCCCCATTGCCCAGGATAAAGCCTCCTGAGCCCGGTTGGCTGACTGGACATGGTCTATGCCTGTCTTTCCACTGCGACCTCCCACCATGCTCCCTGCCTCTACTCCACCGCATCTTCTGCCTCCCCACCGGAGTGTGCCCCTAAATTTCCATACTTTTCCACTTCCTGGTGCATTTGCAACATGCTGTTCCCTCCGCCCAAAACGCCCTTCCGCCCCCTCCAGCTCCCCAGGTCTTTAAACGCTCTCTAATTTCCGAGGCTCACCTTAAAGTCCTTACGCCCAGGAAACTGGGTTACCCCAATAGAACTGCCCGCCCCCTGGCTTCCGACAGTCTGTGCGTTTCATGGCCCTCATTGTCTCAGGCGGTGACTGGTGGTGTCCCCACCTGGAGCCCAGGCACCAGCCTCATCCGCCCTCTGGCTTCCACCGCCAGCCACCAGCATGGACATGTTTTGCATTCCTCCATTTCTCGAATGACTGTCTGGATTATGCCTTCTCTGGGTAGGCCGGAACAAGGGCGAACCAGACCCACTGGGTCCAGCCCTCACGGAGCCGCCCCCAGGCAGGGAGGGGTCTGAGGTCCAGCCAGCCTGGCCCTCGCTGGCCTCCGGCCTGTCCCCTATGCTCAGGGGAAGACCAAAAGCCTGGCTTTTCTTTCAGGAGCGGAGGCGGCTGAGCCAGGAGAGGGAGCACGTGGAGGGTCTTCGTCAGAGACTTCGGGAAGCCCAGGGGCGGCTGGACTCACAGCCGGAGGACCAGCGCGAGCGGCTTCTGCAGGGCGTGCAGGAGGTGAGGGCCCGTGGACCTTCCAGGCACCCCATGTCCAGGCCCCTCCGGCCTCAGGGCCCAGAAGTACGGGCCTTCAGTACCTTCCTCCCCAGAGCTCCCCAACCCCCAGGACTCAAGTCTGGGTGCTCCTTGACCAGGAGTCCCGGCCCAGCCCCTTCCTCTCCCGAGCCCCGAGGGTCCAGCCCTGTTGCGGCTCTGCCCACAGATCAGGGAACAGCTGGACGTGGCCCAGCGTGCCTACGAGGACCTGGAGTTCCAGCAGCTGGAGCGGGAGAGCCGGCGCGAGGAGGAGGATCATCGGGACAGCCCCGGCGTTTGGGTGCCGGACCCCAAGGTCCAGGAGCTTCAGGCCAGCGTGGCACAGCACAGGGTGAGCTGGGCTGGGCTGGCATAGCCCGCCTCCCGCACGTCACCCGCTGGCTTCTCTCCCGCTCGGGCCCTGTCTCTGTTTCCTGCCGGGTCACTCCGCAGCAGAAACGATAGCTGCTGTTACCGAGCCTTTACTGCGTGCCCGACTGTGACCTCTCATGGGCATCTAGTCATCGAATTCTTACAACAACCCTGGGCGGCAAACTTACCTCCCCCCTTTTAGAAATGAGGAAACTGAGGTTCAGGGTATCCATGTCATCTCTTCCAAGGCCACTTTGCTTGTCAAGGGTAGAGCTGGGATTTGAACCTCCTCGGTCTTTGCCACCACACTCTCTGCCTGCCAACCCCCGTCCAGAAAGACCCCCAGCAGTCCTTTCTGCGAGGTCAGAGGGGGTGACACAGAGCTCCCCGGAGTTTTGGTGGCAGAGTTCTCAGCCCCTGGCCCCGGGGCTGGGTTCCTGTCTCCGTTCCCTTCCCCCTCTCACTGGCTCTGCCGCCTCCAGGCTGTGTCTGCCGCTTCTTTCTCTGCTTCTCTGCCTCTTGGGATCTGTCTGGGTCCTTCTTCCTGTATCTTCCGGTTTGTTTTCTGTTTGACCCTTTCTCTCTCTCTCGCGACTCTCCCTGGGTCTCAGTGTCCCTTGGCCTCTCTGTGTATCAAATCCTCCATCCCCTCTCTGGACACCCCCAAGGGAGGAAGGCACTGGGGAGCTTAACTCTGAGTCCCCCCAGCCCCTCCCAGGTCCCAGGGCCTCTGTTATGGGTGGTTCTGTGGGAGCCGCTGGGGCAGCTGAGTAACGAGGGCCCTGGGGCCCTGCAGCGCCGGATTCAGGTGTTGGAGGAGCAGCTGAAGTCGCTGGGAGAACAGATGGCAGCTGAGAGCCGGGGGCTGAGCCAGAAGAAGGAGGAGGCCCTCCAGGCCCTGACACAGGTAGGTGCCCTGCTCCCCCTAACCCCCTCCCCGGGGCGCCCCGGGGCCTCCCTGAGGCTGGGATGGCCCCTGCCTCGGAGGTGTGGCAGCCTGTGACGTGTTACCTTCCCCAGGAACGGAGCCGGCTGTTTGAGCTGAACTGCTTTCAGGCAGGCCCTGGGGGAGACGTCCCTGAGCCCAGCCAGGCTCTCACTCAGGTATGGGAGGTCACGCACCCGTCAGCCCCTCCTCCCTCACACCTCCCTCAGCCTCTAATCCCCAGCTCCTCCTCAGTCTGCCACTGTCCTCCTGCTGGGAGACTGGACAGCAAGTCCACATTCCAGCCCTCCTGTGACTTGGGGCCTTTGTTCCTTCCATTGAGAAATGGGCAGGCGGGAGGCCTTGGCCGGAGCACTCTGGAACTGTGGGTCCCCTGCGGTCCCTCCAGCCCCTGCTCATGGTCGCCTCTCCCCCACAGCTCCTGTTCACGCAGAAGACAGACCGCCAGCTGCTGGTGCTGCAGGACCCCGCTGCGCACACGGCTGCCGCCTCTTCCTGCCTCTTCTCCGTGCACAGCTCCTTACAGGTGCCTCCGCCCCCCCGCCCCCCCATCCCACCGGACACTGTGTCGTTAGAACACCGGCTGTGGTTTTCTCTGCTGCGGGGCCAGAGAAGGTTGATCAAGGGGAGTTTCTAGTTTTAGTTTGATCAGACTCCAGCTTTATTCATTTATTGTTTCCTTCTGCCTGACCCCGTCTCTCCCCTGGAGAAATGGAACCTGTATGTGCACCCAGCAGTACATTTTATTTTCTATTATTTTTAAAAAAACATTTTTCATTGATTTTTTTTTTTTTGGAGGAAGGAAGGGAGAGAGACAGAGAGAAACACTGATCGGCTGCCTCACACCCCCCGCCACCAGGGATTGGGCCCGAACCCAGGCATGTGCCCTGACGGGAATCGAACCAGTGACCCTTCAGTGCTTGGGATGATGCTCGACCCACTGAGCCACACCG
The DNA here is from genome assembly GCA_027563665.1 of Antrozous pallidus. Classification (NCBI taxonomy): domain Eukaryota; kingdom Metazoa; phylum Chordata; class Mammalia; order Chiroptera; family Vespertilionidae; genus Antrozous; species Antrozous pallidus. The sequence continues at coordinate 17,176,424 of CM050525.1, forward strand.
GCCAGGGCTGGAATAAAGTTTAAAAGCATCAGAATAGGGCACATTGATAAGAAGGCCTCCTCCCCGCTCCCCAGAAGCAGCACAACTTCTTGTTTCTTGAGTACCATTCCTTCTAGATCTTCTTCTTTTAAAAAATATTTTTTTATTGATTTCAGAGAGGAAGGGAGAGGGGGAGAGAGACAGAGAATCGTTGATCGGCTGCCTCCTGCACACCCCCTACTGGGGACTGAGCCCACAACCGGGGCATGTGCCCTTGACCAGAATCGAACCCGGGACCCTTCAGTCCAGAGGCCGACGCTCTATCCACTGAGCCAAACCAGCTAGGGCCTTCTGGATCTCTTTGAGTGGGAGTCCCACCTTATTAATGGGACAAAGATTTTTGAATGGGTTGCAACTGATTTTTTAATGAAATAGAGTAGGCGGTGGCGGAGTGTGATGCTGGGGTGGGTGAGCGTTAGGTGACAGTGGTTGTTTGCGTTGTGTGGATATGGAGCTGTGGTAAGCACTAGAAATTGGTAGCTCTTGTTATATCATGTAAAACTGTTTATGCAGGAATGTGTGTCTTAGCGACAAAGTTGGCTTTTATTTTATAACTTAATACTCTATCATGGAGATTGTTTTCCACTGATGAATTTAGAGCTGACGCACCGTGGGCAATGACTGATAACAGCAATATTAACAATAGCAGCAATACTAACGACAGCGATACTGACTGAGTCCTCATCGTGGGCCAGACACTGTTTTAAATGCTTCCGTGACTCACTCAGTTGGTCTTACAGAAACTCTGCGCACTAGGTTCTTAGGTCTGGTTTAGAGGTGAAGAGTGAGGCAGAGCGAGTCGCTGACCGGCTGGCATGGACCGGCTGGGGTTCCAACCGGCACTGTCTGCAGAGCCCGCGTTCTCCTACCCTGAGCGGCCCTGTGAAACAATCCTATTGTGTCTCTTTTAATCCCCACCCCAGGATGCGTTTTTGTTTATTTTAGACAGAGAGGAAGAGAGAGAGAAACATTAATATGAGAAGATCAACTGCATCTTCTCTCTCCCCAACCCCCCTGATGCCCCAACCGGGGATAGAACTCACAGCTCTTTGGTATGTGAGAGAGGCTCCAACCAGCTCCAGCCAAGCGAGCCACAGGGCTAGGGCTGTCTTGTTTGTTTGTTTGTTTGTTTGTTTGTTTTTGAGTTGAGAGAGAGAGGAAGGGCGAGAGAGAGAGGAAGGGCGAGAGAGAAACGTTGATATGAGAGTCACATCAGTGCCCTGGACAGGCTGGGGAGCACAGACCAGTGCTCTAACCACTGAGCCAAACAGGTCAGGGCAAGGCAGTGTTTATTAAAATACATTTCATTTTCAAAACTGAGCTGTCAGCTGTTCAACTGTGCATACATTTTTGGGGGACACCCTGTGTACAATAAAAATATACTTTCCTTGTGTGCTCAGAAGAACCCCCAAAAGTAGGTCCTATGAACTGGGTCAAGGGTGAGCAGATAACGTCTGGGAAATTAACTTTGCAGATAGTTTCCGTGGAAGTCTGATAAAGGTGGAGTATCAGCTGGGTTGCCAGGCAGCCGACTCAGAGTAAATAGAACCCTTCTTAGTAAATTGCTTATGCATAAATACTTCCCGGGAAGCTGTGTCCATTCCTATGGAGTTGTTTCCTGAGTGATTGATCCCGCTGGACAAGCTGCTGCTCAGGCCAGGGGGCCCTGCACCTGCTGGCAGGATCTCGGACCCACCTTGCCCCTGTGTGTGTGTGTGTGTGTGGGGGGGGGCAGGCCAGCACTCTTCTGTGTGCTTTGCATGAGGTCGCTCGTTTAACCCTTGCATCAGCCACAGCGGGCGGTGGGTGGTCGCCCACGTTACAGAGGGAAGGCTAGCCTGAGGAGAGAGGTGGCTGCCAAACTCCCACGCCAGTGAGGGCAGAGCCGGGTTTCAGCCACATGTGTCGGTGTCCGTGGCTGTGCCTTTTGGAGGACTAGCGCTTCTAAGAGTCCTTCGGGACCAGGGGGCACCGTGGTCAGCCTGGCTCAGAGGGAGCAACGGGGGGCCGCGGGGCACAGCAGAGCCAGGGACTCCTTGCTCACTCGGCGGGCAAACACACACAAACAGATAAACGGATGTGCGATTCGGCGGCTCGCTCCTCCTCGCCCCTTCTCCTCTCTCCACGTGCTGTCAGACCCACACATTCCACCTGGCGTTCCCAGGGTCATGTGACGTCTGAGGACTGCCTCTGCTTGGCTTCAGACACCTGTCCGGCCACTTCCCGGTTGGCCGGACCCAGACCCGTGTCTGTGCCTCCGTTTCCTTCGCTGCGAAATGGGAATAATAATGGTTAGAGGCTTAGCGTGGAGCCTGGCACAAAGCAGATGCGCAGTGAATGCGGGCTGCCGGTGCTCCGATCCGATTACAATGGTTAGTAGTATAACTATGAGCATCCTTCTTCTATCCACTTCCACCCTCACCTCTGGTTTTTGTGACCCTATACTGGCTTCCTGCTTCCTCACCGATGTCTCATCTTACGTTTTGTCTCCCAAGAACCTGTCCCCACACAGCAGTCTTCCGACTTCAGTCCTCCCCATCAGATGCCCTCAGTTGCCCCCGGCCTCCTCACCTTGGTCTGCCAGCCCCGGCATGGTCTGTCCCGCCCACCTCCCCTCGCACCCCCAGTCCTCGGCTCAGCTGCAGGAGCCCTGACCAGCCAGGACCCGTTCCTGTCTCAGGACCTTTGCACTTGGCCCATGTCCCCTGGCCAGCTCTCATCCTTGGACCTTGGTCAGTGTCCGGGAGGTTGGAAGGTGCCCTCTTTTAACCCTGACGGGAGGGTTTGGTTATTGGTGTTGGAGAGCGGAAGGAAGAGAAACATCAACGTGAGAGAAAGAACTGTGTGAGGGAGCAGCCTCGATCACTTGCCTCCCATACATGCCCCTACTGGGGGTCGAACCCACAACCTTTTTTGCTTTTTTTGGTGTACTGGGGCGACACTCTGCCCTACTGAGCCACACTGCAAAGCCAGCTTGCACTCAATTGTCATGTTTATTTATTTATTTAGATATGTTTTTACTTATCTTATTTATTTTATTTTATCGTTAATCCTACACCTCCCCCCCCCCGCCCCCCCCCGGGGATCGAGTCCACAAGCTGGGCATGTGCCCTGACTGGGAATCGAACCCTGACCTGGTTCATAGGTTGACACTCAACCACTGAGCTAGGCAGGCTGGGGTCCACTGGTGTTTAGACACAGTGGAAAGGAAGGGGAGAGACAGAGAGAGAAACATGGATGTGAGAGAGGCACATTGATGACCAGGGCCAGGGCATGTGCCCTTGACTGGAATTGAACCTGGGGCCCTTCAGTTTAAGGGCTGACTCCAACCACTGAGCCAGTCCGCTAGGGCTTTATTGATTTTAGAGAGAGAGGAAAGGGGAGAGAGAGAGAGAGAGAGATTAATGAGAGAGAAACATCAACTGTCTCCTGCATATCCCTCTCCCACTACACCCAACTCACCCCCCGCTGGGAATTGAGCCTGCACCCCAGGCATATTACTTATTTTTTTTAAGTGGACATTTCTCTCATTCCAAGGTCAAAGGACATGGGAGGGTATGCAGAGAAAAGGCTCCTCCACTATTATTTCCATTCATTCAGGTCATCTGCTGGGTGGCTGGGGTGACCAATTTCGGTGTCTGCTTGGAGAGGTTTGTGTTTACACATCCTGTCCTGTGTGTACTAGCCCCCTCTTTGTGCGGAGATCTGTCTTCCCCTGCCGTATGCTTTTCTGTTGTTAATCCTCACCCGGGGGTATTCCCCACTAACCTTAGGGAGCGTGGGCGAGAGAGGGAAAGACAGAGAGAAACATTGACGAGAGAAAGATCATCTGTTGGTTGCCTCCTGCATGTGCCCCGACCAGGGCCTGGCCAGGGAGAAGCCTGCAGCTTAGGTCCACGCCCTTGACCGGAATCGGATCTGGGACCCTTAGGTCCGCAGCCCGATGCTCTGTCTGCTGAGCCAAGCCGGCGAGGGCCTGCTCTGTGCTTTTATCTTGGGGATTATTTTCTCTCTGGATATGAAGAGCATCCCTCCGTTTACTATATGGACCGCAGGCTTTTCCATGTGAGGAAGATCCCTGGTTTATTTTCCCTGCCCCCTCTGTAGGCACTGTGGTGGTCTCATGGCTTCTGAGGGGAATGACCTTGAACTTGGGTCATTTTGTATATGTGTGAGTATGTCCATATGATATAATCCTACAAATGTAACTGGAGCTCAAGGATTTATGCATTTCTCAATTAAAATAATAATAAAAGAGCCCTGACCGGTTTGGCTCAGTGGATAGAGCGTTGGCCTGCAGACTGAAGGGTCCCAGGTTCGATTCCGGTCAGGGGCATGGACCTTGGTTGTGGGCACATCCCTAGTAGGGGGTGTGCAGGAGGCAGCTGATCGATGTTTCTCTCTCATCGATGTTTCTGACTTTCTGTCCCTCTCCCTTCCTCTCTGTAAAAATCAATAAAATATTTTAAAAAATAAAAGAGCCAAATTGGCCTCGATAAAGGTTGTCCCAGTAGAACCCCTTCCTTTCCCCCGCCCCCTAATTTGTGGGAGAGGGTCTGGGTTTCCCATGTGCCCACACACAGTGGTTTTTTTTCTTTATAGTTTTATGAAAATGAAATTCACACACCGTACAATTCACCCAGTTAAAAAGTGTCATTCAGTGCCTTCTAGAATGGTCAGGGTTGTGCAAACATCACCACAACTTCAGGGCATGTCAGTCGCCCCTCAGCGCCCTCCCTTCCCCAGGACCCTGGCGACCACCAGCCGACTCCCCCGCGGACGTAATTCTGGACGGGACGCGGCGTGGTCCCCGAGACCGGCGCCCCCTCGGGGCCACGGGCGGGGGGGCTTTGTGGTCTGCGCGCTGGACGGTGGTTTTCTCGCAGTCAGTCCTCTGACCTCCGGGTGTGACTGGGCGTCTTGTGTGTTTTCAGGGCTCCATCGGCCTCCAAAGGAACGGCAGCCTGTCCCGGAAGAGGGGAGAGAGACTGAGCCAGAGGGTATCCCCCCGACCTCTGTCCCTCCATTGCACCGGTGAGGACCCCGTCCCGGCACACCCTCCCACTTCCTGCAGCACAGGAGAGAGGAACTTGGCTGGGATGGTGTTGGGGCGGAAGTGGAGGCAGTGCACCGGGGAGAACCCCAGCCTCCCAGCCCCCCCTCTTCTCGCCCAGGACCCCTGGAGGCCGCGGACCTCGCGCCAGCAGGAGACTCTGGGAGACACCCACTCCATCAGGTGCTGAACTGCGCCTCGGGGAATAGGTGAGACATCCCGGAGAGGATGGGAGATGGGGAAGAGGCAGGGCCTCTGTAACCTGCCCGGGCCTCTGTCCCCTCCTCACAGCTGCGGGGTGCTCTACCCAGACATCGCCCGCATGGAGCGGCTCCTTCAGCAGGCCGTGGCGGAGCGGGAGCGGCTGCTCAAGGCCAGGGTGAGACCCCAGACCCTCCGCTGCCGGTCAGGAGATTCAGCCCCACCTCCTCCCTCAGACCCAGAGTCCAGGCCCCCATCCCTCCTCCCTCAGACCTCCTCCCTCAGACCCAGGAGTCCAGGCCCCTATCCCTCCTCCCTCAGACCCGGGGTTCAGGCCCTCAGCCCTCCTCCCTCAGACCCAGGAGTCCAGGCCCCCATCCCTCCTCCCTCAGACCCAGGGTTCAGGCCCTCATCCCTCCTCCCTCCATCCCTCCTCCCTCAGACCCAGGAGTCCAGGCCCCCAGCCCCTCCTTCCTCAGACCCAGAAGTTCAGGCCCCCATCCCTCCTCCCTCAGACCCAGGAGTCCAGGCCCCCATCCCTCCTCCCTCAGACCCAGGAGTCCAGGCCCCCAACCCCTCCTCCCTCAGACCCTTCTCCCTCAGACCCAGGAGTCCAGGCCCCCAGCCCCTCCTTCCTCAGACCCAGAAGTTCAGGCCCCCATCCCTCCTCCCTCAGACCCAGGAGTTCAGGCCCCCATCCCTCCTCCCTCAGACCCAGGAGTTCCGGCCCCCATCCCTCCTCCCTCAGACCCAGGAGTCCAGGCCCCCAGCCCCTCCTCCCTCAGACCCAGGAGTCCAGGCCCCCATCCCTCCTCCCTCAGACCCAGGAGTCCAGGCCCCCATCCCTCCTCCCTCAGACCCAGGAGTTCAGGCCCCCATCCCTCCTCCCTCAGACCCAGGAGTCCAGGCCCCCAGCCGCTTCTCCCTCAGACCCAGGAGTCCAGGCCCCCAGCCCCTCCTCCCTCAGACCCAGAAGTTCAGGCCCCCATCCCTCCTCCCTCAGACCCAGGAGTTCAGGCCCCCATCCCTCCTCCCTCAGACCCAGGAGTTCAGGCCCCCATCCCTCCTCCCTCAGACCCAGGAGTCCAGGCCCCCAACCCCTCCTCCCTCAGACCCTTCTCCCTCAGACCCAGGAGTCCAGGCCCCCAGCCCCTCCTCCCTCAGACCCTCCTCCCTCAGACCCAGGAGTCCAGGCCTCCACCTCCCTCCTCCCTCAGATCCAGGGGAGCAAACCCCCAACCCCTTCTCCCTCAGATCCAGGGTCCAGGCCCCGACACTCTTCCCTCAGATCCAGGAGTCCAGTACATCCCCCCCCCCCCCCCCCCCCCGATCTTATGGGTTAGCATCATCACTGACTCCTTCCTGAACCCGCAGGAGGGAACAAAAAGGACCACAGAAGGTTCCTCGGGTCCCGCCGTTCCTGCCATCATGGTCAGTCTCCTCCCGCACCGCACCTCCCCCTGCTTCTTTCCACCCCTGGCCTCTGCCCTTTCTCCCCTCACCCGTTCCTCTCACTGGCACAGAAAGGCTTCCTGGGCTTGGCAGGGGAAGGGGAACTAAGAGACTAGCTTCCGTCCCGTTGTGATTGCACCCCCAGCACGGCCTTGGGCAACATGCTCCACTTCCCGGAGCCCCGTTTCCCTTTCCGTAAGGGGGGACAGTGTCAGCAGGAACTACAGAACGAGGGCAGCTACCCCCGGGCTTTTAAAAATCACTTAACATTTTGTTTGTTTTTGGTTCTTTTAAAGTACTCTTTATTACAGAACTATTCAGGCATATGCAGAAGTAGAGAGAATACACCCTGAGATGCCCACCGCACAGCCTCAGTGACGATCAGCACTGAGTCTTGTTTTAGTTGCCAGCTTTGTTTACGGATTCCCACACCGACTTCCCTCTCTGCAGTAGAATATTTTATATCTAATTGCAGATATCCTATCATTTCACCCATTCCTCACGGTGTAGCTCCAATATATAAGTATTTTTTAACACGAAAATTCCACTGTCAAGACTACCTTATCAAGACTATTAATTTGGTGACATCCTAATACCTGGTTCATATTCACATTCCCCTAATTGTCTCCAAAATATCACAAGGACCGTGGTTATTTAAATCTGGATCCAAACAAAGCTCTCAGTACATTTTTTAAATGTCTCCAACCGTTGAGATTAAAAGTCCTTCCTTTCCACTTTTGTTTTAGTCCTCACTTGAGGGTATGTTCTTCTACTGATTTCAGAGACAGAGGAAGGTGGGGGAGAGTGTGAGAGAAACATTGATCAGTTTCCTCCTGCACAGGCCCCAACTGGAATCTAACCTGTTACCTACACATATGCCCTGACCCGGAATCAAACCCATGACCTGTGTGGGGTGACACTCCAACTGACTGAGCCACCCAGCCAGGGCCCGCTTTTAAAAAAAAGTACACTCACACTCACACACACACATACACACACTCACACACACACTCACACACGCACACACACACACACACACTCACACACATACACACACACTCACACACACACACACACACTCACACACATACACACACACACTCACACACACACTCACACACACACACACACACTCACACACATACACACACACACACACTCACACACACACTCACACACACACACACACACTCACACACATACACACACACACACACTCACACACACACTCACACACACACACACACACTCACACACATACACACACACACACACTCACACACACACTCACACACACACACACACACTCACACACATACACACACACACACTCACACACATACACACACACACACTCACACACACACACGCGGGCACACACACACACACACACACTCACACACACACACTCACACACACACACACACACACACAGTGAGTGGCCAGATGATGATGATCTCTGAACACACAATAATCTGGCCACTCAGTGTCTGTCCCATATAATAAAAGGCTAATATGCAAATTGTCCCCTTGACCAGGAGTTCAACCAGCAGACAGGCCGGCCAACCGCCCATGTCCCCTCCCCCTGGCCAGGGTGGCCGGACTCCACCCATGCACAAATTCATGCAGCGGGCTTCTAATATTCATGCACTGGTGCGTTCAGATATCATAATAATCTGTCCACTCAGTATTATATTGCCTGCAGAGTGGAAGGGAGAAGGAGAGAGAGAAGCATCAGTGATGAGAGAGATCATTGATTGGCTGCCTCCTGCATGCTCCCTACTGGGGACTGAGCCCGAATCCCAGTTCGTGTGCCCTGACTGGGAATCACACTGGGACCTCCTGGTTCAGAGGCGGATGCTCAGCCCGAGCCACAACAGCTGTGCCCCACTTCTTGTTTGTTAATCCTCACCTAAGGGTGTTTTCCAGTGATTTTCAGAGAGGGTGGAAGAGGGGGACAGACAGAGAGAGAGAAACCTTGTGGGGCCTGCGACTGAGGTACATGCCCTCAACCGGAACTGATCCCAGGACCCTTCAGTCTGTGGACCGATGCTTTATCCGTTGAGGCAAACTGGCCAGGCCCCACTTAAAAAAAAAAAAAACCATCTTTTAATGGGAAATAATCGAGTCATTCATCTTGTAGAGTTTCTCGCACTCGATTTAGCTGCGAGGCTCCATACTGAAGTGACATTTCGCCTCTGCGTTAGCACTTTTCTGTTGTGAAGGTCGCCCTCGAGCCCTGCCATCGAGGCCCCTGAGGCGCAGGCCTTTTCTGTGGTTAAAAAGCCTTCGAGTTTTGTTGCACTTTCTCACATGCCCTGCTCAAGCCACCTGTTGTGAACTTATTTTTCTTGGAAATGAGCACATCGCTCCCAGCCTGCTTTTTGCTTCCCCACCATGGGTGCTTTCCTTCTTGTTTCTCCTCCGCTGAGGGGGTGCCAGCCGGGAAGGGGGCCCTGGGGAAGCTGGCCTTTCTTGGGAGGGACAGACAGGAAGCTGCGTCGGTCAGTAAATAAGACGCTGTTACAGAAGACCAGAGAAAGGCAAGCCACGCTTAGAGAAAGGGAGTTACATTTTAATTCTGCGCAGACCCAGAGGGAAATGTGCCTTTCAAATTCTGGGCCCCCCAACATGGAGGAAACTTTTTCTATTTATATCTTTTCTAGCTCTTGGTCTCCCAAATTTGGAATGAGACATCCCGGCCATCTGAGAAGAGGTCCTGTGTGCTGGGAAGGGGCCATGAGACCGTATCTTAAGGCCTGGCCTGGTGCCAGCAACTGACTGACTGTCTGGGGCATAGTTTATGGCTTCTCTGGAATGGGAGTAGTCTTATTTTCCTTATTATTTAAGCAAGCAAGCGTTTACAGAAGCCAAAGTGGCAGGGTTAAAATGTCAGACAGCAGTGTTTATAGGAGATGGATGCTCCGTGCGTGCTGGGCTGGTAAGAGCCAGGGAGTAGATGGAGCCCGGGGGGGCGGGGGGGGGGGGGCGGGCAGCAGGGCCGTACTGCTTTCGGGCACAAGCTCCAGCTTGTTGAAAATGAAGCACCCTCTTCGTGGCAGCATCACTTACTAACTAGTGTGTCCCCGGTTCGCACCCAAGAGGAGACTCGCCGGGTGGGAGAGCCGGACAGCAGCAGCCCCTGGAGGAGAGAGCTGGTAACCCCGAGGTTCAGTTTAGGGAAACAGGCTCAGAGAGGGGCAGGGGTTCTGTGGGGGGTGAACAGGGGGGCAGGGGGGGGGGAGAGTCGGGAGTCCAGAGCCCATCCTGCTCTCCTGGGTCAGGGCCGACTCCACCACGTCCCCCCTTTCTAAAGCCTCAGTTTTCTCATCTGTCAAAGGGGGCAGTAATGGGTGGTTTGGGAGAGGAAACGAGGCGACAGTACAGTGCTGGGCGCACTGGGGGGGGGGGGGGGCCTTCCGTACACATTGGTGACCTGTAGTGTGACTGTGTGGACCTGGCGCTCTGACCCATACGCTCCCAGGTCCTTCTAATGGTCTCTGCCCCTCTGTGCATTCTCTCTGCTTCTCATTTCCCCGCTCTTCTCCCGCTCGCCTTCCCTGTCTCTCCCTGTGGGCTTCATCTGTTTCTCACCCCTGCTTGCCTGGGCCTCGCTTTAGTCTTCTCAGCCCTCGACACTCAGAGTGGTCCCAGGGCTTGTTAGGTGTGCAGAGCCTCGCCCCCCCCCCCCCCCCGCCCCGGCCCCCCCTGGAGTGACTGAGTCTGAGCTTGCCTGTTAACAAACGCCCCGTGGCCGGGCTTAGCCTCGCCCAGAGCCTCAGGACTGCAGGGTCGCTTCATTCTTTGCAGGGGTCATTCAGGAAGAGTAGGTGTGATGGGCTGGGCCTGGGAACAGGAGAAAGTTTTAAGGCCTTAATTTAATTATTCTCCCCTCTGGCCACCGGAGACCGACTGCCTGGGAGCCCAGCCTTGGCCAGCTCTGGCTGTGTGGTGTGGGCACAGTGACAGCCTCTCTGAGCCTTGGCCAGCTCTGGCTGTGTGGTGTGGGCACAGTGACAGCCTCTCTGAGCCTTGGCCAGCTCTGGCTGTGTGGCGTGGGCACAGTGACAGCCTCTCTGAGTCTTGGCTTCCATTTCTTCAAAAGGGGGGTAAAACCCTGGACAAGTAGCTCGGTTAGTGAGAGCATCGTCCCAGGACACCAAGGCTGTGGGTTGGCCCCAGGTAGGGCACACACAAGAGCCACTGCCGAATGTGTAAGTAAGAGGACCAACACAGTACTGTACTGTTTCTCTTCCGCTCTGTCTAAAGGAACAAAGCAAACATGGGGATGACAATGTGCTTACTTACCCCCAGAGGGTTTGAGTGGGAAGAGGAGTCACATCTATAAAGTGCTCAGCATAGGGAATAGTTGCTAATTTAATCACGGCAACAACAATAATGAAATCCGTGCTCTCGGTTGTTGATCACTGCTGTTTCGTCCCTGGTTACATGAGGGTCCACTGGAGACCCTCACCTCTCTGGCATGATTTTGGTGCTTCAGGGTGAGCTGGTAGGTCTTGAAACCCTGGGTTCTGGCCCCAGCTCTGCCTCCTAGGCTCTGGGTGAGTTCAGGAAGATTTCTTCGTCTTTGTACTCCAGTTTGCTCATCTGTGATATGGGACGCATAGGAGCTCTGTCCCAGGGGCGGCCGTGGGGAGTCAAGGAGTTGATGCTGGCAAATCTCTGGCAGTTTCACAGTCAGTCAATGTGTCTGTCAGGTTCACCATCGTGACTGTCATTTTAAAACTAGTTATTGATTGACTTAAGACAGAGGAAGGGAGAGAGAGAAACATCGATTTGTTGTCCCACTTATGTTTAAGAAATACGTTTTTATTGGTTTCAGAGAGGAAGGGAGAGGGAGAGAGATAGAAACATCAGTGATGAGAGAGAATCATCAGTAGGTGCCTCCTAACCGCCCCCTACTGGAGATCAAGCCAGACACCCGGCATGTGCCCCCGCTGGGAATCTGAGCTGCGACCTCCTGGTTCAGAGGTCGGTGCCCAACCACTGGGCCACCCTGGCTGGGCTCATTGGTTGACTCTTGTTTGTGCTCTGCCCCGGGACCAAAGCTGCCACCTGGGGTATGGGGACCGCATTCTAACCAACCGGTCACTGTTAACGCTGTCCAAAGGCTGTAGCAGGCCTGCGTGTGCAGCTGTGACCAGCATCCCTGTGGGCTCCAGGCTTCAGGACCCTTCCTGACCCGATGCTGCCCCCTCTCTTCTTTCCCAGGCCCCGCCCGCGCTCCCGCCCCGCCCTCCTGGCCCCCGGGTCCTGGATCTCCGGCAGCACCTGGAACGCTGGGGCCACAACCCCGAAAGCTGCCCCCATGTCCAGGTGTCGGGGGGCTCCTGCCGCGGGGCCCTGGTGAAGATGGGTGGCCGCATCAAGACCTGGAGGAAGCGGTGGTTCTGCTTTGACCGCCAGGCCCGCCGCCTGGCCTACTACTCCGGTAAACCCAGCCCACCGCTGCGGCCCAGGGCCCCGAGACCACACATTCGGGGGCCTTCCCCAGACACCCAGGGGTCCCATACCCCACCCCCTTTTCTCTTAGGCCCATGGGTCTGGATCCCCAGGACCTAGGAGTCTAGACCCCCACTCCTCACTTCCCCCAGGGCCCAAGAATTTGGTCCCTACTCCTTCCTAACCCACCACAGCCCAGGAATCTGGGCTCCTACCACCCCTTTCTCCCAGGACCCAGAAGTCCAGATCTCCACCCCCTCCTCTTCCTCCGATAGAAAGACTGCCTCAGTCACATGGATAACAGTTTTGTGCAATCCTGGCTCCCAGACCCCATGTTCCTAAGATACCCAGGAGGAGGCAGACCCACATTTTCCGTGCCCCCCCGGCCCCCACTCCGTCTCCTGGGGTCCAGGCCCCTCTCGCTTTTTCTGTAGGGGAACCGACGAAGCTGACCTCTCCTTGGCTGTCAGGGACCAAGGCATTGAGCGACCTGGGATTCCAACCCCATTCGATAGTCTTGTCCGGCCTCCACACCAGTTTCCCATTTAGCATCAATATTCATTCACCCTCCAACTCTAGATTTGGGCCCAGTGACCCTCACCCTGCCCAGCACACACACACACACACACACACACACGCACACACGCGCGCGCGCACACCCCTCACTGTTTCTTCCCACCTCCCTCTGTCAGATAAAGAAGAGTCCAAGCTCAAAGGCGTCATCTACTTCCAGGCCATCGAGGAAGTCTATTATGACCACCTACGCTGTGCTTTCAAGGTGAAGTCCCCGTGCTCCTACCCTGCCCTGGTCTGAGCCCCTGCAGTCAGGCCTTAGCCAGTTCCCCGGGAGGGCCCTCCACAGCCCCCACTGCCGGGGTTCTCTGTCCAGAACGGGATCAACGGGTCACTCACTGCAGGGGCCAGACACTGAGAGTGCAGTCTCTGGCTCTCAGCCACCGTTACTCTTCTTGGAGCAAAAGATTTAGAGCAAAAATGTGGCCAACTCTGATGGAAAGCTGGAGGTACATGAAGACGGCTGGGTGAGGGCTGGGGCAGCCTGGGGGCATCTAGAGGAGACAGTGGCTCCAGCTTCGGTCCGAAATTGCCAGTGGGAATGGGCCCCATGCCACATCAATTCTTTTTTCCCTTAGAGCAGTGGTCGGCAAACTCATTAGTCAACAGAGCCAAATGTCAACAGTTACGACGATTGAGATCGCTTTTGAGAGCCAGATTTTTAAAACTTAAACTTCTAACGCCACTTCTTCAAAATAGACTCGCCCAGGCCGTGATATTTTGTGGAAGAGCCACACTCAAGGGGCCAAAGAGCCGAGTGAGGCTTGCGAGCCGCAGTTTGCCGACCCCGGCCCTAGCGGACTCAGGAATTCAGACTTTTATGATCGTGCAGAGCCATCAGTGTAAATGTTGGCAGCTGGTGCAGGGCGTAGAGATGGGTGGGGGAAGCAACCAGTTGGGACATCAGGGAAGTGTCTGACTTCCTTTTGCCAGCCTTAGTTTTCTCACCTGCAAAATGAGCACACTCAGCCCATTTCCTCAGAGGTCAGAAGGTTAAAGACCGGTGACGCATGTAAGGGATTTACTGAATTTGGGTTTGGCAAGAACTCGGTGAATGGGTTGTAGAACACAACGACTCTCCCCAGTGACAAACCAGGGAGCCCTACATTTTGGAGAGGGGAAATCTGAATGCTTAGATTTCTAATATGAGAAAAGTTAGGCCGGGGGAAAAGGAACATGGGACTCCTCCTTTTAAGTTCCTCTCTCCTCAAATCCTAACCCCCTTAGATGGGTGAATTCATCTGCTCCCCCTAACCCAGTGAGGTCGGCAGCGTTATTTAGGAAGGCAGTGGGGAAACAGTCTAGACAACTTGTCCAATGCCACGCAGCCTGTGCAGGCCCCAAGGCTGGGATTCCAACATGCATGTTCTCTTAACCACCTCCACTCCACCGCTCATCCCAGAGCCCCAACCCTCGCCTGACCTTCTGCGTCAAGACCTACGAACGCCTGTTCTACATGGTGGCACCCAGCCCCGAGGCCATGCGTATTTGGATGGACGTCATCGTGACCGCTGCTGATGAGAACCACGTGCCCTGAGCGGCACCACCCCTCGGGGGGGGCCGGTCGTCGAGGCCCCGCCCCCCGGGACCCTGGCCCCGCCCCCTCGGGACTCTGCTGGGAATTCTGCCGGCGCCGCGCTCTGCTGGCCTGAGGCGCGCTGTGCTCTCTGGGCTGCAGGTGCCTTCCCCCAGGACGGGAAGCCAGCCCTGGGCCCTGTCCCGGGCAGGAGGGGGATTGCGGGGCGGGAAGGAACTATTTATTGGTGCTCCTGTGATACCGAATTAAACATGGAGGAAAAATTGCTGGTGGTTTTTTCCAGCCCAGGCATTTGTGCCCCTCGGCCTCTTTGGCAGGACATCCGAGCTACAGGCCCCTCTGAGAGCCACGTATCCCACAGCCGATTCTCCCCTCTTTAAAAATTGAAGCTTTCAACAAAGGCCAGGCCGGAAGAGGGGCGGGGAGCAGTATGGGTTCTTAACCTGTGGGGTTTGATTTTTTGTGTGGGTCCACCTGCTTCCGCCTTTTTGATGTGACTGGGCTCTTGGCAATGACTAGAGCTCCTAGGCTCCTGCCCTCAGGCCTTGGCACATGCTGTCCCCCTGCCCTGCCCTAACCAGCTAGCTCCTCATTCTTCAGGCGTCAGCTGGGAAGCTGGTCTGGACTGCCCAGGCTGGGTCAGGCACCCCTTGGAGCTCCCCTGTCCCACCTCTGCACACCTAGGTTATCACTGGTGACGGATTTGTGTCCTTGTAGACTGGGAGCCCCATGAGGGCAGAGCCAGGGCTGTCCTGGTCCCTGCCGTGTCCCCAGCACCCTGGGGCACATTTCATTCCATGAAATTGAAACAAAAGGGAACAAAAATCCAACTTCCCTTTCACCCCTTGGTCTTTGCATATACTGTTGCTTTTGCTTAGATAGCTTTCTCCACTCCACCCAATTTCTCCTCATCGTTTCAGTTTTAGCTCAGAGGTTTCCTTCTCCAGGGAGCCCTCCCCGGTTCTCGTGGCTGAGCCAGATGCTTCCTCTGGGCTCCCCATCCCAGCGGGCTCACTCACCACAGTGTGACTGCCCTGTCAGCGCCGCCGAGGAGGGCTCCGTGCGGGGTGGGGGCTGCGGAGGGCAACAAGGCTCTCCTCGCTCTGAGTCTGATGCACAGCAAAGGGCCTAGTGCAGACCAGGTGTCGAGGGAATGCCCAATGGTTGGATAAATCGCTGGGAAAGATGCTGAGCCCTGGGACAATGCAGAACAAGGCAGACAGACGTAGAACTCCGCTTTAGGTCTGACCCCGGGTGTCTCCTCCAAGAAGCTCTCGCTCCTGGGTTGCATCAGGGGTCTATTCTGGGCTTCCACAGGCCCCCAGGTTCCCCCACAAAGACCACTCCAGGCTGTCACTGTGTGGAGACAGTCTCCTCTCATCTCCCCCGTGCGTCCCCCCCCCCCCCCCCCCCCCCCACACACACACACTCTGGAACGAGGCATTCAGTCCCTCTGGTTTCCTTCTCTTCTGGTTTTCCTGTTTGCCCTGTCCCGGATTCCTTGAGGATCCAGAATTGGTACTTCTGAGCTCCAGGAATGCTGGCGCCCTAGTCCCCAGACCCTCAGTGACCCCAGGTGGCCTTAAGCCCTACCTCCAGGTGGGAGACGTCTGCATTCTTGGGCCAATTCATCCCCCAGCCCCTCTGCCTATGGCACGCACTGGGCCAGCTCCGTGGCGTGGGACCGACAGGCCCCGTGAGCCGCCTGAGAAGAGCCCTCTCAGGGTTCATGCCCTGGCTGCTGTCTGGAAAGTTTTGGATTTGAACTTGTGATTTTGTGCATGAAGTCTGAAGGGATGTGAAACCGAGTTGGGGGATTGGAGTCTCAGCTCCATCTCCCACCTCCCCCGAATGGTTCCGTCTGCCTTCCCTTCCCCGCCCCTCCCTGTGACCACTGCCCCCCAGCTCCGGCAGGGCCTGGGTATACCTGGGAAGCTCAGGGTCAGGCACTTGTGCCTGGTGGCATCTCAGGGTGGGACGTGGCAAAGGGCAGCTGGTGAAGGAGGACCCACAGCCAGATTGCTCTAGTTGTGGGGCAGGGTCTCTAGACGTCTGCAAAGGTCTGTGCTCACCCCACAAGTAACCCCATGCCCAAAGGAACATGACATTAAACCCCACGAGGGGCCCAGAGCGGTGGTGGAAGAAAGCATTTCTATTTTTAGTACTTTTAAAAATATATGTATTTTATTGATTTTTCACAGAGAGGAAGGGAGAGGGATAGAGAGTTAGAAACACCAAATGAGAGAAAAACATTGATCAGCTGTCCCCTACACACCCCCTACTGGGGATGAATTGAACCTGGGACCCCTCAGTCTGCAGGCCGATACTCTATCCACTGAGCCCCAAAAGTATTTTTAGTACTTTTAAGAGCACCAGATCCCCATATTTTCATTTTGCACTGAGCCCTGACCCCACCCCTTCTCTAACATCCCAGACAGTACCTCCCAGAGAGATTGGGTCTGACAGGCCGAGAACGGCACTGGGCTGAGCCTGCCTGTGCCAGGGGGCAGGAAGCCCATAGTGCATATGGCCCCAGGCTTGTCTGAAACCCAGGGTGAACTCCAGTGCTGGGGACTGCCTCCACCCTGACCCCTCCATGCATCCATCCAGGGCCCAGATTCTAAATCTTTTTCCAGTGACTTCTGAGGAGAAGAGCCAGGAGGAATCACTGAGCAGGTTAAACAGAGGCCCCACGTTCAAACCTCCCTCGGCTCTCTGGTCTGAGGCCAGGTGAGGGTCAGCGCCCAGAATTTGGGCAGGCCTGAGCAAGAGGAGGCTCCCCACCCTGGGTCCCATTCCCTCCCAAGACGCTAGTTCTTCTGGTCCAGCCAGTTAGGGTTCCTCCCTGAAACTCTCCCACGCGGCTGGGGCCTGCAGGCCTCCTGCTTCTGAGCGCACAGTAATAATAGCATTACCAGTCAGCCTCGCTCCACCCTCCAGAGGGGTTTTCAGACCCACCTGGCAAAGGAGGCAGCCGAGTTCAGGGGAGACACGGCTGTCTGAGGTCACACAGCAGGAAGATGTCAGAGGCAGGACTAAGATGCCAGACTTGATTCTTTGCCCACCACCTCACACTGCCATGGAAACACTCCTTCCTTTATTAGAAAACAGACACCTCAGAGGCTAAGAGAGGTGAAGACACTTAGCACCGGTCACACAGCCCAAGTGGGGCTGAGATTCCCGGCTGGGAGGCAGAGAGGCGGGGGCCAATGCTGAATGACCTCACCAGCAGTCATTCACTTTCTCCGGAATCATGATGCCCAGTGACCCCACCCCTGTGACTGAGGTGCTAGTCATTGCTGGGATGGGAGGGGCAATGGGGTCTGGGGGACAAATAATATCTTTACGAACACAGCTGCTATTTTTACTGCCATCGGTAAATCCCATCTACGAGCTGAGAGAAACAAAGCAGGAGTAAAGCTATAATGTTATAGCATAGTGTAATAAATATAATATAATGTTATATAATCTATAATAATGAAAGTGTAATATGCAAATTGACTGAGCGGTGAACAGCAGAACGACTGTTGGGACATTCTTCCAGACGAACTTCCAGGTGAAGCTGGGCCTGCGAGGCACCGAGGCTGCCAAGGCTACTCTCGCACAAATTTTGTGCGTCAGGCCTCTAGTATAATTAATAATATAATATAATATAATATAATATAATATAATATATATAATAAATATAATATAATGTAATATAATGTAATGTAATATAATATAATAAATATAATATAATGAAATGTAATATAATAAATATAATATAATAAATATAATAAATATAATAAATATAATTAATATAATATAATATAATATAATATAATATAATATAATGTAATAAGTATGTGAGCAGCCGCATATATTAGCCAGGATATAGACTGCTTAGGCATTTGTGGTTTGCGCAGTCACAGTGCTCTCGGTAGTTTCCGTGCTCAGACATGGTGATGGTGCAGTGGTCCGGACTGTGCCGCTCCGTTCTGCTGTGTGGCCCTGTCTGAGAGCAGTGGCGTGCTGTGTGTCACACACCAGGACCGCACTGTGAGCGCCAGGCCAGCTCCTGCCAGCCGCCAGGGACCGCTTTTCTCTTTCTCACCTGGGAAATGCCAGCCTCTCCCCCCCCCCCAGACTCCTAGTCCTCTCTCTCCCCTTCTAGAGTCTTTTCCTCTTCCACACAGAGGCATTTTTCCTTTCTTTCTTTAATAGTGATGCACACTCAGTGACGTGTGTAAGCATATAACCTTGTGATCCTTTACATACTTGCACACACGTGTAACCACCCCCCAGAGGACGAGTGTGGGGGCTTCTCACCACTGCTTCGCTGGGACAATGCCTGGCCCATGGTAGCCCCTGCTGAGGCTCTCCCACTACTGACTAGCTTTGTCTGCTCTCCGACCTCATATGCGTGGAGTCACAATGTATGTGTTATTTGTTTAAGGCCTCTTGAGTTCAACATCAAGTTTCTGAGATTCCTCCATGTTGCTGAGGCCATTGGTGGGTTTTTTCACTGCTGTGCAATATTCCACAGGATTAGTGAACTACTCTTTCTTTTTCCATTCACTTCCTCATGGATATTTGCATTATTTTCCAGATTGATCGTATTAGAAAGTAAATCTGTGTCCCCAGCTGACCGAGACCCTCTCAAAGGCTCTCCACCTTTCTCAGATTTAATTCAAATCCCTTCTCGGGGCCTGTAACGGTCTAAACGGTCTGGCCCCTGTGGTGCTTCCGTCTCCCTCGCCCTCGGGGCTCCTGGCGCACTGCTCTCCGCTGAGTTTGGACGGGTCTTTCCACTTCCCACCTCTAGGTCTTTGCACTTGTTGCTCCCTCTGTTTTGTAATGCTCTGCCCCTGCCCCAACCTCTTTCTTGGGCTAAATCCTCCATGTCCGTGAGGCCACACACACACAGCTCTTAAATCTTCAGGGAAGCTTCACTGACTGGCCCCACTTCTAGGGCCCACACCTCCTTGCAGCTCCTTTCCACTTCCTCCTTCCATGTCCCCCAGTGAGTAACAATTTGTATGATTATTTGGTGAATATCTGTCTGCCCCATCAGATGGTGAGCTCTGTGAGGACAGGCCACCGGTTCTGTCTTAGTCTCCAGACCACAGCTGGTTCACCGTAGGTAGGCATTAACTGTTTAGTGAGCACCAAGTGTTGAGTAGACCCCTCTGTGAACCTCAGCACTTTCCCCTGTCCCCCCAAACACAGACTTTCTTTTGGGGATTGTCAGCGAACCTGGACTCCCGCCATCTCCTTCCTTGGTAGCTGTGGGTGACGCACCCAGGGGCGGGCCTCCCGCCCTACATCAGACGCTGGTTTGGCCTGGTTGGGCAAGGCCAAGGTTGCCTCAGGGGAAGTTACTCATCCCGAGCTCAGGTAAGAGGACCCGGGCGTGAGGCGGCACACGGAGGGGGAACTCTGAGGGAGCAGGATCGCATCATGGACCCCGCCAGGAAAGCAGGTGCCCAGGCAGTGATCTGGACCACAGGTTGGCTGCTGCTGTTGCCAATGCTGCTTCCAGGTAGGTCTGGGTAGCTAAGTTGGTTAGAGCGTCGTCCTCAGCTAAGGTTGTGGGTCCCACCTCTGGTCAGGGTACATGTAAGTGTCAACCAATGAATGCATCAATAAGCGGAGCAACAAATCGATGTTTCTCTCTCCCCCCCTCTCCCTCTCTCTAAAAAAAGATAAATGAAAAAGAAGGTGGGTCTTCTGGGGAGAGGAGTGGAGGGGGCAAGGTGGGGCCCCAGGGAAGACGGTCCCCTCACTCCCTACAGAGAAGGGGGGGAGGGAACGATTCCTGCCCAGGGGAAGGGGGCTGTGGGAAAAACTCTTCCAACCTGAGCAGAGGGGGGCTGTGGGAAGGGATCCCTCGCTGAACCTACTCATCTGTGGGAAACATTCTCCTGTTGTGAGCGGAGAAGTGTGGGAAGGTGCTCCCCATTCATGGCAGCGTTCCCCCAGGGCTTCCGGTCAGGGATCCCCCCACCTTGGGCCTGGGGCGCCGTGGGAAAGATGCTCCCACTGTGGGCATAGGGGGCTTGAAGGAAAGGGACACAACGGCTCCCATGACCCCATATTTGTGGGAAGCTTTTCCTTACTCCTGCCCTGGAAAAGGATGTGCAATAGGATCGTCTCGTCCCGGGGAGCGAGGGCGTGGGAAGAGGTGCCCTCCTTTGGGGGCGGGGGCGCTAAGCCGCGGTCCACTCGCCCTCACCCCCAGGAGCTCAGGCCCTGGAGTGCTACAGCTGCGTGCAAAAAGCCGACGACGGGTGCTCTCCGCAGAAGACCAGGGCCGTGAAGTGCGCGCCGGGCGTGGAAGTCTGCACGGAGGCCGTGGGGGCGGTGGAGACCAGTGAGTGGGGCCCCCGGCCCACGTGCCTACGCCTCCAAGCCCCTCCAGCCAGGCCCCGCCCCCCGCCCTGGCCACACCCCTCCAAAGCCCCTCCCTCCCTTTCTGCCTGGCAGGGCCCGTCCTCACCGTCGCGCCTTCAGGGCTTAGAGCGGGGCGGGCTGAGTTGAGACGCGGGTGGGCGAACTAGGAGGAACCAGGATGTGGGACCCCGTCCCCCCCTGGAGCACACCCTATCCACTTCTGCGCCACCACCATCTCCCTATCTTTTGCTGCCCTGCCAGGATGCTCTCCTCTCCAACCCAGCCTCTCCTCTCCAAAGGGGCCCTGGCGATGGAGATTTCCGTAGAGGTTCTGGGTTCCCTAGGCTGAGTCCGGACGCGCAGACCCACATCCCGCCCCTGTCCGAGGCCCGCCCTCTCTGATCCCGTTCCTTCGGAGGGTGCCTTCGGCGGCCCCGCCCTTCTTATAGCCGCTCCCCCCGCCCCCCATTCTGTTCAGTCTGTCCGCCTGGCAGCCAGCCCCTCGGGTTCAGCTTTCTGAAGTCCCGCCCCTCCGTTCGTCCTTCTTTCCTGGGATCGGCTCTTCCTGAGGGCCTCGCCTCCTCTGACCCCTCTCCCTCCCGCAGTCCACGGGCAATTCTCGGTGGCAGTGCGCGGCTGCGGCTCCGGGCTCCCGGGCAAGAATGACCGCGGACTGGACCTTTTCGGGCTCCTGGCCTTCATCCAGCTGCAGCAGTGCGCCCAGGACCGCTGCAACGCCAAGCTCAACCTCTCCACGCGGGCGCTCATCCCCGCAGGTGGGTGGCAGCGGGCAGCGGGCCCAGGGCCAGGGCCGGAGCGTGCGGGGCTGAGCCGCTGGGGGTGCTCCCCAGCCCGCCGCCCGAGAGCGCGGTGGGCTGGGGCGGGGCCCAGGGGCACCCCGCCGGCCTCACCGCAGCAGCCCCTGCTGGGTGGGGCGCCGAGGGCGGGTCCACGTGGGGTGGGGTGGAGTAGAGGCTGAACCGGGGTCGGACAAGGTGGGGAGACATGGGCTGGAGCCACTCCAGGCCGAAGTGTGCTTTCCAAACCATCTTTACATTTTTATTTTATTTTATTTTTTTAAAAATATATTTTATTGATTTTTTACAGAGCAGAAAGGAGAGGGATAGAAAGTCAGAAACATCTATGAGAGAGAGACATCGATCAGCTGCCTCTTGCACGCCCCCTACTGGGGATGTGCCCACAGCCAAGGTACATGCCCTTGCCGGAATCGAACCCGGGACCCTTCAGTCCACAGTCCAACGCTCTATCCACTGAGCCAAACCGGTCTCGGCCATCTTTACATTTTTAAAAAATATATTTTTATTGATCCTGGGGGTTGGCTGGCACCTGGGAGGGAGCAGGAAGGTGTTTGGGTGGGCTCAGGTCTGCCCCGCCCCCAGTTGCCCCTGACCCCCTCAAATATATACATACATGTGTGTGTGTATATATATATATACATACATATATATACACACATATATATATATTTCAGAGAGGAAGGAAAGAGAGGGAGAGCTAGAAACATCAGT
The DNA here is from genome assembly GCA_027563665.1 of Antrozous pallidus. NCBI lineage: Eukaryota > Metazoa > Chordata > Mammalia > Chiroptera > Vespertilionidae > Antrozous > Antrozous pallidus. The sequence goes on from CM050525.1 coordinate 17,198,643, forward strand.
GATGACCACTGATCGGCCGCCTCCTGCACGCCTGGGGATCGAGCCCGCAACCCGGGCATGTGCCCTTGGCCGGAATCGAATCCGGGCCCCTTCAGTCCGCAGGCCAGTGCTCTGCCCACCGAGCCACACCGGCCAGGGCCGGGCCTTGTCGGCTGCCTCACGCCCGCTCCCTCGTAGGTAACGAGAGTGCGTACGAGCCCAACGGAGCCGAGTGCTACAGCTGCGTGGGGCTGAGCCGCCAGGCGTGCCGGGGCGCCGCGCCGCCCGTCGTGAGCTGCTACAACGCCGGCGACCGCGTCTACCAGGGCTGCTTCGACGGCAACGTCACCCTCACGGCGGGTGAGCGAGCCCGGAGCCGGGGCGGCGGGACCTGCAGCCTTTCCTGGGCCTCCGGGGCGACCGGAGCCCTTGACACAGAGGCGCCCCGCCCCACGCACTCCGGGCGCTGTCGGCCTGCGTTCTTGTCTCCTGCTCGGAGCGTGAGACACGCAGTGCTGCGGCCCGGGGATGGGGATGCTCTCCGCCCCGGTTTTGGGGGAGATGCCCGCTGAGGGCAGAGCGCAGGGGGGTGCCGTGGGAGAAGTCCCCAAACCTTCAAGCTTCTCCCCGGGCATTGCGGGGGATGTGGCTCCGACTCCTTACACCTCGAGGGGCTACCCCTAAACCCATAGGAGAGGTGCAGGTCGGCCTCCTGGCCTCTGCCTCGGGGCATCATGGGAGATGAAGTCCTCCGTCCCCCCCCCCCCGTGCAGGACGAGCCGCAGCTCCAACGCTAAGACCAAGTGTCGGCGGTGTGCTGCGGGCAGGAGGGAGGCAGGGACTTGCTCTTCTGCTACAGGACGCGGGGTCCGTCCTACGCCCGGGACCGGGGCAGTGTTTCTCCAAGGGGGGCCCGAGTTGAGCTTTCGGTTCAGGGGAACCCTCGGCCCCGGTTTGGGGGGTTTTTGCCTCTAAGCGTCACTCTGGCGGCGCCTCCGGCCTGTCTTCACCCCGGCCCGTGTCTCCCTCCCCAGCCAACGTGACCGTGTCCTTGCCCGTCCGGGGCTGCGTCCAGGACGAGTTCTGCACCCGCGACGCGGTGACGGGCCCCGGCTTCACGCTCAGCGGCTCCTGCTGCAAGGGCCCCCGCTGCAACGCGGACCTGCGCAACAAGACCTTCTTCTCCCCGCGCATCCCGCCCCTGGTCCTGCTGCCCGTGCCCCAGACCACCGCCGCGGCCCCCGCCGCCCCCGCCACCACCGCCGCGGCCCCCGCCGCCACCACCGCCGCCCCCCCGCGCGCCCCCCCGGCCCGCCCCCACCAGCCAGCCCAGCCCCGCCCCCGCCAGCCAGACCCCGCCGAAGGGAGCGGAAGCCCGGACCGCGCTCCAAGAGGGGGCCAGCTTGGCCGGAGGCGCGGCCGGCCACCAGGACCGCAGTAACAAGGAGCAGTACCCCACGAAAACGTGGGGCCAGAGTAAGGGCTCGGCAGCGCCCTCGGCCGGGCTGGCGGCTCTTCTGCTGGCTGTGGCCGCGGGCGCCCTGCTATGAGCCCCTCCGCCGGGACCGCCTCCCTGCCCCCTGCCCCAGCCCTGGGACCCGCTCCCCCCTCCCGCCCCGGACTGGGCTGGCCCAGCCCCCGTTCCTCCACTGACCCCGGGGCCCGGCTTCCGCTGCGCTGGCCCGCGGCTCGGGGAAATGGTGACCTTTGTACATATCCTCCTGGGCGGTCTGGCTTTTTGAGGCAGCAAATGCATCCCGCTCGTCCTACTCTCCCCCGTCGTCATGGCGACGAAAGGAGAATTGTCCCAGGGACGGTGCGGGAGACCAGAGGAGCTTCCCCATGGCCGACCCGGAAGGTGGGGAGCAGCGCGAGGCGACGGGTGCCCCCGCTGCGGCCCCGCCCCGCATCTCGGTGGGCACCGGCTCAGCCGCCGTCTGCCGCACCGGACTGTGAGCTCCTCAGGGCGGCACCGCCTCTGCCTCTGTGCGGTCCGTTTCCGGAACAGAAAGGCCTCAATAAAAGTCGGATTACTTTGTAGAGTGTTCTGAAGGAGTCCTTTCTGCCTCATTTCTTACAATGGCGCCTGGAAGCTGAGCTGGGGGAGAAATGCCACGACCTTCCACCGGGGAGCTGAGATAGCCCGGGGGAGTCTGGCCTGAACTCCCCTCTTCCTCATTATTTTTTAAAGTATACTTTTATTTGACTGCAGAGAGGAAGGGAGAGATGGAAACATCAATGATGAGAGAGAATCCTGGATCGGCTGCCTCCCGAATGCCCCTCACTGGGGTCAAGCCTGCAGTCTGGGCCTGAGCCCTGACAGGGAACTGAACCGTGACCTTCTAGTTCCAGATTGAGACCCAACCACTGAGCTACACTGGCCGGGTGGTTATCTCTTTTATGTTTTTGTCTCTGGCACCTTTCAGAGAATGGATGTTTGCCAGGTATTTTATTTACTGTTGTTTTAAAATTCTTTATTGATTTTAGAGACAGGAAGGGGGTCAGAGAGAGATTTGTTGTTCCATTTATTTATGCATTCATTGGTTGATTCTTGTCTGTGCCCCGAATGGGGATCAGACCCGCAACCTTGGGGCATTGGGACCGTGCTTTAAGAGCTACCCTGCCGGGCGCCAGATGATTATTTATTTATTGTTGACATTATTACAGATGTCCCCCACTCCCGGCCCCCCTTTGCTCCCTTTACCCAGACCGCCCTCCCCTCCCTCTGGCCCTAGCCCCACTGCCGCTGTGTCCGTGGGCTATGCATACATGTTCAGGCCGGCATTTTTAAAAGCACCCCCTTGTTTCCTGGTGCCAGGCTTTGTGGCAAGCACTTGGCACACACCCCTGACTATTCAGAGCTTCCTGCAATACAGCATTAGCATTTAGTTTTCCAACTGTGATTATAGACCATTTCACACCTACAGACCAGTTGGAAAGGTCACGCGATACGCCTCCCCGTGCCCCCACTGAGATCCCCAAACTTTGAACATTTTGTGAGCTTCACTTAGGCTCCATTTTATAGTTGCAAACACTGAGGCACAAACAAGATTAAGTCACTTTCTCAAGCTTTCCCAGAGCTGGATTGGGACCCGGGGAGTCACCCTAGAGGTTGCCCCCAAAACAGCTCGTCTGCATGTTAGGTGTGTGGGACTCAGACGGGAAGGCCCTGCCCCGCTCTGCGGCTCACCGTTGAGTGCTGCACTGTTCACTGTGGTAGCCACCAGCCACATGTTGCTGTCCACATTTAAGTTTAAGCTCATTAAAATTAAAATGAATTTAAAATTCAGTTCCTCAGTCACATTTCAAGCACTCAAGTAGCCACATGTGGCCACTTGTACGAACTGTAGGAACGGTACAGATATGGAAATTTCCATTATTTCAGCTCTGGTCTCTCAGGTGTAACAGAGAAAAGACCCATGATTTGATCTTTTAATTTATTTCCCTTACCCTCACTGATTTTTAGAGAGAGATGAAAGGAGGGGGAGAGAGACACATTAATTGGTTGCCTCCCGCACGTGCCTGGACCAACGCTGGGGATCCATCGCAGGATCCCAAAATGTGTGCCCTTGACCAGAATTGAACTCGAGACCCTTCAATCCGAGGGCCAACACTCTAACCACCGAGCAACTCGGTGAGGGCAAGACCTGTGATTTTAAACCACTGGGTGCTGGTGGTGAGCCCGGGGCCCGGTCAGAGAGTGTGTCAGCAACAGATCGGGAAAATTCAGCCAGCTGGCATTTCCACCCCTTGCCCTTATCTTTAATCTTTTAAAAAAACAACAACACAAAACCCTTTCATCTGTCTGTTATTCTTTCCCAGTCTCCACCCTGCCTCTGACCCGTCTCTCAGGAGCGTGAATTCAGTCGTTCTCGAACTGTAATCCTGGTTGCTTCGGTGAATGTCATAACCCAGGAGCTTTCCAATGGGCTGAGTCAGAACTGTGCTGGAACCAGAGTCTCTCCTTGCTGGCTTCGACCAGGTAAATCCATTCAGGAGAAGAAATCTACCGGGTGAGAGTTTATAGGCACCATCAGGGGTCCCGACCGTGGACTAAAACCCAAGGTGGGGGTTATGGGCTAATTAATGGGCTTTTATTTCTGAATTAATTTACACGAAAATATGACAGTGCCACTTGAGTAAAAGCACAGTGACACGTGGTTGTTAACAAGGTATCTGATGGGATGTGCTCGTGCGTTTGGCATGGAATGGGAGGCCGTCCGGAATATCGCAGGGCGCCCCCCCCCCCCCCCCCCCTTAGAAGGAGTGATTGCTGAGCCCTGGCCAACAATCTCCAGACCCTTGCCTGCCCAGCAGAACCTCCAGTGTGCGCCGTGCCTCATGGGAGGCAGGAGCACTGAGCACACGGGACGGGTGTGAGGCTGCAGACTTCTACTTTTATTTGAATTAGCTTACATTTAAATTAGCGTGTGGCCGCCACGTTGGACGGTGACGCGTTAGAGGGACAGCTGGAGTGTTGGCCAAACTGGAGGGCTGTCTTCTCATAACGGGTTCAGTGAACAAATAGCGGTTCTCGATTGGGGTTTAAGCATGACAGCATTTCTCCCTGACTGTGCAGGACTGTTCTTGGGGGCCTAGTCTCCGCTTTTCAATATCAGCATGACACGGGCTGGCCATTTCGCTTCTCTGAGCCCTCGTTTCCCAACTGTCAAGTGCGGGATAATAACATCCCTTTTGCAGGGTGTTGTGAAGTCAGGCTGAAGTTGCCCGTCAGCTCCACCTTCCTCTAGCTGTGTGACCTTGGACGAGTTACTTAATCTTTCTTGGCTGCAGTATCTGCAACTTTAAGATGGACATTAGCATTACCTTCCTTCTACAGTAGTTATGAGGATTAAGCAATGCCTGCACAATACTTAGAGCCCGGGTGTGGCGCAACCTATATAGCATGGGTCTGCTCTTTTTATCTGCCAAGAAGACTGGGCAGAGATGGTAGGTCATGAAGTCAATTCAGGAAGTCTCTGCCAGTGGTGTTGGGCTTATCTCTTTACTGTTTCTCTTGGGATTTATTTTTCTGTGTTATATTCCAGTTCTTAAAACCGTATTTGATATCACCTTTTGAAGCAAGCATATTTGTTTTGCACTGCTCTTGTTTCAGATTCATAAACATGTTTTGAACTGGTTTTGATATAAAGAAGATTTCTTGCCCGGCCAGTGTTGCTCAGTGGTTGAGAGTTGACCCAGGAACCAAGATGTCACTGCTTGGTGCCAGTCAGGCCACATGCCTGGGTGTCGGGCTCCATCCTCATAGTTGGCGTGCAGGAGGCAGCTAGTTGATGACGTTTCGCTCTCATAGATGTTTCTATCTCTCCCTCTCCCTTCCTCTCTCCCTAAAAATCAATAAAAACATTTTAAAAAAATTAAAAAAATCTTTCTTGCTTTCTATTTGCTCAAGTTTTTGAAGCACTGCTTTAGCCCTGGCCAGTGAGTTCAGTGGTTAGAGCACCGGTCCTCACACAGAGGGGTTTTGGGTTCGATTCCTGATCAAGGTTAGTACCTGGGTTGCAGGTTGGATCCCCAGCTCAGTTGGGCCCAATCGATGTGCCTCTTACATTGATGTTTCTCTCTCTCTCTCTCTCCCCCTCCTCCCCTCCTTCCTTCCACTTTTTAAAATAAATATATATTTTATTGATTTTTTACAGAGCAGAAGGGAGAGGGATAGAAAGTCAGAAACATCGATGAGAGAGACATCGATCAGCTGCCTCCTGCACGCCCCCCACTGGGGACGTGCCCGCAGCCAAGGTACATGCTCTTGCCGGAATCGAACCTGGGACCCTTCAGTCCGCAGTCCGACGCTCTATCCACTGAGCCAAACCGGTCTCGGCCACTTTTTTTATTTCAATGGAAAAAAATATCCTCAGGTGAGGATTAACAAAAACAAAATAATCACTGCTTTACTCTTTTTTAATTGGAAATATATCAAAATTACAGAAAAGTTGTGAGTTAGGGTTAGGGTTAGAAATTAATTTTCCTAAATCATGAGAGTAAGTTGCCAATATTATGCCCCATAATGTTTAGTGTGTTTTTCCTACAAGCAAGGACCTTCCACGTAACCAAAGGATAACTTTAAACATAAAAAAGATTAGCATTGATGAGTTTCTACTATCTAATCCTCATACTCCATTCCACTGTCACAAGTTGTCCTAATAAATGGCCTTCACAGTATTAAAGAACAAAAATTCAGCCAAGTAAACTTACTTATTAGAATTATGTCATGCAGATTTTTTGTTTTAGTTTTAGTCATGTAGTATGTGTTTTTTAATTTTTGTTTTTACTTTAAAATTAAACTTTACTTCCCCCAAATCACCATTTATCCCTCCACACCCTCTTCCTCCTCCAGTCCGAATCTCCCCACAATCACCACACTGTTGTCCTTGTCCTTTTTTGCTCATTCCCCCACCTCTTCCCAACTGCCACCCCCACCCCCAACCAGAGCTGGGCCTGCTCTGTGTTAATGAGTCTGTCTCGATTTTGCTTGTTAGCTCCTGAAGTTCCACGTGTGAGTGAAATCATATGGTACTTGCTGTTCTTTGATTGGCTTATTTCACTTAGCATAATGTTCTCCAGGTCCATCCATGCTGCTGCAAAGGGTAAGAATTCCTTTTTTTTTTTTTTTTAAACTAGTACAGCTATGTCGTATCCCATTGTGTAAAGGTACGTACCCGTAGCGGTGGCGGCTTCCAAATGTTGGCTATTTTAAATAGCGCTGCAGTGAACAGAGTTCCAGGTCGCTTTGGATAAATTCCCAGAAGTGGAATTGCTGTGCCATAAGGCAGTTCCATTTTTAATTGTTTGAAATAACTCCCTGTTGACAGCAGCCTCACCTGGGTAACCGGGCTTTCCCCAGGGACAGCCCAGAAAATTTAAATACTGATTCACGAACTGGGCAGCGTCCCATTTAGCAAACAGAAGGCAGCTCGCAGGAGTTGTACAAAATGGAAGGTTTTATAGGCAGATTACCTCACTCGTGGGGATCAGGAAATTCCAGGCTGGTTGGTTTACGATTCTCTTCCTGGGAGCGACTCACCTGCACTTGGGGTCTGTTTCTCTTTAACGACAGTGAAGGGCTCACCCTGGACTCTGTCGCTGCACTGAGTTGTCCCGTCTCTTTAGCTTCCTTTAGTCTGGAGAATTCCTCCTTCTTCCCTGGGCCATCATGACTTCTGTGCACAGCACAGGCCAGCTTTGGGGCAGGATGCCCATCCGTGTGTCTTGGTCTGCACCTTCTCCCAACCAGACTCCGGTTGTGCATCTCGGGCAGGGGTGTCCCAGGGATGGCAGGCTCTTCCTACCCCCTCCCGCCCCCCATCAGGATGGTGGCTTTCGGGACAGGCGCTTTGATCGTTGGGAAAGGCGGAGTCTTCCAGGCTTCTCCCCCGAAGTCACCCTTCTCTGCTTTGTAATAAAGGTGTTTTCTGGGGAGACATTTAGGGGCTGTGTAAATATCCGTTCCTCATCACATTTGCTTTTTTTATTTTTATTTTGAGAGTATGTTTATTAAAACTAGGGGCAGGGAGAGAAGGAAGGGCTTAGGATGGAAGAACAAGGGAGCCTGGACACATGACAGGAAGGTGAGCCACGTGGGGCTGTGTGGACCCAGTGGGAAGTAAGGGTCACGGTGACCGAAGGGAGCTGAGGGGGGCTGCTGTCTACTCACTGGGAAGTCAGAGAAAAAGGGGGCCTCGGAGACAGGTTCAGGGGTAGATCTGGGATGAGCTGCTGCCCCCCATTGCTTCCCTTGTTGCAAATCTTATGGGGACCCTTAGAGTTTAGGAGACACATGCCTGAGAGGGAAGAAAGGTATGAGAGCACGCCTCATCAGATGTTTTATTTATTCATTTTAGTTATATCCGGATAGACTCATGGCATTGGTGGATTATAATCTACTGTAGTCATGGTTTGTTCTCGTGTTCAAATTGTCCCCAGTTTGAGCTGTGGGAGCTTCTGTGAGCTGGTCGCTGAGTCCTTTCAACCTGTCGGCATCATGCTTTGAGCATATATATATATTTTTTTTGCTTCGTGGCACAACAAGACCCGCCAGGCTTACCTTGTCCTTTCCCGGTGCCCGTCCCAGAACTAGCCTTTCCTCCAGGAAGCCCTGGCACCTGTCACTGGAGGATGACACTTATTTATTTATTTATGTTAATCCTTACCCGAGGATACTTACCCCCCCCCCCCCCCCATTGATTTTTGAGAGTGGGAGGAGAGACACACCGAGAGAGGCATCGATGTGAGGGAGATTTGCTGCCTCCTGCACCCTCCCTGACCTGGGCTGGGGAGGCAACCGAGGTGCGTGCCCTTGACGGGAACAGAACCCAAGACCCTTCAGTCAGAGGGCCGATGCTGACGCCGCCCGGGCCGGAGGCTGACATGTAGAAGCCACGGTCTGGGACCCACAGCCGTGGTTGTTGCTGTGGGGTTCTTGCCGCACCCAGGCTTCCTCAGTGGACAGAAGTGGGAACTATGGATGTATTCACACACACGTACATCTATGTTTATTCCACATCTATCTCTACATCTTGAAAATCCTGAGGCTGCTCTATCTCCAATTCTAACCCCTCACATTCTAGTTTTCTCCCTTTGCATAATTGCAGTCCATGAGTGAGAACTCTGGCTCTCAATGTCCTTGATGTACTTACTTCTGTGCTCACTTCCCCTGAAAGCAGCCAGTCTTTTACAACTGCCACTGCCCATACCCCCTTGGATGGACGCCTGCTCATCCCACCCTATCTGAGCCCTGCACCCCCTCTCCCACCCTTTTTCAGACAGCTACTCGCTTCTTTCAGTTCAGGAAGGGAAAGGAGAGGACGATGAAGGAAGAGCTTAATGTGTTTCAAATAGACCTTTTTTTGCTCTTCCAATTGCTACTCCTAGCTGTGCTTTCTCTCTTTTCGTCTTTCTTGTTAAAAAATGCAAGATGCTGCATAAGGTAAGTGTTCTTTTGTTGAACTGGATAGAGCTTTAAAGTGTTTTCAGCCCCAGATGGTCTGGCTCAGTGGACAGAACCTTGGCCTGTGGAATGAATGGTCCTGGGTTTGATTCTGGTCAAGGGCACCTGGCCGGTGTGAGGCTTGATCCCCAGTGTGAGGCGTGCAGGAGGAAGCTGATCAGTGATTCTCTCTAGTCATTGATGTTTCTATCTTTCTCTCCCTCTCCCTTCCTTTCCGAAATCAATAAAAATATATTTAAAAACAAACAAACAAACAAACAAAATGTTTTCGGCACAGCACTCACTAAAACAGGAGCCAGAGGAAGAGAAGAGAAAGGAGGAGATGGAGGAAGGACACAGGGGCAGGGGAATCTAGGCAGATGAAAAGCAACCGAGGAAGAAAAATGACCTCATCTGCTGCCCATGTTTTTTCCAAAGTTTGATCTTTGAAGTTCATGTTTACGCTTGAGAAATGGATTTCAACATCAGGCAGGGCTGGCTGGGGACAAGGCAGCCCGCAGGAGACAGGTGGGAGCGTCTGCCTGAACTGGCCTTGCTGGTTTCTCTTCTTCCAGGTTTGTGTTTTTAAGGAAGGGCTCATTTCATTTCAATTACATAAGAAATACACGAAAACCTTCTTGCTGTGAAACAAACATTCAAGCCATACAGAGAGAGCAAAAGCCCCTTTGAGAAATGGGCAGTCGGCCAGTGGCAGAGGGAGAATTTGAGCGCAATTTGGAAATGCTTTTCACAGGGACCAGCGTGCAAAATGTTTGACTTGGCAGTTTTCTTCTGAGGAATCCATTGTGGGAGATGGGTTCATTTGGCTGACACAGGTCTGCTCTAATGATCTGAATTCCAGTAGTATTGGTAATGGCAAAAAACTAGGAATATCCTAGTGGTTTATTAAGAGGGGACTGTTTAAGTATAGTACATTTAGACAGTTTGATGCTTTATGGAGATTGAACAAAACAAGACAAGGATATTATGCTGAGTGGAAGAAGTCAGATAGAGAAAGACAAATACCAAATGATTTTACTTATGTGTGGGATCAAAAGAACAAACACAAACAAACAAAACAGGAACAGACTCATAAATGCTGAGAACAGTCTGATGGTTGCCAGAGGGGAGAGGGTTTTGGGGGCTAAGGGAAAAAACAAAGGCATTAAGAAGCACAAACCTGCAGTTACAAAATGGTCACAGGACGTAAAACACCGCATCGGGAACATACAGTCAGTAATATCGTAATAACTGTGTGTGGTGTCAGATGCGAACTAGACTTACCAGGATCACTTACATCTGAAATGAATATAATATCGAATGCCTAGTGTAAGTGAAAAATTAAAAAATAAATGCAACACATGAAAAAAAACAACAACCCACGAGCCACATCTATATATACTCATCTGGAGAGATTTTGATGTTGTTCATGAAAAAAAAAAAAAAAAAAGCAAGATCCAGAATAGTGTGCCACCATTGATTAAAAAATGATCTCTGTGTGAGTGTAGATATTTCAGGAAATACCCACAAGGCAATAAATGCTCTTGCCTCTGGAAAGGGGGGGTGGGTGGGAGGGGCTTTTCCATCCTTCCTGTGTGATCTTGGACAAGCCTGTGTCTTTTCCGAGCCTCAGTTTCCCCGTTTGGAAAGGGAGGGTGATTAAATGAGAGATGGAATTCTATGCCAGGGCACGCACACTGGAGAGGCCACTGAAAAGGCCCGCTCCTCCTATGACTTCACAGGGAGCCCATCCCAGGTCCTGCTTCATCCGCTACCGGGAAAAGGGCGTGGCTCTTGGCGGGTCTGCCCCGGGCCCGCGGTCGTGTGTGGGTTTTTGACTTCACGCAGGAAAAGTTTCAAAACGTGAGTCCGGTGACTGAGGGAACGGCAAAGCAAGAAAAGGCTTAGCATAGAAGCAGCAACAGGATCGCCTCTGCCGGCTGCCCTCGCTCTCTGGGGCGGCAGAGAAAGGGGCTTCGGGAACAGGTTCAGGGGTGAGCCTGGGAGGAGCTGCCGCTGCCCATTGCTCCCCTGGTTACAAGCCTCGTGGGGTCCTTGAGAGTTCAGGCGGTGCATGGTGTGGCTCAGCTGGTTGTGCATGGTGTGGGGGAAGAAGTGTGGGGAGAGGGAAAAGGAATGGCAGGGACTGCTTTCCTTTGTCTTAAGGCTTTTATCTCTTTCACACAGGCCACAGGCGGGAGTCTCGGGGAGGGTTTCAGCAGACTATTCATCGATTTTCTAGGTGGGCTCCTCCAGGGTCCTGGTCTCCACTGATTGGTCAGTGTCAGGGCGGGGCCGTCAGTCATGGCAGCTGGTCCTGGTGTGGCCCATCTGGTTCTGCCGTTTTTCTGGGTCTGGAGCTGAAATACAGCTGAGGCCTAGATGTTATCTGTAGGGAGGTGACCTTCTGTATCTGCTGCAAACTGCTCTGGGTTTGTCCAGCCATCTGTCTGTCTCCCTGTCCACTTGTCCTGGCCTACTGGCCGGTCTCACATCCAACATAAAGAACCAGCATTGGCACATTTGCTGCCACCAGTGTGCAGCCAGATTCCCAAGGGGATTTTCCTAACTCCTTGGCAATCTATTGCAGGTGATGGGAAGGCGATTCAATCCTTTCCTGGATCTCTCCATCCCACCACACCCTCTTGCTTGGGTACAACAGTGGGTTTCCCCTTCAGGATTCTCAAAAATCACCGTCAATCTGGCCCTGCCTGGTGTGGCTCCGCTGGTGGTGCATGGTCCTGTGAACCAAAAGGTCACCGGTTTGATTCCCGGGGTGCAGGCTCCCATCAATGTTTCTCTCTCTTCCTCTCTCATTAATAAAAACATCTTTAAAATAATAATCATTCTGTCTCTGCTGAGCCCTCCCCTGAGGGCAGAGTGGCCCCGTGGGCGCTCGCTCATGACCTGTGTAGACGCCCATCTCAGTTCAGCACCCAAGGAGCTCCGCTCCTCCACCACGTTGTGAGTTGGGGCAAGTCCCTTCATCTTCCTGTGCCCCAGTTTCCGCATCTATGAAGTAGAAGCAATACTAGTACCTATTTGTTAGGGTGGTTGTGAGGATACCAGTTAGCCACGTGTCTGTGTCTGTATCTGCCCTGTGCGATGTGGCGGCCCTGTCTTTCTGTAGCCCTCTCTGACTAGGCTGTGCAGTTCTTTCCAAGGTGTCAAAACATGAATAGTAGTCAGCATTGCAGTTTAAAAAGAAAGAAAGAGAAAGAAAGAAAGAAAAAGAAAGAAGGAAAGAAAGAAAGAAAGAAAGAAGAAAGAAAGAAAGAAAGAGAAAGAAAGAAAGAGAAAGAAAGAAAGAAAGAAACGTGGCTGGTCTGAATAGAGACATGCTATAAAATACAGCATTTTGAGGATTAAGTAGAAAAATAAAAGAATGTAAATATTTTCCTGATCATTTTTTATAGATCACATTCTGAAAGGCTAATATTTTGGATCTGTAGGGTTAAAATATGATAATCTTACCTGTTTCTTTGTGCTTCTTCCCATGTGGCTCCTAAAATGTTGAAAACAACAGGCGTGGCTCAACCAGTTATGTCTCTATCGAACGGCACCGGTTTAGAAATGTTCTGGACACGTAAATGTTACCTTGTATCTTCTTCTTCTTAATGTTCCGTTTTATTGTTTGGAGTGCGAAATCAGGACAGATCGCTGGCAGACACAGCGCTCTGCGATCCCCAGCTGTGGCTCAGATGGATCGTTTCTCCCCGTCCCCGCTCTCTGAGTCCCGGCTCCCTCGCGTCTTGCCCGCGTCCCGTTCTCGCTGCCTCTGCGCTCGCGTCTCCCGGTGGCCATGGCTCCTGGTCACCACAGCCAGGCCCCCGTTCGGGGCGCCGGGAGCTCGCCTTTCCCACCTCTGGAAGCCGTGCGGGGCCGCAGAAACAAGAGCGGAGGCGACAAGGGTGCCTCCAGGTGGAAGCGTCCGGCGGCTGCTCTCTGCCGGACAGGACCTCCAGCCTTCCCAAGGCAGGCCGGGTGGGCAGCGAGGACAGCGCGGAGGAGGGCCCTGGGGGCTCCAGACGAATGGCCACGAGTGAGGAGTAGCCTTGTTTGTTTGCGCTCTGTGCCCTGGCGCTGTTTGTCACCGGGCGTCGCTGGGGCCTTCCCCCACCCTCACTTGCCCTGCGGTGGGCCGGTTTGCGATCCGGTCACGGCCTCCCGCCAGCTGTCACCCTTTCCCGCTTCCCAGCGCTGTCACCACAAGGTCCAGGTGCTTCTGTGGCTTTCGAGGCGCTGCTTCCAGCTTATCTCCACGCCCTCCCGCCCCTGATGGCATTTCGGTGAGCCCCGCACGCCCCTGCCCACCGCCCAGGACGCCTTTCCTCCTCCTGCCCTCTCTCTGGCCGGCTGACACCTGCTCAGCCCACGGAGCCTGCTCCAGTCTGGATCAGGTGCCTCCTTTGGGGCTCCACCGCCCCAGGACTCCCCCATAATTGTCCTGATCCTTCACATCACCTCTGTCTGAAGAACAAATCTCTCTGCCCCTGGATTCCAGGCCCCCGGGCAACGCCAGGGCTGTTTGTAGCTGCTGACCTCAGAGCCAGACACAGGGGAGGGTTTCAATAAACGGCTGGCGACTGAATAATAAATGAGCTTGGATGCGGAGCAGATGTCTTCACCGCAGGGTCCCCCGCCCCCTCCAGGCTGCGGTCTCCGCCTCTGTCCTCCCTGTTTTCTCCTGAGAGGCTGACCCGCTGGAGCCGGCTGGGCCGGGCAGCCGAGCACAGCGGGGACGTGGCTGTGGTTTCTGTGGAAAGTCCCAGAGAAATTCTGTTTTTTCGGCTCCTCCAACGAGTTCAACCCCAAATTGGGGTTGACTCAACACCCTCGCCAACATTTTATATTTTCACAGACATGTTTCTCGAAAAACTGCAAACACAGGAAAGTTGAAATGATTTTACAGTGAACACGGGTGTACCCACCCCCTGGATTCTACAATTACCAGCTGACTCTAATTGCTTCATCACATAACCATCCATCTTTCTATCCCTCCGTCTGTCCATCATTTCAAAGCAAGTTGCCGTCACCAGCACGTTTCCCTCTCAACACGACCCCACATGTGCCGTTAGCAGCAGTCTGGCCCTGGCAGGGGGCCGGCGTGGAGCATCATCCCAAGCCCCAAAAGGTTGTGGTTTGCTTTCCGGTCGCAGCATGTCCTAGAGGCAACTGATCGATGTTTCTCTCTCACACTGATGTTTCTCTCTCCCGCCGTCTCCCTTCCTCTCTCTCTAAAGTCAATAAACACGTCCTAGGGTGAGAATAAAAAAAAAAAAATCACCCACACAAACAAAAAACAAAAGTTCAATTTTTAAAATATTTTTTTATTGGTTTCAGAGAGAAAGGGAGAGGGAGAGAGAGATAGAAACATCCATGATGAGATAGAATCATTGATTGGCTGCCTCCCGCATGCCCCCCACCGGGGATTGAGTCCACAACCTGGGCATGTGCCCTTGGCCAGGAACCGAACCTGGGACCCTGCAGTCCATAGGCAGATGCTCTGTCCACTGAGCCAAATCAGCTAGGGCCAAAGGTTCAATATTACTTACAGTTCATTCCTATTTGTTTAGTTTTTAGGCAAAGTTTCCATTCACTGAGATGCGCGAAGGCTAGTGCACTGTGGAAGGAGTTATGACAAATGCATAGACCTGTGCCAGCCAAGTCCCCGCCAGAGCATTAACTGCTCCAGAAGGTTCTCTCCCACCCCCTCCCGGTCAACCTCTGCAATAGGGGAGGTGGGAGTAACAGGGTAGGGAGAGGGGGACCAGACCTTCAAGGACCTCTCACACCATGATGAGGAATTCAAAGAACAATCCATGCTATTATTAGTATTCTTATTACCCTCTTAATAGTAAGATCAATAATAGTAATAGTATGCTGGATCTTTTCTGTCTGCTTTTTCAGATCCACTCTCTGCCTTTCCCTGTCATGCGCTTGGGAACGTGCTCATACCTTGGGCCCATCTGGATGGACTACACTGGCCTTTCTCGACCTCTAGCCTCCTGTTTGATTGGTCAGTGGAGACACTGGTGAGAGATTGGAGGGGAGGGTCTTTATGCCCTAGCTCCCTCCCTGATGTGGGGTTGTCCTTCCACCCAAGACTGGACTTCCCATCAGGAGGTCCTCTCCATGCACACCTGGGTAGCGACTGCCATGCAGGCCTGGGGATAACACAAGCTCCCATCTTTCCAGCCTGGGGCTGCACCACCTCCCTGCCTCCACCCTGTAAAGAGTCTATTAAACTCTCCCCTGTCACTCAGCTTGAATTTTCTGCCTGTTTCCTGCTGAGGCCCTGCATGCCGCTGCCCCTAACACATGCCCAGAACGTCCTAAAAGCGACACTGTTCCAAGCACTTCACAGGAAACAGTCTACCTGACGACCATATACATAGAAATAGAGGTTTGGAGAGGTGATGGTGACTAGCTCCGAGTTCGGCATGGAGGACCCAGGATTTGAACCCAAAGGCTTCTTAACTGTTAATCTTAAGAGCAACTGGCAGCCACTGACAGGGTTTTCAGCCACCAAGTCTGGCGGTGTTTTGAAAGCGCCCCCTGGTGATCTGGAGGAGCATTGTCAGCTGAGTTACCATGGGCCCTGCCAAGTATAGTTCTTCTATTTGGCTTTGCGGGAGCAATATTCAGCTGAATCCTGCAGCAGAGACACGGACCAGGGGACTCTGTCTGGATTCCAGGGCGCCTTCTTGGAGGAGGTGACCTTGGAGCAGAGCCTTAAAGGCCAAGCGGCAAAGGCCTGAGAGAACCGGCCTTGTTCAGGGAAGCAGGTGTAGCTTTGTGTGGGAGGAGTAGGGAGAGGAGGCCGGGGACATAGTCGGGGTTCATTTGGGAAAGAACCTTGGCCTTGGCATGTTGCCCTGTCACTCAGTTTGGAGCTTGTCAACCAGAAAACTTCAAAGACAAACTGGAAGAGTCAACTTTTTATTCGGCTAGTATGGACGTAAGCCCATTTTTACTCATTCTAAAAGCTTTTCTTGAGAAGCTGTTGTGCATTAGGGAGTGTTCTGGGGCTGGATCTGAGTCTGTTCTGTACAAAGTTGTGCTCTGAGAGCCCAGAGTCCCAGGAAGCCGAGAAGAAGGAATGAATGAAATGAAGAGTGATTGCTAGGGCAAGATCGGTGCAGGAAGGAGCCCTGGGGTTGAGGTCGAGGTGGGTGGAGGAACAGATGAGCTTGGAGATAGAAGGGGGAATGAAGTTGGAAGTCTTCACTCTATGTATATTATTACTAGGGGCCCAGTGCACGAATTTGTGCACCTTGAAAGGAATTGTGGGCTGGGAGGCTGCAGTGGGCACAGGGGCGGGTCTTGGCCAATCTTCCACTCCCCCACCCAGCCCTTCTTGCTGTGGCTCTTGGTCCCCTGTCTGCCAGCAGCCCCTCTCCCGCCACCACTCCCATGCACTGATGGTGCTGACCCCACTTGCATCTACTGACAGCACGGAGCGATTGGGGCCTGCGCCAGCAGTGGGCGTGAGCAGGACTGGCACTGTCAGCAGGTACCCCGATTGCCCCTCAGGAGCCGGGGGAGGTGGAGAAGCTCTGAGGGGTGATTGAGGCTGGCAGCCACTGCTCACTAACGGTGCCAAGAGATCAGGGCTGGCAGCTGGTGGCAGTGGTGGCTCCAGTGCCTGCAGCAGGTACGAGTGGGGTCAGTGGGGGCAGCAGGCGCAAGCGCCAGGTGAGACCATGGAATACAGGAGCAAAGTGTTTTCAGTAACCACCAGAGGCTTGCCCCAAAGCCAGTGACAGGTGCCCTGCCTTGGTCTGGTGCCCCCACTTACCGGCTCCACCATTCTGCCACAGCTAATGCCCACCATGTTCTGTGCACACCCCCTAGTGGTCAGCACACATCATAGCAATTGGTTGTTCAGTCTATTTTCATGCGGCCCTTTTATTATATAGGATTAGTTTAAAAAAGTCATCTTTAAATGAAACCTTGCCATTTTTGACAACATGGATGAACCTATAAGGTATTATTCTAATTGAAATAAATCAGACAGAGAAAGACAAATACTATGATTTCACTTATATGTGGAATCTAAAAACAAAAACAGCCTGGCTGGTATGCTTAGCGGTTGAGTATTGACCCAGGAACCAAGAGATCACAGGTTTAATTCCTGGTCAAGGCACATGCCCACAGGCCGTGGGCTCCATCTCCAGCAGGGGTGCCTGCAGAAGGCAGCTGATTGATGATGTTCCTCTCTCATCGATGATTCTACTTCTCTACCCCTCTCCCTCTCTCAAAATCAATAAAAACGTATTAAAAAACAAAAACAAAACAGAAACAAACTCATAGATATAGAGAACGGACTGATGGTTGCCAGATGGGGGAGGGATTGGGAGGCTGGGTGGAAAAGATGAAGGGATTAAGATGTAAACATTGCCAGTTATAAGAACAGTTGTGGTTCTGTAACAGTGATGCTCTCCCAGCCCCTCTGCAGAAATAAAACAAACAAAAACAACAACAACAAAAAATAATCATGGGGATGGAACAGGGAATGCAACCTAGGAATATAGTTAATAATAGTGTAATAACTATGTATGGTGTTAGATGTGGACTAGACTTGTCAGGTTGATCACCTCTCAGTTATATAAACAAGTTATATCTAATCACTATGTTGTACACCTGAATGTAATATAACATTGTATGTCAACTGTAATTAAAAAATGAATTAAAATTATAAGACATCTTCAAATATTGCTACTTCCTATATTCTAGGGATTTAGGGTAGGGAATGTATGACAGAAATACCCAATTGTGGAAAAAACATTATGCAAATGTTTATGCATGTATTAGGGAAACCTTTTGTGCCTCTTTGGATCCTGTTGGCAATGCCCTTTCCAATGAGTGTACAAGAGAGAGGAAGTAACTTACCCATGGCCTCTCAATGGGTGAGCTATAAGTTAGGATGTGAAACCTGAGAAGACTGGCGCAGGCTCTTAAGCATTTCCCTCTAGTGTTTAAATTACCTTTTGCACTCTAACTGGTTTGGCTCAGTGGATAGAGTGTTGGCCTGCAGACTGAAGGGTCCCAGGTTCGATTCTGGCCAAGCGACTGTACCTTGGTTGCGGGTACATCCCCAGGAGGGAGTGTGCAGGAGGCAGCTGATCAATGTTTCTCTCCCATTGATGTTTCTAACTCTCTATTCCGCTCCCTTCCTCTCTATAAAAAAGTCAATACAATATATATATATATTTAAAAGTTGCCTTTTTCTAGAATTTCATGTTTTTTCTAAACCAAGCATGTCAAACTTGTGGCCTGCAGGCCTCATGCGGCCCATAATGAATATTTTTGTGGTGCAGCCAATATAACGGTGTACAAGGAACATTTAAAAAATATATTTTTGGGGAGGAACCAAGATGGCGGCATACGTAAACACCTATACTGCTGCCTCACACAACAATTTCAAAACTACAACTAAAAGACAAAACGGACATCACCCACAACCACCGGAAAGCTGGCTGAGTGGAAATTCTAGAACTAGAAGGAAAGAGAAAAGGACACTGAGACTCAGAGGAGGTGCAGAGATGCAGAGACAGAGGTGCAGAGCCACGCACCAGCAGAAAGGGCGGGCGGCTGAATACGTGGCTGGCTTTTTTGAATGAGGAGGGAGACAAAGACTCCCCACTGTGTTGAACTCCAGTTCTGGGCGAGACTCGGGAAAACCAGACTCATACGGGGTGAAACTGGACTGTCAGGAGGAAGCACACTGAGACTCAGGGGAGCTGCAGAGGTGCATGTGCTCGTGAAGAGGACGCATAGCTGAGTACGTGGCTGACTTTCTCGTTCGGGAGGGAAACAACGCCTCCCGACTGCACTGTACTCCGGTTCTGGGTGAGATTTTGGGTATCCAGACTCATCTGGGGAGAAACTGGACTGTCTGACAGCAAGCAAAACTCAAGGACAGCTTTCTCTCAGAGGTGCGTGCAGCAATTGCTGCAGGACACTGAGACTCAGGGGCCTCTTAGGGTGGGACTGATGGGAAACCAAGGTTGTCTGCCCCATCTTGA
Organism: Antrozous pallidus; assembly: GCA_027563665.1. Lineage (NCBI taxonomy): Eukaryota > Metazoa > Chordata > Mammalia > Chiroptera > Vespertilionidae > Antrozous > Antrozous pallidus. The sequence continues at coordinate 17,217,600 of CM050525.1, forward strand.
GACTCCGCCCCATCCAAGAAGCTTGCCCCAGAAACTCTCCCAGGATAGACACAGCTGATCCTCACAGACAATCGGCCTGGAGGTCAACTCCTCCCAGTGATACTAACAACAATCTAGGCTTAACTACAACAAAACTGTGCACACAGCCCACAAAGGGGTGCACCAAGTGTGTCCACCTCAGGTACCTGGGGAGACTGGGCCACTGTGCCCTAGAGGACACCTACCACACAGCTACTCGACCAACTCAGGGAAGCAGCAAAAATCCGGAGACAAAGAAACAGATCACAAATGAAAGAAATGAAGGAAAACAAATGACTGGATATAGAGTTCAAAACCACGGTTATAAGGTTTTTCAAGAATTTTCTAGAAAAGGCCAATAAATTTAGTGAGATTATTGAGGGTATGAAAAAGAAATTAAGCATACACTGACTGAAATAAAAAAAATATTATACAGAAACCTAACAGCAGACTAGAGAACCACAAGAATCAAGTCAAAGATTTGAAATACAAAGAAGCAAAAAACACTCAGCTGGAAAAGGAAAAAGAAAAAGAATCCCAAAATTTGAAGATAGTGTAAGGTGCCTCTGGACAATCTCAAGTGTACCAACATCATAATTATGGGGGTGGCAGAAGAAGAGAGAGAGAGCAAGACACTGAAAACGTATTTGAAGAAATAGTGACTGAAAACTTCCCCCACCCGGTGAAAAAAATAGACTTACAAGTCCCAGAAGCGCACAGAACCCCAAACAAAGGAATCCAAAGAGGACCACATCAAGACACATCATAATTAAAATGCCAAGAGCAAAAGACAAAGAGAACATTAAAAGCACAAAGAGGAAAACAGTTAGTTGCCTATCAGGGAGTACCCATACAATTGTCAGCTGATTTCTCAACAGAAACGATGCAGGCCAGATGGGAGGGTCAAGAAATATTCAAAGTGATGAACAGCAAGAACCTACAACCAAGAGTACTCTACCCAGCAAAGCTATCATTCAGAACTGAAGGTCAGATAAAGAGCTTCAGAGATAAGAAAAAGCTAAAGAAGTCCATCACTACCAAACTAGTATTATATGAAATGCTGAAAGGTATTCTTTAAGTTGAGGAAGAAGAAAAGATAAAGATAAAAATTATGAACAACAAATACATACCTATCAACAAGTGAATCTAAAAATCAAGTGAATAAAAAATCTGATGAACAGAATAAACTGGTGAATATAATAGAATCAGGGGTATAGAAAGGGGGTGAACTGACAATTCTTGGGGGGAAGGGGTGTGGGAGGTGCAGGAAGAGACTGGACAAAAAGCATGCAACTATGGATGAGGACAGTGAGGGGGAGGTAAGGGCAAAGGGTGGGGTGGGAACCAGGTGGAGGGAAGCTATGGGGGAAAAAGAGGAACAACTGTAATAATCTGAACAATAAATATTTATTAAATTAAAAAACATATTTTTATTGATTTCAGAGAGTAAGGGAGAGGGAGAGATAGAAACATCAGTGATGAGAGAGAATCATTGACCAGCTGCCTTCTGCACCCCGCCCCCCTGGGGATTGAGCCCACAAGCCAGGCATATGCCCTTGACCAAAATCAAACCCATGACCCTTCAGTGCACAGGCCAATGCTCTATCCACTGAGCCAAGCTGCCTAGGGCTGTATGGCACATTTTAATAAAAATTCCATCGCTTAATTTTTAAAAAACATATCTTATTGATTTTTTACAGAGAGGAAAGGAGAGAGATAGAGAATTAGAAACATCAATGAGAGAGAAACATTGATCAGCTGCCACCTGCACACCCCCTACTGAGGATGTGCCTGCAACCAAGGTACATGCCTTTACTGGAATTGAACCTGGGACCCTTCAGTCCGCAGGCCCATACTCTATCCACCGAGCCAAACTGGCTAGGGCCCATAGCTTATATTTTTACAATATCCTGTTATACGTAATCCTATCTAATAAAAGAATAATACGCAAATTGACCATTCCTCCGATCAAGTCACGCCCACAAGCCAGTCAGGAGCAAATAAACCCCAACCAAGATGGCTGCGGTCACTGAGAGCAGGAGGGAGGCTTGGGTTTCCCTGGCAATGGAGGAAGCCAAGCTTTCCGCCTGCTGTTGCCGGCCTAGGACTGCACTCAATACTACAAAGTTTCATTTATAGAAGATACATAATCCCAACAGAAATGGTGGCAGCCACGGAGCTGGAGAGAGCAGAGGCTAGGGTTGCTGGGCGATGGAGGAAGCCAAGTTTCTGCAGCCCTAGGGCCTAGGCCTCCACTCCAGACTACGAAGTTTCAATTATAGAATTTAAGTAAACCCAAACAGAAATGGCTGTCACCACGGAATGAGCAGGAGGCTTGGCTCTGCTCCAGGCTACAAAGTTTCAATTGAAGAACATAAATTAATCCCAGATTCCAGGGCCTCCACTTGGGTCGCTGGGGTCATGGATGGCCTGAAAACCACCACAGGCCCCTTGCCCAGGCTGCCCTTCACCCCAAGGGAACCCCCACCCTGATTTGAGACACCCTGCAGAGCAAACCAGCTGGTCCCCACCCATGCACTAGGCCTCTATCCTATCTAATAAAAGAGTAATTTGCAGATTGACCATCACTCCAACACACAAGAAGACTGCCCCCATGTGGTCAAAATATCCTTCTCCTATGTGGACACAAGATGGCCACCACGAGATGGCCAGCAGGGGAGGGCCATTGGGAGGTTCCAGGCCTGCAAGGGAGGGCAGTTGTGGGCGATCAGGCCAGCAGGGGAGGGCAGTTGGGGATGATCAAGCCTGCAGGGGAGGGCAAGTAAGATGATCAGGCCAGCAGAGGAGGGAAGTTGGGGACAAACAGGCTGGCAGGGTAGTGGTTAGGGGGTGATCAGGCTGGCAGGCAGAAGTGGTTAGGGGCAATCAGGGAGGCAGGCAGGTGAGCAGTTTGGAGCCAGCAGTCCTGGATTGTGAGAAGGATGGCCGACTGCCCGTTTAGGCCTGATCCTGGTAGTTGGTCATCTCTCGAGGGGTCCCAGATTGGAGAGGGTGTAGGCTGGGCTGAGGGACATCCCCCGCCTCCCATGCATAAATTTCGTGCCGGGCCTCTAGTCCTATATAATAAAAGCCTAATATGCTAAGTGTCTGGTCATCCATTCAACCAATTAAAGCATAATATGCTAATGATATGCTAAGGCTGCTCAACTGCTTGCTATGACATGCACTGACCACCAGGGGGCAGATGCTTCAGATGGTAGGTTAGCTTGCTGCTGGGGTCCAGCCCATCGCGACTCAGTGAGATGAGCAGACACACCCTGGAGCCCTCCCATGGTCCCTCTCTGGCTGGCCAAATTCCCACGTCCCTCCCTTGCCCCGATAATGCACTGGTGGGGTCCCTCGGCCTGGGATCCCTCAGGGGATATTGGAGAGCCAGTTTCGGCCTGATTTCACAGGGACCCCACTGGTGCACAAATTCGTGCTCTGGGCCTCTAGTTATTAATAATGAACTATAGTATTTGCCAACGACTGATGACTAGAATCGTGTTGCATTCATCTCCCTTATGCGCTTACTCGCAGACAGACGCACCATTTCTCTCCACTAATACCAGCAGCGAATATTTTAGCAGCCTATTGCTATGTCGTTAGTCTTATACTGACTTGTTTGGTGCATGCAACAGGAAATATTTCACTTTTGGAGAACAGAAAAAATAGATTTATTCACTTATTAACTTGTGGAGTTATTCAGTGTCTGGTAAGTTAATGTTCAATTAAAAAAATCTTAATTTTTACTAAAATGTTCTATTATTTTTTGTTTCCAAATTTATTTCAGTTTTAAAAACTGTATTAGTCTAACCAAATAAGTGTATTTTCTTATTCTTAGAAAGTACACGTTTTTATAACTTAAAGCAGAACCAACTTTCCTATCAGAAGTCATGCCAAATGTTCTATTATTTTATGTTAATGATGACTCATTTATTTCAACCCTTTGTACTCGCATGTCTCTATCAAAATAAATCTACATTTCTATGAAAACTGAAGCTTGTTTTTTTTGTGGCCCACATAAACTTACACCTTGTTTATTTGGCCCATCCATGTTAGGCTGTTAAGTTTGACATGCTTGTTCTAAACCAATGCTTTTTCTTTTCTTCTTTCCCACTGAGGCTATCATTAACTTTTTAGGAATTCCTTATCATTGGGAAAACTTGTTGACAGCCTATTTATATTATGGTCTCAAGTTTAAACTAAGTTATCAAGTCAGAACAAAGTAAACTCTCAGTCACGCAATTCCCAGATCTAAAAACTATTATTTCCTGTAAATGCCACGTGTGTTATATAAAAAAAATCTGATCAAATGTTCTTTAAGAAATACCACAAGATGTGGGGGAGGAGGCACATGGGGGCAGGGAGAGGGGGCATAGCAGGACTGCAGCCACATTTTTCCCCAAAGGAGGGGCTCGAGGCAAATGAGGCTGTCACTAATGGTGGTGAACCCCGAAGCACTCTGGTGGCTGCCCTTCTCATGAGGGGAGGCCCGCACCCTCACGTAGCCCACAAGTCCCTGGGCGTCCGGCCCTCCCCCCGCACCGCCCTTTGCCTGTCCACCCCAGCGTGCTGCCCTCCTTGTGATCTTAGCCACAAAGGCCGCTCCTTCCTCAGAGCCTTTGCCCTGCTGTTCCCTCTGCCTGGAGTGCCCATCCCCCCGTGTCCACAGGCTGTCTCACCACTTGTGCAATGCTCTCTGTGTGCAGGGCAGTTCTGAGCAGTGGAGAGGTGTCAGCTCCAGTAATGGCCTCCTTACGGCCTTCAGCTTATGGCTCACACGATACTTCCCAGGCCGTCTGTTTAAACGTCTTCACCTGCTGCATATCATACCCTGTGAACAAACAAACACTGTTATACTTCCCTACGTGATTTTGGTAACATTAACCTATAACCTATAACCCATAACCTATAACCAGATTATTATCATCTCTGCATGCATAATAATGATCTCTGAATGCATAATAATCTGGCCACTCAGTATATCTCCTATCTAATAAAAGAGAAACATGCAAATGAACCATACCTTCACTATGCTTTCCAGCCAATAGGAGCAATATGCAAATTAACCCCCCAACCAAGACAGTGGGCGGGCCCCCTCTGCTCCCAGCAGGTCAAGGGGCTGCTGGGCCCGTGGGGGTCTGATCGCAGCCCCAGAGGCAGCAGGGGGGTCCGGACCCACGCTGCCGCCCCGAGGCCTGGCCACACCACATTAAAGCTTCTTTTATTAGCACCTTAAATTAATGTGATACATTTATTACAATTGATGAGCCTTTATTGACACATTATTAACAAAAGTAAATTCTGCAGTTTACATTAGGCTTCATTCTTTGTGTTGAACATCTTATGGTCTTGACAAATGTACCATTGATGTAGTATCAGACAGAACAGGTTCATTGCCCTAAAGATCACCTGTGGCCCACCTATTCAGCCCTCCCTGCTTTGAACCCCTGGCAGCCAGGGGTGATCTGGCTGGCAGGCAGAAGGGGTTAGGGGCAATCAGGAAGGCAGGCAAGCAAATAGTTGGGAGCCAGTAGTCCTGGATTGTGAGAAGGATGTCCAACTGCCCATTTAGGCCCGATGCTACCAGGATCAGGCCTAAATGGGCAGTCGGTCATCCCTCGAGGGTCCCAGATTGGAGAGGGTGCAGACTGGGCTGAAGGACACCACTGCACCCCCCCACCCCCCACCAGTGTTCATGAATTTCGTGCACCAGGCCTCTAGTGTGTGTGTGTATATATATATATATATATATATATATATATATATATATATATATTAGAGGCCCAGTGCATGGATTCATGCATGGGCGGTTGGCCGGCCTACCTGCTGGTCAAACTTTTGGTTAAGGGGACAATTTGCATATTAGCCTTTTATTATATAGGATATACACTGAGTGGCCAGATTATTATGTGTTCAGAGATCATAATAATCTGGCCACTCAGTGTATTTAGCTCTATCTTGTCTTTTATCTGTACTTCCTTCCTACCCCAGACTAGAACATCGGCCTTGGTCCATGTTGTATCCCCAGTGCCCAGAGCAGGGGCTGGCACACACTAGGGGCTCTGTGAGTGTCTGTGGAACACATTTATGGAGTCCTTCAGTTTTGAGTGCCTTCCATGAGCCATCTCATTCAATCCTCTCATCCACTCTGTGGAGGGTCTTACTCCCGGCCCATTCCACAGAAGGAAAACGGAGGCTCTGAGGGTGCGGCCACTCTTCTGAGGACACACAGCTCGCAGCAGAGCTTCTCTACCTGCCTGGGCCTCCTGGCTCCCACTCCAGCCAGTTAGACGCCGCTGCCCTTGCTGAGTGAGGGGACAATGGAGCGGGAGAGCGGTTTAGCCACTGAACAGCACTTGCAAACGCTGGGGGTGGGGCAGCCACAGGCGATGCCCAGGAGGACCAGCCTCGGGCGGGCTGAGAGCCGCCTGCCTCTTTCTCTGTAAACGGTCTCTGGGAGGAGTTCACTTGCTCCCCCGAGTGAGTGTTTTAAGGACCAAGTTGGGTTTTATTTTTATTTTTAAAAATATGTTTTTATTGATTTCAGAGAGGAAGGGAGAGGGAGAAACATCAATGATGAGAGACTCATTGATTGGCTACCTTCTGCATGCCCCTTAGTGGGGATCAAGCCTGCAATCAGGGCATGTACCCTGGACGGAATCAAACCCAGGACTCTTCAGTCCACTCAGCCAAACTGGCTAGGGTCCAAGTTGGGTGTTAGATTTATGTTATGGTCTTGACAAATGTATAAGGGACTGCAGTGATTTCCCCCAGAAAACTTTATTTCCAATTATTTTTGTTTCTTAAAAGATTAAAATAAAATTCACATAACATAAAATTAGTCATTTTAAAGTATACAATTCAGTAGCATTTAGCACATTCGCCATGTTTTGCAACCTCTACCACTATCCTTCCTATATAATAAAAGCGTAATATGCTAAGTGCCTGACCATTCATTCAGCCATTTTGTCCCACTGGTCACTATGATGCATACTGACCACCAGTGGGCAGATGCTCCAACTGGTAGGTTAGCTTGCTGCTGGGGTCCGGCTGATAGAGACTGGGTGAGACTGGCTGGACATGCCCTGGGGCCCTCCCACTGACCCTCCCCAGCTGGCCAGCCCTCATCAGCCCCAATTGCCAGGCCGAGGGACCCCACTGGTGCATGAATTCAACTCTGTCTCTATGGGTTTATCTGTGCTGGACATTTCATGTAAGTGGGATCATACAATATCTTTCACTCAGCATAATTTCAGGGTTCACCTGTGTTGGAGCATGGATCAGAATGAAGAGGCTAAAGGCTGAATCTTTCTATAACAGGGCAACACTTACCTTGTTTCCTTCTAGTCGAACTGTGATGCTTTGATGGAACTCCATACTGGGCTAGCAGACACATCTCCTTGTAGGCATTCAATGGATGAAAAGGCTAAGGCAGAGAGGAAAGATTAATCAGCTCCTCTGAGGTGACTTAACACTACAGCCACAGAGACAATGGCAGAGATAGAAACCCAGAAGCATGAATCTGTAATAATATGCCGCCCCTTTTAATGAATTTAAACTGCTCAGTTATGTCAGTATCATGTAACTACTTTCTATTAATTTTGTCAATCTTTCTTCCATGAAAACTGAATGGTATCTGTATTAAGCTACAGTTGTGGGATCTATGGGTTGTTATTTGTTACCCAATTTAATGAAAACATCTGTTTGTTGCTTAGTTCCCCAGGCAGCATAGTAACCTCTATTTTGTAAAAACTGCTGTTTGAAGCTTTCACTAGACATAACAGTCCTTTGTTCTATGATTAAGTTCTTCTGCTATTGGCTTCTGTATCAACTGTCTGCTCTGCTGCCGCCCCTAACTACCCCACCTCTTGCTACGTGTCTCTTAGTTATCTGTACTCAAGGTTACAGGCTTCCTGAGAGACATATGCCGAACCTTAATGATCCGAGATAATGCTCCGGAGAACGGCGGGTTACAATTCTATTTATACATCGCAATCAAAGGAGGGACATAGGTGGGTTACAGGAAATTCATTGGTGATGGATTAAGGAAGTGGGATAGAGCAGTTCCACCTGGGATTGGATAAAAAGTAAAATGATGGACACATACTTAGGTGAATGCAGGAATAATTAACATTATAATGAAGGGATTTGTGGTATCTGTCCTGGTGCCCACCACATTTGGTTGTGCCCCAGCGGCTCCAGAAAAAGGGAAGTTACAAGTTACTCAGACATCTCACAGATATGTTATCTTAGAGGCAAAAAGGCAAATGGCTCAGTAAAGATCTAAGCTGATCTTTGTCAGGGAAAATACAGGCCTAGGACATGACTGCCCACTATAACCTGTTTGTAGTTATTTAATTTTTAAACCATCTTTTGTGGTTATTTTAGGTCTCTGAGTTTGCAAGACTGCCACGCCGGCCGCCCCTGGGCTTGTCAGGTTAGCATGTGGCTTCTTTTGTCCACATAGATACATCACATTTTGTTTATCTGTGTATCCAGGGATGGGCATTGGGTTAATTTTTCATTAAAAAAATATTTTTATTGATTTCAGAGAAGAAGGGAGAGAGAAAGATGGAAATATTAATGATGAGAGAGAATCATTGATTGGCTGCCTCCTGCACACCCCCTACTGGGCATCGAACCCATAACCTGGGCATGTGCCCTTGACTGGAACTGAACCTGGGACCCTTCAGTCCGCAGGCTGATGCTTTATCCATTGAGCCAAATCAGCCAGGGTGAGAAGTGAACTTCTTTTGGTCAAATCTCCCCATTGAACTTCTTTCTCCTTAGCTTCAGGAAGAGGTAACTATCCCAGGGGGATTTCCCTCCTAGGACCCTGGGACAGGGAGACACTGGATTTTGTGGGTAAAAATGGCAACAGTAGAGTGAAAGCAGACACTGAACACTCCCCACGAACCAGGCCCTGTCGGAGCTCTTTCCACACATTATCTCATTTCATTGTCACGACAATAAAATGCAAACTCCTTACTCCTCACGATCCCGCCACTGCCAGCTCCAGATGTCACCTCCCCTCTCCCCTCCCTGCCTGCTCCACACACCGTCTCTCCATTCCTCACACACAGACCCCTGCCTGCCTCGGGGCCTTTGTCCTGGCTGTCCCCTCTACCAGGAAGCTCCCCCTCTCCCTCTGTGTGGCTTCCTCGCCCTCGGCTGGAGCGTCACCTCCAGGTGGGCTCCCTGACCACCTAATCAGAAGCAGCAGCACCTCGTCTCTGTGCTCTAGTCCTCCTTTCTTTATTCTGCCCCCCTCGCCCCCCCCAGCACTGCCCTCCACTGACACGTGTGGATCCATCTGCTTCTCGCGCATCTGCTCCCTGAGTCGGCAACCCCAGGAGGCCAGGAACTTGGTCTCAAGGTGTTTCCTCCTCACAGGAGCAGTCGGAGCTCCTGTGGGTTAGAACTGCTCTCTTCTTGTTTGACAGATGAGGAGCCTAAGGCCCAGGCAGGTGGAGTCACCCGCTGACGAAGGTTGGAGCTGGCCTCACAGCCACCGGCCCAGCTTAAAGACCTGACCGCCGTCGGGAGGTTCCAGACCCAGTGAGGGTCTGCTACAATAATTCAGCTTCTGTTACAACCCCCGTAGATCTACTCAGCTTGGGAGTTTGTGGCTGGGTGAGGCCGGGCTCGGCTGGGTGGCGCTCCTGGCTCAGCGGTGCTTGCTCGGATTCTGGGGTCAGCTGCTAGCCGGTCTAGCTTGGTCGTGGCTGGGACGGCTGGACACTTGGTTTGGCTCCATGGTCTGTCACCGGCTGGGGGGCTGGCCCGGGTTGGTTCTGACCGATGCGGGAAAAGTGGCCGGGAGCGCGTGTGTTCCCCGGGGCAGGGTGGCTGGCTCCCCGGGCTCTTTGTCCAGTGGAGTTGAAGAATGAACGCACGGAAGATGGTACAGCAAAGGTGGACATTTATGGGAAACAAGCGCAGACTGCCCCGCTGGGAGAGGGAAAGAGTCGCACCAAGTCCCTTTTCCCAGCTCCCTTGTCTTATGGAAATGTACCCTTTGCCACTTCCTACTCCCTTGTCTTATGGAAATGTATCCTCTGCTGTTCTGTAGACCTGTGCTTTCTCCATGGACCTTTTAGTTCCTTAAAATTTCCTGAGCATGCATAGTTCACCCCTAAAAGTTCCTGCAAAGCTGCAGGTGGAAGTGTGCAAGGCGCTCAGTGGAGATTGAGTCTTGAAACCAGCACCTGTCCCTTCATTCTCATTCTGTTGGTGAAAGCAAGTCACACGGCCAGGCCAGCACCCCGTAACAAAGTTACATGATGCAGACAGAGCCTGGCTGCAGGACCGGGTGAAGAATGGTGGCCAACAGCACAGTCTCCCGGAACTCCTTCCCACCAGCTCGAAGCTCCGGGACCCTGCTCCCAGGCTGAGAGGAGAGGTCAGAGGCCATCTGTGGAGGACCCCCGAAAGCTTGCATGTGGGGCTGCTTAGAAGGAAAGTCCCAGGCTCAGGGTGGCCTGGATTTGTGTGGGGGAAGGGAACGCAGCGGGAGAGGGTGTTGCAGCCAAGAAGCTGTGGTGTCAGCATTTCTTGCTTGGGTATGGCTGTCTGCAGGAAGCAGCAGGAAGCTTCTTAGCGCTCGTACTTGCTGAATTACCTGTTTTAGGGTTGATTAATTTAGCTCTGCCTCTGCATCTACATATCTATCTGTTATACCCCGATTTATGCTTTTCTTAATGTTTACCTTTAGCTCAATTACACATTAGTTCATCAGTAAAAGGGAGGATGAGGACTTCACGAAACCCCCAAAAGATCTTGAGTTCACTTCAAAGTATTTTCCCACAGTTCTTGCATAAGCTTCAGGCCTCGCAGACCCGCCTGCGTTCTGGTTCCGTTCAGAAGCCACTTAGTTGTCACAACAGCACCCCAAGGCCAGAGGACGGGCGCCTCCATTTCACTGAGGAAGGGAAGCTCCTGGTTTGCACAGCCAGCTTCCCAGGACGTCTGCTGCTTTGTGAAAAGATCCGGTCCGGGCTGTGAAGTGAGGCTGGCCGGGCTGTCTCCAGCAGGCAGAGACAGCTGTGCTGGCTCAGGGCTCCGGCAGAGGCCAGCACACTCCCAGGGCTTCCCTCACAGATGCAGGAGAGGCTGTCATTCTTACAGTAACTGTGGGCGTGGGCTTTCCTGGTTCCTGGTCCCGGGAGCAGCCTCCCGTCCTCGGGACTCACAGGCTTCGAGAGGCTCATGTCTGTAACTGTTGAATCTCAAATCAGAGAGCTGGACAATGAGTTAGGAGTCATCTTTATTGTGCACAGGGTCAGAGCAGATGACCTCTGTCAAATCCTGGACAAACACACGAGGGAGTATTCCCTTCCTATATCTTCTGGTTCTTTGTGTAAGTTATTTTTTAGAGAGCTTGTAACCTTGAGTACATATCGTATCTAGCAAACAACTGTCATATCTATACAGACAACTTGTAACCTTGAGTACATATCTATATGGACACCTGTAACCTTGGCTGAACAAACACTTGGCATGAGAATATGGGAATTATTATCAGTATCAGCCCCTTTAGATGGCTAGCCCGCAAGGTCAGACAGTTAAGTTTATCTTTTCTATTATTCAAGCTAAAAACAAAGTTATTTTACAGTCTAAAAATAACAGAGTTGACCTACAGAATAAGAGACTAAGAATAACAGAGTAGTTCAAACAACAGTTTTTCCAAAGGAAGGATTACTATGTTTTATAACAACAGTGATGCTTTTATAGCTGATCTGGAACCAAGCCCAGTTTCCCCCATTTGGGAGATTTCCTGTCCCCTGGTGCATTTGGAGAGTTAATTTCTCTGGGTTTTACTGATCAGAACTCAATTTTTCTGGTGCTTGGTCTCTGAGCACTGGGAGACACTAGTTTGTCCTCACCACTCAGAGATACGATTCTGGCCCAGAGCAAAGAACCGGCATCAAGTGTTGGGCTTTTACGATATCAGAGTTACTCCTGGCTCCCCCAGGCCAGAGGAAGCACATTATCAGCCTCACACCCTGGCAGCCTCAGCCTGTGCCCATCCACCTCCTGGGGAGGCCGCGCACGTGTAGGGGTGGCCCACGGATTAGAAAGCTCTTCCCGACAGGGCACTGAGGCCTCCTGAGGTTCCACGTTTCCCAGCTGCAGGTGGGGCATGCTGGCAGCTCCCAGGCTGCACCCCACTCGTGGCTTTCCATATTTGCTGTTCGCATAGCTGAGGCACACTGCTGGGTGCAAGTCCTTTTTCTGCACTGGTAAGCATGCTTTGCCATCTTATTTAGACTTCCTGCGCTCCAGTTTCCTCAATGTAAAATGGGATCATAAACGCTCTGATGTTGCTAGGCAGAACAGATAGTTACTAAGGCAGAAAAGGGGGGAAGGGGAGTTTATCTTACCCACTGAACAAAGAGGTCAGTTGTTGTAGGACTTACCAAGCAAGATGACAAGATGTACATACAAACATTCCAGAGATAAGCTGCAACAATGTAGAAGGGGACTTTGAAACCTAGTCTGCGACCCAAGATATCCAGCAGGGAAGCTTTGAAACCTATGGGGGGAAGGGTATAAAACCTTTTGAACTCCCACCAGGTGAAGCACTCAGACTACCTGAGTTGCCCATTTGTGCTTTATGCCAAGGGCATATTCTCTCTCTCTCTTTAACAAAAAAATTCTTCTTTATTGTTGAAAGTTACATATGTCCCCTCCCCCCCATTGACCTGCTCCAGCCCACCCCCAAAGTATATTCTTTTTTTAAAAAAATACATTTTATTGATTTTTTACCGAGCGGAAGGGAGAGGGATAGAAAGTCAGAAACATCGATGAGAGAGAGACATCAATCAGCCGCCTCCTGCACACCCCCCACTGGAGATGCGCCCGCAGCCAAGGTACATGCCCTTGCCGGAATCGAACCCGGGACCCCTCAGTCCGCAGTCCGACGCTCTATCCACTGAGCCAAACCAGTCTCGGCCCAAAGTGTATTCTTAATAAATTTGCTAGCTTTGCTTCACTGCTGCTTCCTGTCATTCATTTGAATTTCTTCTCATGAGATTGACAAGAGCCAAGGAGGGTAAAGCCCCACTAACTCAGGCGGCTCTTGGTGACAATGTCATAACATTGTGAGGATGACGTGGCTGTCACCCTGCTGTGCTGTAAGCACTCCCTAAATACTGATGTGGATAAAAGGAGCCACATACTGAACCTGACAAGTGCAGCCTTACAAAACCAGAGACCAAAAGTAACCAATGGGATGGTCTGAAATTAAAACTTTCTAACTAAAAGCAGGTTGTGGCAGGCAGTCATGTCCTAGGCTTGACTGTCCGTCTTTACCTTAATTGAGCCTGTCTATTGTCATATATATATTTATCGATTTCAGAGAGGAAGGGAGAGGGAGAGAGAGAAAGATAGAAACATCAATGATGAGAGAGAATCACTGATTAGCTGCCTCCTGTACTCTCCCGACTGGGTATCAAGCCTGCAACCCAGGCATGTGTTCTGATTGAGAATCGAACAATTACTCCCTAGTTCGTAGGTCGATGCTCAACCACTGAGTGAGTTGCCAGGCTGTCTATTGTCTTTCTGCATCTATGATAACATACCTTATAACATACATTTGGAATGTCAAGGTAACTTCCCTTTTTCTGGGACCCCTCAGGTTATTGTTATCATTATCATGTTAATTATTCACTGTTAACTAACCCACACCCACAAATGTAAAATAAGTGTTTACCCTGTTTCTCCAAAAGTAAGACATCCCCGATAATAAGACCTACTCACAGTTTTGCCTGCCACTGTAATATAAGGCATCCCCCCGAAAATAAGACCTCCCGATAATATTTTTATTTTTGAAACCGAAAAAGCCTGGGCCACACAAGCAGTTATAAGGAAGTGGGTCGATTTAATGCTGCCACTTGTTATATGAGGGAGCCAAAGAGGTCTGCTAGTCTGGGATGCAGCCAGCACTCACCTTGCTAAAGACATGAAGAAATTTCTTCACGAGAGAAAAATAGATCAAATAATGATTCCTGCAGGAATGACGGTCTATCTCCAGACTTTTTTTTAGACTGCATACAATGTTTATTGCTATGTTTATCATGCCAAAAAAGATTTTATTTAAAATTCAAATTCCGTTGGTAAGGAGGCAACAAATGATTGTTGGGATCCCAGCCTGCGCCGGGGGGAGCTCCCAGGCTCACGAAAAAGCACTGCTCTCTACAGCTACGCGGTTCCATCACTCAGAACTGCATTCTGGGAAACTCCTTCCTCCAGACTCTTGATATTGCAATAAACAAGCCATTCAAGGACAATTTGCGCATGGAAATTAATGACTACATTGAAAATAGAATGGAGAGAAATCAGTGTGAAAACTTTGTGTAACCTAAACTGCAAGAGGTTGTGACTTGGGTGAAGAATTCATGGGAGAAAAATCACTGACCGTTACATTGCAAATGCACTACGAGCAGGTTACCTTGACAAGAAGTACTCACTTAAGGACAGTGCTATTGCTAAACACGAGAGATTTGGTCCACTGATTCTGAAAGAAATGGAGTCACAAGAAATTCACCAGGAAATTCAGGGTTTGGATTGTTATGATGATGTTCCAGAAGATGATGACATGACTGTCATTGAATAAATCTTACTTTGTGTTCATACCGGTAAATATCAGTATCAGTAAATGTACCATAGATTGTTGTACATGGAAATAATGGTAGTAACAAGAAATTCTTGATACCGTAGGATTCACAGTTTGTCTGGTTATGCTGGTTTGTGATGACAACTACTACCATACCGTATTCAGGTAATAAATTTCCTTTTTTTTTTGTTCAACAATAAATGTGTACCATATTCTTCTTCTTGGAAAAATAAGACATCCCCTGAAAATAAGACCTAGCGCATCTTTGGGAGCAAAAATTAATATAAGACACTGTCTTATTTTCGGGGAAACAGGGTATCTGTTTTACTTTTTATCCAGTACCAGAGATTTCACCTGCTTTGCTTTCTCCTGCCTCCCTAACCTATCACCAATGAATTTCATGGAGCTCCCTAAGTCTTGTATAAAATAGTGCTGAAACTGCCATTTTCCAGAGCATTATCTCAATCCCTTGAAGCTTTGCCTCCTGGCAATTGTTGTCAGTTTGGGTCAAAAAACTTATAAAAATTCCCTACAGATTTGAATGTTTCTTACATGGACACTGACTATCGATAGTATAATTATTTACAGGGGGTCATACTCTTCCAGGGATATTGACACACTCCTCCGCACTGTGAGTTCTGAGCAGGGGCGGATTCAGGGCCCGAGGTGGCTATGTATGAGAAGATGGGTGATCCCTCCTATTGCTGACAGGCATCTGGATTGCCTCCAGTTCTTGGCCATTACAAAGAGTGCTGCTGGGAACATTCTTGTAGAGGATCTATCTTGGGTGGACTTATCTTGCATTTCTGTCTCGCACGTAGGCAGGAGTGACCCGCAGGGTCTCGGGGTAGGCCTGTGTTCAGCTAAATATTGACAGTTTTCCAAAGTGGTTGTATGTACTTACCGAATTTTGAACCACGAGGTGGTATCTGCCTTTTAAAGAAGTAAAACAAATTATGATGTGCAACTGCGAACACCACAAAGTTGCCCAGACATTGCTTGAAGTCGAGTGTATTAGTTTCCAATTGCTGCTGTAACAAATTACCCCAAACTAGTGGCTTGAAGCAACACAGTTTTATTATCTTCCAGTTCTGGAGGTCAGAAAGCTCAAGCAGCCTTGCAGGGCTAACGTAAGAGGCTGTGTGCCTTACGAGGCTCCGGAGAGAAATTGCTCCTCGCCTTCCCCAGTTTCCAGAGGCTGCCTGCATTCCTTGGCTCCTCGACACCTCACTCGGATCTGCTTCCACGGTCACGTCGCCTCCTCTGACTCCGATTCTCCTGCCTCCCCCTGTGAGGACCCAGGTGATTGCATTAGACCTTTCCTGATAATCCAGGGTAATCTCTTCATCTCAATATCCTTAAATTAATCACACCTTTAAGGTCTCTTTTGCCACGTAAGGTAACATAATTACAGGTCCTAGGGTTTAAGATATGAAAATCTCTGGGGGGCATTATTTTATCTCTTATATTGAGGAGCACAGCTTTGGTACCTCCCCCTCCTCCTCCTCCCTCTTCTTCTTTTTCTTCATTTTTTTAAAAAAATAAATTTTATTGATCTTTCACAGAGCGGAAGGGAGAGGGATAGAAAGTCAGAAACATCAATGAGAGAGAAACATCGATCAGCTGCCTCTTGCATGCCCCCTACTGGGGATGTGCCCGCAGCCAAGGTACATGCCCTTGCCGGAATCGAACCCGGGACCCTTCAGTCCACAGTCCGACGCTCTATCCACTGAGCCAAACCGGTCTCGGCTTTTTCTTCATTTTTAATGATTTTAGAGAGAGAGGAAGGGAGAAAGAAAGAGAGAGAAACATCGATGAGAGAAACATCAGCTTCTATGCGCTGCCTTTTGCATGGTCCCTGCCAGGGATTGAGCCCCAAACCTGGGCATGTGCCCAGATAGGAATCAAATTGGCGACCTCTTGGTGCATGGGTCAGGCTTGAGCTCTCTTGTGTGCCAGGTGATGTTCTAAGAGCTTCATGAGCCCTGGCCGGTTTGGCTCAGTGGAGAGAGCCTCGGCCTGCAGTCTCAAGGGTCCTAGGTTTGATTCCGGTCAAGAGGATGTACCTTGGTTGTGGGCACATCCCCCAGTGGGAGGTGTGCAGGAGGCAGCTGATCGACGTTTCTAATTCTCCCTCTCCCTTCCTCTTTGTAAAAAATCAATAAACTATATTAAAAAAAAGAGCTTCATGAGGATCGAGCCATTTCTCAGTAACTACAACAGCACCACCGGCAGCAACCACACCCTGAGGACTGCACTACTGGTACTTCCCCCTTACAAAGGAGGATACCGAGGCGCCGATAAGGATCACTCCCAATGTCACTGCTAGGAAATGACGGAGCTCGAAAGGGTCACGCTCTTCCGGGCCGGAGTCATTCCCAGCGTTCTCACGCTAGGCGCGTGCTCCCAGTTCCCGTGCACGCAATCCTCCACCTGCAGAGACACTGCGGAGCCGCACGTCTTCCAGCTGGTTTTCCCAGAGGACTCGGTCAGAAACTTGAGGCAGGGGAGAGAGCCACCTTGTGGCGAGAGAGGGAATCTGAGAACCCGGTCCCGGTTCTCCACGTGTGAGTTCCACCGGCCAGTCTTGCGTTGCGGTATTTCGTGTCTTGAAAATACTGACATACTAGTCATTTATTCTCTTTTATTTAAAACTTTCAAAAGTTTAACTTTAAACATATTTTTATTGATTTCAGAGAGAGGGCGGGAGAGGGAAAGAGATAGAAACATCAATGATGAGAGAGAATAATTTATCAGCTGCTCCTGCAGGCCCCCAACTGGGGATCAAGCTCCCAAACCAGGCATGTGAGCTGAACAATGACCTCCTGGTTCATAGGTTGGTGCTCAGCCCCTGAGCCACACCGGCCGGGCAACAGTGTAACTTTTTATTGTGTGTAACTTAGAGCACAACACTTATAACTTAGTGTGCAGCTCGAAGAATTTATGAATGCGTATGTCCAAGCAGCCACAAGGAGAGAGAGCGTTCTTGTCATCTCAGGTTTCCTCGTGCCTCCTTCCAGTCAGTCCCACCCGAGGCTAATCTCTTTCTGACTTCTCTCAGGACGAGTTAGGGTTGCCCATTTCTGATATTTGTATAAGAGGAATTGCTCTCTTTTGTCTTTGACTTTTTACTCAACATTATGTCATGTAGCAGTACTGGTATTTTTGAGATTGCCATGAGGCATTTCACTTTATGAATATCCCACATTTATTTATCCAAGCCTGTTGTTGTTGTCTGTTTGGGCTGGTTCAGTTTTTAGCTACTATAAATAGAGCTGCCATTAACATTCTTTTACACACATATAGGCAATTGTTTTTCTTGGGTGTACACCCAGATGTGGAATTGCAAGGCCATTCGGTATACTTATGTTTAGTTTAGTCTTCGCTGGTACTGCCAAACAGTTTTTTCAAAGTCATACTGGTATTTTTAATGCTGTGAGGTAATTATTTTCTTATTTTTAAAAGAGTGAGAAATGTGAGTCATTTGTCTTGAGACACACCCAGAAAATCAAACACTGCATTGAAAGTGTGTCTTGAATCAGTTTTGCTAATTTCTGGCTGTTTCTCTTCTCTCTTTGTAAAGTTGCAAAAGTAACTTGTTGTAATTTGCATTCCTGGGTTCCTTTTTCAAATCTCCTGGCACATTAGCTCATTTATGGGGAATGCCATTGTCTGAGGGCCTGGGCCCCACCCCAGAGGCACCCTAGCAGAATTCAGCTACATGGGCCACCATATATCATGACTATTGTGGACTATTGTGTCTAGACTATTGTAGACTATTGTGTCTAGACTATTGTAGACTATTGTGTCTAGGCTATTGTAGACTATTGTGTCTAGACTATTGTAGACTATTGTGTCTAGACTATTGTGTCTAGACTATTGTAGACTATTGTGTCTAGACTATTGTGTCTAGAATATTGTAGACTATTGTGTCTAGACTATTGTGTCTAGACTATTGTAGACTATTGTGTCTAGACTATTGTAGACTATTGTGTCTAGACTATTGTGTCTAGACTATTGTGTCTAGACTATTGTAGACTATTGCGTCTAGACTATTGTAGACTATTGCGTCTAGACTATTGTAGACTACTGTGTCTAGACTATTGTAGACTATTGTGTCTAGACTATTGTAGACTATTGTGGTTAGACTATTGTAGACTATTGTGTCTAGACTATTGTAGACTATTGTGTCTAGACTATTGTAGATTATTGTGTCTAGACTATTGTGTCTAGACTATTGTAGACTATTGTGTCTAGACTATTGTAGACTATTGTGTCTAGACTATTGTAGACTATTGTGTCTAGACTATTGTAGACTATTGTGTCTAGACTATTGTAGACTATTGTGTCTAGGCTATTGTAGACTATTGTGTCTAGACTATTGTAGACTACTGTGTCTAGACTATTGTAGACTATTGTGTCTAGATTATTGTAGACTATTGTGTCTAGACTATTGTAGACTATTGTAGACTATTGTGTCTAGACTATTGTAGACTATTGTGTCTAGACTATTGTAGACTATTGTGTCTAGGCTATCGTAGACTATTATGGTTAGACTATTGTGGACTATTGTGTCTAGACTATTGTAGACTATTGTGTCTAGAGTATTGTAGACTATTGTGGTTAGACTATTGTAGACTATTGTGTCTAGACTATTGTAGACTATTGTGTCTAGACTATTGTAGACTATTGTGTCTAGACTATTGTAGACTATTGTGTCTAGACTATTGTAGACTATTGTGTCTAGACTATTGTAGACTATTGTGTCTAGGCTATTGTAGACTATTGTGTCTAGGCTATTGTAGACTATTGTGTCTAGGCTATTGTAGACTATTGTGTCTAGACTATTGTAGACTATTGTGTCTAGACTATTGTAGACTATTGTGTCTAGATTATTGTAGACTATTGTGTCTAGACTATTGTAGACTATTGTAGACTATTGTGTCTAGACTATTGTAGACTATTGTGTCTAGATTATTGTAGACTATTGTGTCTAGACTATTGTAGACTATTGTGTCTAGACTATTTTAGACTATTGTGTCTAGACTATTGTAGACTATTGTGTCTAGGCTATCGTAGACTATTATGGTTAGACTATTGTGGACTATTGTGTCTAGACTATTGTAGACTATTGTGTCTAGAGTATTGTAGACTATTGTGGTTAGACTATTGTAGACTATTGTGTCTAGGCTATTGTAGACTATTGTGGTTAGACTATTGTGTCTATACTATTGTAGACTATTGTGTCTAGACTATTGTAGACTATTGTGTCTAGATTATTGTAGACTATTGTGTCTAGACTATTGTAGACTATTGTAGACTATTGTGTCTAGACTATTGTAGACTATTGTGTCTAGATTATTGTAGACTATTGTGTCTAGACTATTGTAGACTATTGTGTCTAGACTATTGTAGACTATTGTGTCTAGACTATTGTAGACTATTGTGTCTAGGTTATTGTAGACTATTGTGTCTAGACTATTGTAGACTATTGTGTCTAGGCTATTGTAGACTATTATGGTTAGACTATTGTAGACTATTGTGTCTAGACTATTGTAGACTATTGTGGTTAGACTATTGTAGACTATTGTGTCTAGACTATTGTAGACTGCTGTGCCAGGGTCCTGCCTCTCTCTTTCCCTAGGATAATCATTTAAAAAACCAAAACCTTCTTTCGTAATTACCCTGTCTGCACCTAGCGGCTGAATTTGAGCCCTGGACAAGTAAATAGTACCAAAGGGGGAGGCAGCATGGAAGACAATAGTGGCCCATTGAATAACCATTTCCTGAGCACCTGTTCTGCCCCAGGCACTGTTCCCATCACCGGGGCTGCAGCAGGGGACAGAACCGTCAGAAACCACTGTTCCCCGAGAGCTTGTTTTCTAAGGAGGAAGACGAGAAGTACCACAAACAGGTATGACATGTGACTGCGCTAGGGACAAAGGAGAGAAAGAGAGAAAAAAAGGCGGGGCCCAGCAGGTGTGGCTCAGAGGTTGAATGTTGACCTGTGAGCCAGGTCACAGGTCAATTCCCCGTCTGGGCACATGCCCTGTTGCTGGCTAGATCCTGAGGCTGGTTAGATCCCTCGTGGGGGCGTGTAGGAGACAACCGATCAATGCTGTTTCTCTCTCGTTGATGTTTCTGTTGCTCTCTCCCTCTCTTTTCCTCTCTGAAATCAATAAAAACATATATAAATAAAAAGGCGGGGGAAAGGGTGTGCCTGCATGGAGAGGATGGCTTTACTTTAAAAAAATATTCTTTATTAATTTTTTACAGAGAAGAAGGGAGAGGGATAGAAAGTTAGAAACATTCATCAGCTGCCTCTTGCACACCCCCACTGAGGATGTGCCCGCAACCAAGGTACATGCCCTTGCCTGGAATCGAACCAGGGACCCTTCAGTCTGCAGGCCGACGTTGTACCACTGAGCCAAACCGGTCTCGGCAAGGATGGCTTTACTTTTTCGGAGGGTGGTCAGAGAAGGCCTCAGAGAGAAGGCGGCATTTGTGTAAAGACAGGAAGGAGGTGGCACCATGGAACAGAGGGATTAGCAAGTGCAAAGGTCCTGAGGCGAGAGCATGCTGGGGCGTTGGGACAGGAAGGAGGCCAGATGGCTGGAGCAGAGTGAGCCTGGGATGTGTCTTAGAAGAGGAGGCAGAGACAGGAATTGGTGGAACAGAGTGTAGGCCCCTGTAAGAAGTTTGACTCTGAGTGAGGGAGAACCACTGCAGGGTTCTGAGAAGAGGGTTTAATTTATTACTTCATTTAAAAATATTTTATTGATTTCAGAGAGGAAGGAAGAGGGAGAGAAATAGAAATATCAATGATGAGGATCATTGATTGGCTGCCTCCTGTACCTTCCCCTCCCCCACACTGAGGACCAAGCCTGCAATGTTTGAGCACGGACCTATGAACCAGGAGGTCAATGTTTGATGCAGGTCAGGGTACATGCCCAGGGATTTGGGCTCAATCCCCACTAGGGATCACTAATGTTTCTTTCCCTCTCTGAAATCAATAAAAATAAGTGAAAAAAGAATAGATGCTCAATATTATGCAAATGTTAACTTTTTGTTATTTTTTTTTTTTTAATTATTAAAAAATATTTTATTGATTTTTTACAGAGCGGAAGGGAGAGGGATAGAAAGTCAGAAACATCAATCAGCTGCCTCCTGCACGCCCCCTACTGGGGATGTGCCCGCAGCCAAGGTACATGCCCTTGACTGGAATCAAAACTGGGACCTTTCAGGCCGCAGTCCGACGCTCTATCCACTGAGCCAAACCGGTTTCAGCAGCTTTTTGTTATTTTAATTTGATGATTATAATTTTGCCTTCTCTTGCCATTTTATTTTTTGCAATGCTTATTTTTAAAAACGTTTTTATTGATTTCAGAGAAAGGATGGGAGAGGGAAAGAGATAGAAACATCAATGATGAGAGAGACTCATCAATCGGCTGCCTCCATGACATCTCCAATGGGGATCGAGCCCACAACCCAGCATGTGTCATGACTGGGAATCTTCCTAGTTTGTGGGTTGACACTAAACCACTGGGCCACACCGGCCAAGCTGCAATGCTTTTTGAAAATGGTTTCTGTTACCAAGGGCAGAACACTAATTGTTAAGTGTTGACCTTAAAAATAAAACAATTAATTATTTTGTTATATCGAAATTCAATGAGACGCCATAGCCAGAGGGTCAAATTTTGGAACTTTCATTTGAAAGCAGAGGCACCAGGACTGTGAAGGGCTTTTCACCACTCCAAACCTTGAGGCCCCGAAATGAAGTCAGGGGTAAGCTTATAAAGGCAAAAAGAGAAACACACACACACACACACACACACACACACACACACACACACACCTAGGATTGGTGCCATGAGACCCTATCTCAAGGCCAGGCCTGGCGCCAGCCCTGACAACTCTGTCTGGGAGTATTTTAGTCTATGGCCTTTTCAATATGGATAAGCAAACAGGTCCTGCAAGATAAGACGATTTAAGAGGGAGCAGTGACCAGACCATAAACTGATAAGAACGTCCACCAGATTCCCATCACAAGCTCAGATTTCCACCCCCACCCCCATTTATTTTCCCATTATTCAAGCAAGCATATTTATAGAAACTAGAACTAGCAGAGTTACTTATCTGGTTTAGTTCTACCCTGGAATTAGCAAGTTAGTGGACCATCTGTGCCTGAAAGGCAGCCCTAACAAAATTATTGGAATAAAATGGAATGCCTGTGGTTCAGATAGAGGGCAAGGGGACAGAATGGAGTCAGTTCTTTCAAGGTCCATTCTTCATTCCCCACTGGTTTTAGGTACAGAGTCAAATCGTTGACTCTTGTGGGTCATTGTTGGGGAGGAGATCATATTGATCCCTGAGGACCATGAGCTTGATAGAATTAATTCTTGATTGAATAAAGTTAGTAAACCTGTTTATAAGGCAGGGGCCCCAGAATGAGGGCCAAGAGTAATAGTGCTAGGGGGCCGACAGCAGCAGAGAGGAAGGTAGCTAACCAAAGGGATCAATTGAATAGTCTCTGGAACCAGTTCTGAGATTGTTCTAATTTCCTTTCCCTGTATTCTATATTTTTTCTCACCAGAGACAGACTTTCTTGTATGATCCCTGTATTATTGGTGTAGAAAGAGCAGTTTTATCCAGTGCTACACAGAGTCCTCCCTGCTGGAAAAAGAGGAGATCTAATCCTTGTCTGTTTTGGAGGACCATTTCAGCTAGGGAATCGATGGGAAATGGAGCTTTCAAGGTGGCTAAGGTCAGTGTCTACCTGTTTGGTGAACTCTTCTATGTTAACATCTCCCTTTACTAAGGTGGAGGTTCCTACTGCTGCAGAGCCTGCAATCCCTAGCCCCGTTAATATAGGGATTAAGATTGGGACCCTTTCCATCATGATAGAGATGGAAGTGGGTTAATTAGAGGCCTTCCTTCCCCTGGCTGCCGGCACTGCCTTTGCTCCCGCCCGGAGCCACTTTTCCGCCTTTGCTCTGGCCAGGAGCTGCCTTCCGCCTCTCACCTTGTGTCAATTTGCATATTCCCTCCCTCTTGATTGTGGGTGCTGCCATCTTTGTCGCAGAGTTGTGGTCAATTTGCATATTCTGTCTTTATTAGATAGGATATCTGGGGAAGGACATATACAAGAATACAGAGGATGGGTTCAGATTGGTTCTGGAATCTGTAAGAGGAGATATAACAGGTGAGGCCACCTGTACAGGCAAACCAGGTCTTATTTAGAGCATGGCAAAAGGTTTTTGTGTCATTAAAACTTATCAGAGGAGAACCAAGATGGCGGCATAGGTAAAACACCTATCTTGCCGCCATACTCAGCAATTTTAAAACTACAACTTAACGAAAGAACAAACACCTTCCAGAATCACCAGAAAGCTGGTCGAGTGAAAATTCCACAAATAAAAGTGAAGATAAGACACTGTGACTCGGAGGAGCAGCGGCAGACAGTGTTGAAAAGATGTGCGGAGAGAGGTTTGGAGCACGCGCCAGCGGAGAGGGCGGGCGGCTGAAAACCGGCCAGTTTTCTCGAATGGGGAGACAAAGATGTCCCACTGGACTGATTCTCCAGCTCTGGGCGAAGTCCAGGGAACCCACTATCATACGGGGGAAAAACTGGACAGTGGGAGGCCACACCGAAGCTCGGGTGCTGCAGGGGTCTGCCGGCTTGTGGAGAAGGCAAGCTTGTGCGGATTTCGAGTGAACTTGGGAACAGCGCAGCTGCGTGACCCTGACCTTGTAGAGAGCACTTGCGACTTGCTCTCTCATTCTGGAAACCATCAGACTGCTTTGTTTTGAGACCCTGGGTGAGACGTTGGGTGTGCAGACTCATTTGGGGAGAGTCTGAATTCCCCGCCGGCAGCTGGTGGAGCTCGGCAGCGGCTCTCTCTCAGAGGTGCTGGCGGCCATTGCCCCCAGCATAGAGTCCCTGGGGACACATAGGGCAGATCTAGCGCTGTCTGCTTAGCCCGGAGACCCCGCCCATCCAACCTGAGCACAGCTGAATGTCACAGACAATTGACCTGGAGGTCAACCCCTCCAAGTGCTAACAACGATTAACCTGAGCTTAACTTCAGCAAGACTGTGCAACCCATATCCACCTCAGATAACTGGGGAGGCTGACCCACTGTCCCTTGTAGGAAGTCTACCACACAAAGCTAATTGACCAATTCAAGGAAGCAGCCACCATGCAGAGACATGGAAAGAAATCAGATGTGAAAGAAATGGAGGAAAAAAAAACGACTGGACATGGAATTCAGAAACACGGTTATAGGGCTTTTCAAGAGGCTCCTAGAAAAGGTCGAGACCTATAAGGAAATAAGCAAGACCAGCAAGGAAATGATCAAGACCAACGTGGAAATGAATGAGTCCTACAAGGAAATGAACGAGACCCTCAAGGATATAAAGGAGACTTTCAAGGATATGAAAAAGGACCAACCAGAAATTAAGTATACACTGATTGAAATAAAAAATATTATACAAAGACCTAAAAGTGCTCTGGAGCACCCCAAGAACCAAGTTAAAGATTTGAAATACAAAGAGGTAAAATCCACTCAGCTGCAAAAGCAAGAAACCAAAACGATCCAAAAAGTTGAAGATAGTGTAAGGGGCCTCTGGGACAACCTCAAGCATACCAACATCCGAATTATAGGGGTGCCAGAAAAAGAGAGAGACCAAGACAATGAAAACCTATTTGAAGAAATAGTGACCGAAAATTTCCCATACCTGGTGAAAGAAATAGACTTAGGAGTCCAAGAAGAACACCGAACCCCAGTATATAGGAACCCTAAGAGGACCACACCAAGGCACATCATAATTAAAATGCCAAGAGCAAAAGACAAAGAGAGAATATTAAAAGCAGCAAGAGAAAAACAGATGGTTACCTATAAGGGAGAACCCATATGATTGTCAGCGGATTTCTCAACAGAAACGATGCAGGCCAGACGGGAGTGGCAAGAAATATTCAAAGTGATGAATAGCAAGTATCTACAACCAAGATTACTCTATCCAGCAAAGCTATCATGCAGAATTGAAGGTCAGATAAAGGGCTTCGCAGATAAGAAAAAGCTAAAGGAATTCATCACCACCAAACCAATATTATATGAAATGCTGAAAGATATTCTTTAAGAAGAGGAAGAAGAAAAAGATAAAAGTGTAAATTAGGAACGACAAATACACATCTGTCAACAAATGAATGTAAAAAGCAAGTGCATTAATAAGCTGATGAACAGGATAAACTGGTGAATGTAACAGAATCATGGACATAGAGAGGGAATGGACTGACAATTTTTGGGGAGAAAAGGGGTTTGGGAAGTGCAGCAAGAGACTGGACAAAAATCATGCAACTATGGGAGAGGACAGTGGAGGAAGGGGGGAGGGCCGAGGGTGGGATGGGTACTGGGTAGAGGGGAGCTATAGGGGAAAAAAAGGGAACAATGTAATTAATAAACTGAACAATAAAGATAATTAAAAAAAACTTATCAGAATGGTGGTATTGCAGAGGTCAGCACCTGGGTAGGCCTGAAGGTAGTATGTGGAGGATATGAGGCAAGTGCCCTTCCCTTGAAGGTCCTCCAGAATTAGCCTTGGTCATCTCCAGTCACGGCCCTTGCTATCTCTGGCTTGATGACTCCTATTCCCATATAGTAAGGTGGTTTGGAGTTACTACCTAACCAGCAGTTGGCCCCTAAGTCAGGTTGGGAAACATTAATGAACCATTGTATGGTTGTTAGTATGGCTAGGAGAGATGGTTTGGAGGGGGAGGTAGGAGAGGAGGTGGTTGAGAGTGGAGAAGATTGCTAGTTGGTGTGAGAAGGTAGTGATGCATATCAGGAGGCCTCATTGGGGCAGGTTGGACTGGTATGGGTAAAACTAATTCAGCTAGTGGCCCTATGGGCCTTTTGGATATGGCCAGGGTCTGTCCTTGGATGGTGAATAGAGTACCTGGGTCCCAGCCTATCACATACAATCTTACCCCCCATATCCTTTCCCTTTTCCAGGAAGAGTCCTTTGAGTTTTTTTTTTTTTGGTAAATTCTATGGGATCACAATTTCCTACAATACAGGAGGTAGGCTTGGAGATCCCTGAAACTTGAGATAGTGGTCACTATCTTTATAATCACGATCTCTGGTTGAGATGGTCTCGCAGCCCCATATGGGACAGAAAAGATGTCTTGGGTTTTGGCACTGAGAGCTGATGTTTCCACTCCCCAGGAAAATATAAATATCTTTACTCTGTAAGAGTTTTTCTTTGAGGAGTATTCCACACCCCCTATGAGTGTCTGAAGTGGAGGCATAGAGGGTGCTTCAGAGGAGGGAGCAAAGATCTATAGCAAATTGTACGCTTCCCCATCCCTTAGTTAAACTTGTGAGAGTTTCACCTGTCCCTCCATTTCTGAGTTCCAATGTCCACTTAGGGAGAGGGTCTAAGGGGATTTCCCTCTGTACATAGAAGGAGGGTTAAGGTTACGATACATGTGAAAAATCTTAGCTTTAGTGGGTCTGATGGAGATTTCTGGATTTTCATTCTTCTCTGGTTGCCTTAAGCCGAGTGCGAAGGAGCCACATCAGGATGCCGTCAACCTTCACTGCGATGGGGGTGGTTAGGATGACTGTGTATGGTCCTTTCCAGGTGGGAGTCAGTACCTGGGTGGTGAATTTCTTTATCCAAACAGAGTCACCAGGGTGGAAGTGATGAACCGAATCAGAAGTTGGTACAGGCAGAGCGACTAAGATGTGCTTTTGGACTGTTTTATGGGTGGACTGTAAAGCCTGTAAGGACTTGAGTAAAATTGGTTATGGATTTCAGCTTTCATTTCCTCTCTGAGTTTTGGGAGTATTAGAGGGGGTCTTCCAAACATGATTTCATATGGGGAGAACCCCATTTGGTATGGAGTGTATCTTGCCCTGAGCAGGGCAAAGGGGAGTAAAGTGGCCCAATTTTCATTGGTTTCTGAGGTAAATTTGGTGAGGACCTCCTTTAAGGTCCTATTCATGTGCTCTACCTAGAGCTTTGAAGGCGGTTGTGCAATGTAGTTTCCAATTAATATTTAATGCTCTTGCTATATCCTGTGAAATTTTGGCTATAAAAGCAGGCCCATTGTCTGATCCTAAAGTTATAGGTAAGCCAAATCTGGGGCTATTTCCTGGAGTAACTTCTTAGCTACTATGGTGGCTGTTCTTACCTTAGTTGAGTAAGCTTCAACCCATTCTGAGAAGATGTCTATAAAAACTAAGAGATATTTATACTATGCTGCCAGGGGTCTGATTTCTCAGGAGTCTATTTCCCAATGATCCCCTGGGGAATTTCCCCGAGCCCGGATTCCTGTTGGGGGTCTTTTGCCCTGTCTGGCATTCACTTGAGTGCAAGTGATGCATTGGGATACAATGCTGTCTATTGTACTATCTAGGTTGGGTATATAGTATCTCTCCCTTAGGAATTCAGAAAGCTTGGTATGGCCTCAGTGGGTGGACTGGTGCAACTGCTTAACTATTGGCCCACCTAGACCTTCAGGAACTAAAAGTCAGCCATCAGGCAAGGTCCACCATCTTCCGGGTTTCTGGAGGCCTGCTTCTGTGTTGCTAGTTTCTCCTCCTTCTCTGTGTAAGTTGGTGAGGTAGGTAGGTCAGGGTCCGGAAGAGTCACTAGAATTTGTAGAGGCCCTACTGGTTTTAGGGCAGCCTCCCAGGCCGCTTTATCAGCAGCCTGGTTCCTCTTGCTTCAGGGGAGTCCCCTTTCTGGTGTCCCTTGCAGTGTACTAATGCCACTGCCTTTGGTTGCCAGATGGCTCCAAGGAGGGTTAGAATTTCTTCCTTATTTTTGATGCCCTTCTCTGCAAAGGTCAAGAGCCCCCTTTCTTGGCAAATAGCACCATGTACGTGAGCTGCAGGTCTGCAAGCACATATCTGCTATCAGTATAAATCATTACTGATTTCCCTCTAGCCCACGGGAGAGCCGGAATAAAGGCAATTAACTCCGCCTTCTGGGCCGATGTTCCATGAGTGAATGCCTGAAACCAGATGGTTCAGTCTAAAGTAACCACCGCTGTCCCTGCATGCCTGATTCCTTCCTGGACAAAACTACTCCCATCGGTGAACAGTATACTTCGTCAGTCAGGCAACACCAGTGGGGTGTCAGTGAGGTCTGGGTGGGTGGTCTGTACCACGTCAAGGAAGAGGGTTGATGGCAAGGGTCCTGTGGAACCTGATGCGGGGCTGGTCAAGCAGAAGAGCCTGAAACTGGGTGATCCACCCGCATGTTGGACATCCAGCCCTCTGGTGTGCTCCGGAGTAGAGCCTCAACCACATGAGGGGCTGGGAGTGGTTAGGATGAGCTCCTGCCCTAGTGTTAGTTTGTCTGCTTCCTTGACGAGTATATTAGCAGCTGCTACTGCCAGGAGGCAGGTGGGCCACCCACACGTAACAGGATCAAGTCTTGGACAAGTAGGCTACCGGCCTTTTCCCGGGGCTGAGACTTTGAGTGAAAACCCCTTTAGCTATGCCTCTTGTCTCATGTATGTAGAGGTGGAAGGGCTTACTCACATCTGGCAGAGCTAGGGAGCTGATATTAGGGCAGCTTTTGATTTTTTTAAAGGCTTCCTGTCCTGTCTCAGACCACTCTAATGGTTGCATCCGCGCCCCCCCCCCCCCCCCCCCCCCCAGCTGGAGTATAAAGGCTTAGGATGTTTGCAAACCTGTGATCCATAGGTGGCAGTATCCATCTGCCCCTAGGAACTCTCCTAACTCTCAATCTTGGGGGTGGGGATTTGCAGGATTGCCTCAACCCGGCTGAGAGCAAGAGTCTGCTTGCCTCGATAGATGTTGTGCCCTAGGTATGTAACTTTGGGGGTGCAGAGTTGAGTCTTCCTAGCTGATATTCTGTATCCTAGAGTCTGTAATTGGTCTAGGAGACTTTCAGTAGCCCTCCCACACTCAACTTTAGTGTCTGTAGCAAGGAGGAGGTCGTCTACATACTGCAGTAAGGTACATTCGGGGTTTGTACGGGGAAAGGTGAGCAGATCTGAGTTTAAGGCTTCGTCAAACAAGGTGGGAGAGTTCTTAAAGCCCTCTTGTAGTCGGGTCCAGATGAATCATCCAGAAAATCCTACCTCAGGGTCTGTGAGGGGTGCGGCCTAAAGGGGTGCTAAAGAAGACCTCCTTTAGATCTGGGACAGTGGAAAATTTACACTCCGGAGGGAGGAGGCCCAGAAGAGTGTAGGGGTTAGGGACTGTCGGGTGTATGGTTTCAACTCTCTTATTTACTTTCCTTAGATCTTGTACCAGTCGGTAGTCTTTCGTCCAGGTTTTAGGACCAGGAGTAAAGGAGTGTTCTAGGGGGGCTGGCAAGGGACTAAATTATCTCCTTCTTGCGGTCTGTGTATGTGAGTGGCAATGCTCCACGTAACCTCTAACTTCATAGGCACTGTCTTACTTGCACTGGGGTTGAGGCGGCCGTCAATTGAACTACAATGGGGTTTAGGTGGCTAGCCAGTCCCGGAGGGTTGCTGTCAGCCCACACTGCAGGGAAAAGTTACGGGAGCTTTTCTGGGTACACAGAAGGTTCTTGAGCAGGTGGACTTCCTGGAGGCGATTTCCCTCTAAGAGATACTCCTCCGACAAGGGGCAAGTGAGAAGGATTCTGATAGGAAAGGAATTTGGGTTGGGTGGACCCACTGTGAGACGAGCTAGGTCCCCATCAAAGGAGATGGTAGCCTGTGGTTTTTGAAGAAGGTCTCATCCTAAGAGGGGATAAGGGCACTCTGGGATGACCAGAAATGAGTGAGTTACTATATTCTTTCCAAGATCTACTGTCCATTGTGAAGTCCATGGGCAGAAAGATGATTTTCCCATGGCCCCCTGAATGGAAGATTTCTTGGTTGTTACAGGTTCCATAGGCTCAGTCAGGACAGAATAGGTAGCACTAGTATCTACTAGGAAACTAATAGGCTTGCCCCCCCCTTTTTAAAAAAAATATATTTTTATTGATGTTTTTGCAGTATAACTTATAATTAATAGTAGTACGTGTTTTCCTTTCCCCCGCCCCCTTATCCTCCCCCTAGCCTCCCCTAACCCCCAGCACATATCCCCACCCTCCCCCCTCCCCGCCCCAGTGTCTTTCATTCATTGGTTATGCTCATATGCATGCATACAAGTCCTTCAGTTGATCTCCCCCAGCATCCACCTCCCATCCACCCAACCCTTCCCCTGTAGCTTGACAGCCTGCTCAAGGCCTCCCTGCCTCTATATCAATCACTCCCCCCTGTTTCTTTTCTTCAAAAATATCTTGCCTCTGCATACTAGAAATAATGTATAAGAACAAAAAATGTTTCAGTCTCAGTTTCAATGTCCAACTGTTCTGAGTCCCAGTTTCAGTGTCAAATAGTTCTTTATGTGTACATGTCAGCAATGGTATCCAGATGGTGGACACATCGTGGCAATGCAAGATCCATCCTCTCTGGTTTGGTCCTGGGCCGCCTGCAGTCATGCATAGCTGCCGACTGCTAGCATGGCAAGGTGTTGTCAGTGTCCCCCATCTCTGGACCATTCTTGTGGCTGGAACAGACCCGTCAGTTCCTCACAGTCACAGGAACCCACATGGGCCTGGAGTTGTTCTTGAAAACACACAAACACATTCTCGACCAAAAGTTAACAAAGGGATCCTCTCTGCAAAATAGACTTAGGATTCTTTTTATTTTTGCCTAAATGATTTTCCTTTGGTTTATTTTGACACCATGAGTGTTTTTTCATGGGTGTCCTGCAGTTGGTTTTACAAATGAAATTTACTTTACTGGAGTAAGAATTTTCTAGATGTATTTTACTTACTCGATATTTTTTTCCTTACATGATATTATCCCACTGCCCTCTCCCCTTTTTTTGATTAATGGGGGCTTTTGGAAATTTTATCTTGCAGTCTTGGTAATTTTAAATTTTAATTTTTGCACACAAATATGACTGCTTTAAGTTTTTTGGATATTAGGCAATTTTACAGTGAGATGAACTACTAATAGATTTTTTAGTTAATGTTTTAGGAAAAGCTTTTTGTCCAGTACACTAAAATTTTCTTGAGTATTCACTTATTTCACTTGGCCAATTTAAATTAATCTGAAAACTTGATTACTATTTTCCTGTCAATTTTAATACTCAAGCAGAAATCTTAGTTTACCCTGTAAATACTAGTGGAAAGGAATATTTGCAATTTTGAGTAGGTCCTGAGCATTCCTGGTAATAGACTGAATTTAGATATAGAGCAGCTATTGCTGGCCGAGTCTCTGTCTGCCACCTGGGTCCTGGTCTGAGTTGTGCGTGGGAGGCAAAGCAGCGGGGAGGGGGGGGGGGGGCAGGAGACCTCCCTCAGGAGGGGTGAGAATTTAAGCCCCTGAAAGGTTTGTGGGTGAGGGTCTGTGCCCCACCTCTGTTGACCTTTTAGTTCTCTCCTGTTGTCCCCTCTGTGACTGTGCCTGTCTTAGGTTGTTCCTTCCCTGAGGAATCTTACCCATCTCTGGCTAACCAGCCATCCTCCGGGGCCAAACAGGGTGATGTGAGGTTCAGTTCTGTCTCCTTTGTAGTCTATGCCCCCGTGGCCTCCACGTCCAGCACCTGCCTTGGGGTCCCCTCGCCTGCTGGCGGGGTCCCAGTACTGATCACATATCTCGGGGGACCCAGGTTTCTTCTCCAGTGAGGGCCCAGCTCACACCATTGGTCGAGATACAGATCCATGGTGCCAGCTGCCCAGACTTGCCCCCTATTTTTAATGTTACCCTAGGCTCCTGGGGACTAAGAGGACCGGTATCGTCAATCTTCCTCTAGATTCAGGACCCTCGAGGCCTGTGGCTGCCTTTTCCTGTCCCCGTGGTCGGTTGGGGCAGTCTCTCTTCCAGTGTCCTTTTTTTTCAGTAAGCACACTGGTTTTTCCCTAACCGGGATCTATTCCCCCCTTGCTGGCCTTTTGTGAACCCTTCTTCTCTTGGGGCAGTTGTCGGCAAACTGCAGCTCGAGAGCCACATGTGGCTCTTTGGCCCCTTGAGTGTGGCTCTTCCACAAAATACCACGGACTGGGCGAGTCTATTTTGAAGAAGTGGCGTTAGAAGAAGTTTAAGTTTAAACTGTTGATATTTGGCTCTGTTGACTAATGAGTTTGCTGACCACTGCCTTGGGGGATTGTTTCTTTAAAAGCTGCTACTTGCTAGTCTCTTACCCTGTTTCTCCTCTGGGGAGTCTCTATTGTTGCCTACCTTTTGGGCTACTTCAATTAATTGAGACTGATTCATGCCCTGGAATCCCTCTAATCTTTGAAGTTCTTCCTTATGTCAGAGGCTGACGGGGTGACAAAAGCTCAATTGACTGCCCCCTGGTTCTCTGGAGCATCTGGGTTGATAGGAATGTGGACCCCGTATGCCTCACAAAGGCGCTCCAGAAAAGCCACGTGAGATTCCTGGGGTCCTTGAGTAACTTCCGTAACTTTAGATAAGTTGGTAGGTTTCCTAGCCGGTGCCTTAATGCCTAACAGGAGAACACGATGAAAGGTGTCCAGGGAAGTGCTCCCTCCCTCCGAGTTGAGATTCCCACTGGGGCCT
This sequence comes from Antrozous pallidus, assembly GCA_027563665.1. Taxonomy (NCBI): domain Eukaryota; kingdom Metazoa; phylum Chordata; class Mammalia; order Chiroptera; family Vespertilionidae; genus Antrozous; species Antrozous pallidus. Next base: position 17,250,824 of record CM050525.1, read on the forward strand.
TAAGGACGGGAAAACTCTCCTCAATTCGGTCCCAATTTTTTTCGAGCAACCCTCATCCTGGGCCCAAAGCAGCCCTTCTGGCCTCCAACCGAATTCTGTCTTCTTTTCAGTGGTGAAGAGGGTGAATAGGAGTTGCTGACAGTCATCCCATGTTGGTCAGTGGGTAAGAAAGACAGATTCCAGTAGGCTGATGAGAGCTTGAGGGTTTTCAGAAAATGAGGGATTTTGGGTTTTCCGATTATACAGGTCGCTCGTGGAGAAGGGGACATAAATCAAGAAGGGGTGCCCTCCTAAATTCCCCTCCATAGGGGGTGCCTCCCTTAGGGATAAGAGAGATCCCTGTGGGTCTCCGGCACTGCCCTCACTTGCCTGAGGGGAGCGGGGTGTGAGAATGAAGGAGATGGCTCCTCCTGTGTCGGAGCCTGGGAATCCCCTTCCCTCTGTGATCAGGGAAATTGTGTCTCTCTCTCAGGCAGAGGGTGTGTGATCCAGGGATTATAAAGTGGGCGGAGGTCTGCCTCCTCTGAAGTTGGGGGGAGAACTGGAGGCTTGGAAGGCACTCCCGCTTCCGTACTTTCCTTGGGGCCTGTGCTTCCCTCCTCAATGGTCCCCCCTCCCCGCACTTTTCTTGGGGGCCGGCTGCTAATATTTGAACCCCAACCTACAGAGCACAATTCTTTAACCATGGTGGGGGGAACTAAATCTAACCATTTATCTATGTAAAGAAGTTGGTCCAGACGCCTGGGATCCCTTGTGACTACGTTCTAGACAGCTTTCACAAGCCTGGGGTCCAGAGACCCCATGTTTGGCCAGCCTGCCCCGAGTTTGGGCCACTCTAACTTACGTAAAGTCCTCCCTCAGCCTTCCCTTTGAGAACTTTATGCCGTACACATCATCTGAGAACCCTTCTTTGAAATTGATAGATCCTCTTTTCCCCCAACTGATGAATAAAAAATGATGTAGACTCCACCAGTGGCCCAGACGGTCCTGGGCACCTAGCCAGGCACCTTATATGGACTGTATATGAAACCACCAATCAGCACCTGCCAAATACCCTAGGCCCCCCCCCCCCCCCCGCATCCCCCCTCTGATTCCTAGGTCCATGGGTGCCCAATCATGTGCCTTATATGAAGCTGACAACCAGCGCGTGCCGGGTACTCTGATCCCCAACCCCTCCCCTCAAAAGGCGCCTTCACCCCGGCACATGCCCGCTTCCTCCCTTGGGAAGATAGCCGGCAGGGTCTCCTCAATACAGCCTGTGTTCTGGTCTCCTGGTCTCCGGTGCTCTGTCTCATCTATCAGAAATGCCTCAGCATATATCCTAATGGTGTCTTAGCTCTGCTGGGTCCCCCTCCCATTGTGAAACAGAGGGAGACAATCCCCACAGTGGGAAGGAAGAGAAAAAATAGGAACTTCAGAGAAAACCAGAAAGCACCACCATAAAAGTCCTCCATCCTGTAGGCTGGGGAGCGACCAGTGGAGAAAAAATGGCTTTTAGTTCGGCAGAGAATGAATGCAGAGTAGGAGGAAGGTGCGCAGGGAGATTTCTAGTGAACTGAAATCTCAGAGGATCCCCTGACAGAAGAGGTCTTTAATCCAGCCACAGATATTGGTAGGAGTAAGCGAAGAAGGAAAGAACCAGGTTATGTCCTGCAGGATGGCTCTAGCAAACGACTGAAAATGACGAGACACCCAAACAGAATAACTGGGTAAACGGCGTCCATGAACAGATAATTATGCTGAGTCAAACAGGCAGACAAATGAAAGTAAGGGTGGGTGATTTACTTTCGTAGATCTACTCAAATGCCCGCCCCCACCCCCCCTCACATACACAATGGATAGGAGAGTTCTCGCGCTCTCCCTCTGCATTCACTCTTTTTCAGCCCACATTTACTCGAAGTTAAACAGTTAACCAAATTCCTGCCTAACTCCCCTAACAGAAGCAGGCGCTGGGGCCTAACAGAAACAGGCATGGGGGCCCTTGCTGAACCCACACCCAAGAGTAGGATTCTCAAGTTACGCCGACATCTCGGTGAGAACCTACCAGAGGAGTTAAGACTGCGTCCAGTCCTCCTTGTGGTAGCAAGATGACTAGTCACCCAAGCAAACAGGAAAATAAGCTCAAATTCACTTAGTCAAATTTGATTACCTCCAGAGGATTTTTTGATGGCTCTGAAAAAATGCAGAGGCATGTCAGGCGCCCTCTGTTTGTCTGCCAGAACCACTAAGGAGTGTCTCTGGGGTCCTGGAGGCTTCTCAGGTGGCACCTCCTCTGGGGACTTCCCAGAGGCTGGCAGCCAGGCCAGAGGAGGTCATCCACACTAGGCATTTTAGTGCCAATAGGCACAAATCTCGCTGGAGCCTCCAAATGTTATATTGAAATTCAGAGAGACACCACAGCCAGAGGGTCAAATTTTGGAGCTTTTATTCCAAAGCCAATGCACCAGGACCTCGAAGGGCTTTTTGAAACTCCAAACCCCGAGGTCCCCAAAAGAAAGTTAGGAGTAAGCTTATAAAGGCAAAAAGAGGAATAAAAACCCTGGATTGGTGCCTTGAGACCCTATGTCAAGGCCTAACCTGGTGCCAGCCCTGACAACTCTGTCTGGGAGTATTTTAGTTTATGGCCCTTTCAATGTGATTAAGCAAACAGGTCCTGCAAGACAGATGATTCAAGAGGGAGCAATGACCAGACCATAAACTGATAAGAACGTCCACCAGATTCTTATCACAGGCTGAGATTTCCAGTTCCCCTGTTTTATTTTCCCATTATTCAAGCAAGCATATTTAGAAAAGCTAGAAATAGCATAGTTACTTATCTGGTTTATATCCTGGAATTAACAGGTCAATGGACCAACTGCGCCTGAAAGGCAGTCCTAACAAAATTTATGGGAATAAAATGGACTGCCTTCGGTGGAGATAGAGAGCAAGGGGACAGAATGGAGTCAGTTCTTTCAAGGTCCATTCTTCAATTTTACTGTAAAAATCGGTTTGAGAATAGCAGAGAATTATAACAGGGAACAAGCAAACTGTAGCAAAAACCACAGGCAAGTCCAGCAAGCAAAAGAGAGGAATGCTGCTCTATAGAGAAAAAGGATGAAGTTGGGAGGGGTTGTTTTGAAAGAAAGTCCATTGGAGGAATTGGAGAGTTAAGGGTGGTGATGGTTTCTCATCAGCTGAGTTGCTGGGCAAGAGAGGAAATCTTCCTTTCTCTTGCTAGAGCAGTAAAATAGTCTATACTTACATTTCTGAAACCTGACACCCAATGGGTCTGGGCTGCTGGTCATTACTTGAGCTAATTTAGCAGACAGGTTGAATCATATGTGAGCATTTATTCCATTAGTGCTGGCAGTGTGGGGAGAAGAGCAGGTCATCATGAAAGTCTGCTTTGTAATCCCCCATACACCAGCTGCTTATATGGGGTAAGAGAAAGATTACATGGGGAAGTAGGCAAAAGGGATAAATATAGGTACAATGGTCACAGACTACAAGCACTGTAGGCTCAGGCGGGACCCCATTGTTTGGGCAATCTTTCCATGATAATAGGACCACATTCCAAGGTTGACTGCCAGGGTGTACACCTCCCAGCCAAGTTAGAACGTGCCTTCTTTAATCAGAACAAAACAATCATGGTTAACAGAGCATTATTAAGTTTTCTTACAACTAATAGCTAGTCCCCAATATTATATTTCTGCTCCTAACACAGATTCATCACTTGCAACCAATGTTTCAATCCAGTGCAGGATGTTGCTGATGGGGGGAGCTATGCATGTGTTACTTTCCCCTTAATTAAGTCCTTTCCTAACTCTCTAGGGTAAGTTTTTTTTATTGATTTTACAGAGAGAGACAGAGGGAGAGGGATAGAGAAAGGGAAAGGGAGAGAGTGAGAGAAAGAGCGAGGTAGAAAGAGAGAAACAGATGTGAGAGGAACATTGATCGGTTGCCTTGCCCACGTGCCTTGCACAAGGACCAAATCCGCAACCTGGGTCTGCTCCTGACTAGGAATCTAAACTGTCACCTGTCAGTGCACAGGATGACGCTCCCACCAACTGAGCTGTAGCAGCCAGGGCTTGAGCAGAGGTCTGACAGGAGGGGCCCACCACCATTTCTCAGGTGAGCACCTGTGAAACCACACCCGCTGATGGTAGAAACAGTGACTGATGCCCTCTAGGCCTCAGGATTGGGGTTGGCTGACAACTGTCCCCCACTGTTTAGTAATAGAAAAGAAAAACCTTGAGAATTTAAAGGTTTGTGCTTTTATTTTATTGGATTATTATTTTTTATTTTATTTTATTTTATTTATTTTTTATTTTTTTAATCTTTATTGTTCAGTATATTAATTACATTGTTCCCCTTACCCCCCCTATAGCTCCCCTCCACCTGGTACCCATCCCCCTCCGCCTTGACCCCCCTCCACTGTCCTCTCCCATAGTTGCATGATTTTTGTCCAGTCTCTTGCTGCACTTCCCACACCCCCTTTCTCCCCAAGAATTGTCAGTCCATTCCCTCTCTATGTCCCTGATTCTGTTACATTCACCAGTTTATCCTGTTCATCAGCTTATTAATTCACTTGATTTTTAGATTCATTTGTTGATAGATGTATATTTGTTGTTCCTAATTTACACTTTTATCTTTTTCTTCTTCCTCTTCTCAAAGAATATCTTTCAGCTTTTCATATAATATTGGTTTGGTGGTGATGAACTCCTTTAGCTTTTTCTTATCTGCGAAGCCCTTTATCTGACCTTCAATTCTTTATAATAGCTTTTCTGGATAGAGTAATCTTGGTTGTAGAGTCTTGATATTCATCACTTTGAATATTTCTTGCCACTCCCGTCTGGCCTGCATTGTTTCTGTTGAGAAATCCCCTGACAATTGTATGGGTGCTCCCTTATAGGTAACTAACTGTTTTTCTCTTGCTGCTTTTAATATTCTCTCTTTGTGTTTTGCTCTTGGCATTTTAATTATGATGTGCCTTGGTGTGGTCCTCTTATGGTACCTATATATTGGGGTTCGGTGCACTTCTTGGACTACTAAGTCAATTTCTTTCACCAGGCATGGGAAATTTTCGGTCACTATTTCTTCAAATAGGTTTTCATTGTCTTGCTCTCTCTCTTTTTCTGGCACCCCTATAATTCGGATGTTGGTATGCTTGAGGTTGTCTGAGAGGCCCCTTACACTATCTTTAATTTTTTGGATTCTTTTGGTTTCTTGCTTTTCCAGCTGAGTGGATTTTACCTCTTTGTATTTCAAATCTTTAACTTGTTTCTTGGGGTGCTCCAGAGCACTTTTAGGTCTTTGTATAATATTTTTTATTTCAATCAGTGTATGCTTAATATTTGGTTGGTCCTTTTTCATATCCTTGAGAGTCTGGTTCATATCCTTGAGGGTCTTGTTCATTTCCTTGTAGGTCTTGCTTATTTCCTTATAGGTCTTGACCTTTTCTAGGAGCCTCTTGAAAAGCCCTATAACTGTGGTTTTGAATTCCATGTCTAGTTGGGATTTTTCCCTCCATTTCTTTCACATCTGATTTCTTTCCATGTCTCTGCATGGTGGCTGCTTCCCTGAGTTGGTCAATTAGATTTGTGTAATAGACGTCCTACAAGGGACAGTGGGTCAGCCTCCCCAGTTACCTGAGGTGGATATGGGTTGCACAGTCTTGTTGAAGTTAAGCTCAGGTTAATCGTTGTTAGCACTTGGAGGGGTTGACCTCCAGGCCAATTGTCTGTGACATTCAGCTGTGCTCAGGTTGGATAGGCAGAGTCTCCAGGTCAAGCAAGACAGAATCAGCTCCGCCCTATGTGGCCTCAGGGTCTCTGAGAGAGAGCCACTGCCGAGCTCCACTGGCTGCTGGAGAATTCAGCCTCTCCCCAAATGAGTCTGCACATCCAATGTCTCAACCAAGGTTGCAAAAACAATGCAGTCTGATGGTTTCCCGAATTAAAGATCAAGTCACGAGTACTCTCTGTGCGGTCATGCAGCTGCGTTGTTCCCAACTTCACACGCACTCCGCACAAGCTCACCTTCTCCACAAGCCAGCAGACCCCTGCAGCACCGGAGCTTCGGCGTGCCCTCCCACTGTCCAGTTTTTACCCTGTAGGATAGTGGGTTCCCTGGACTTTGCGCTGAGCTGGAGAATCAGTCCAGTGGGACCTCTTTGTCTCCCCTCTTCAATAAAACTGGCCGGATTTCAGCCGCCCCCCCCTATCCGCTGGCATGCATGCTCCAAACCTCTCTCCACGTGTATCTTCAATGCTGTCCTCAGCCGCTCCTCCGAGTCACAGTGTCTTATCTTCACTTTTATTTGTGGAATTTTCACTCAGCCAGCTTTCTGGTGATTCTGGAAGGTGTTTGTTCTTTTGTTAAGTTGTAGTTTTAAAATTGCTGTGTATGGCAGCAAGATAGGTGTTTTACCATCTTGGTTCTCTATCTCTAAAGGTTTGTGCTTTTAGAATTTGTAAAATGACTCTAATACTTATAAAATGGTCTTTATTGCCTTCCCTGCACCCCAACATACAGCACACATCCATTTGTTCATTAGGCTTGTCAACCAAAGGTTGCCTCTGCTAGTTTAACTCCAACAGGAGTTCCCAACTTGGGGTCTATTTTTTTCACTAGTTAGGGAAAGTTTTCTGTCATTATTTCTTCTAATAGGTTTTCAATATTTGCTCTCTCTCTCTTCTTTTGTCACCCCAATAATTCAGATATTGGTACACTTAAAGTTGTCCCAGAGGTTCCTTACACTATCTTCATATTTTTGGATTCTTTTTTCTTTTTGTTCTTCTGGTTGGATGCTTTTTGTTTCCTCATATTTCAAATCTTTGGTTTGATTCTTGGGGTCCTTTGGTCTACTGTTGAATTTCTGTATATTCTTTATTTCAGAGAGTGTATGCTTACTTTCTGACTGGTCCTTTTCCATTTTTTGGGGGCATTCTCATTAAGATCCTTAAAGGTCTCACTAAGTTCTTCAGGGGTTTTTAGAGTAACCTTATAAATGTAATTTTGAACTCTATGTCCAAGATTTTGCTTTCCTCCATTTCTTTCATTCATGACATGTTTCTTTGTCTCTGCATTTTGGCTGCTTCCCTGTGTTGATGGGGTGGTTTTGTGTGGTAGGTGACCTATAGGGCTCAGTGATTCAGCCTCTCTGTTCACCTGAGGTGGACACTCTTGGTGCACCCCTTTGTGGGCAGAGTGCAGAGTCTTGTTGTAGTTAAAGATTGTTTTGGTATCAACCCCAACTTGATTGTTATTGGTATCACTGGGCGGAATTGGCCTCCAGGCCAGTTGGCTATGAGGACCTGCTGTGTCTGTAATGGAAGAACTGCTGTGCTGGAGACACCTTCATGGGGAAGGACTTGTTTCAGTGGGCTTTGGTGCTCACTGAGTCTGCCTCTTGAATGTGTCACTTATGGATGTGAGGAGTTGACATCTGGTATTGGCTCGCACTGACTACTAGGTACATCGGCTTCTGAAGCTTCAATGGGATGCAGGTTAGCCCCTGTCTGAGGCCACCCAGCAGGAGCTACAGTGAGACTTGCAGGTTTCTCCTCTTCGTTTGGGGATTTCAGGTTTTGGAACTGTCTGACCAGAGCTGCAGTTTGTTAGGTTAAGCTTCGATAGGACAGGCCATTTATATGCAAAAGCCACTGCACAGAGCTTGGGTAGGTTTGCAAATTGTGTGGGGCAGGGTCTTGGGGTATCACTAGGCTAGGGCGTGGCAAACAGTGATGGCTGCCAGTCAGTCATCTCTGCATCTTTGAGTTTCTGTGTCCATGCGTCCCACACCCCAGCACAATAAACAATGATTCCCGCAGTGCACCTGCAAGAAAGCCACCCTTACTTTTCGACCTGATGGCAGACAGTCCAGCTTCTCCCTGTAGAAGTCTGGGTCCCCAGAGTCTCACCAGAAACTGGAGTTCAGAATAACTGGGGGCCTGTGTCTTTGTTCTGGTTGGAAAAAAAAAATAAAAAATAGCGCACCTAGTCACCAGCCACCAGCCTGATCCGCATGCCTTCATAACTCAGCTTTTCCATGCTTGTGCTCGTCTCAATGCTCTTTTCTCTTTCCTTCTAGTTGTAGAACTTCTACTCAGTCAGCCTTCCCGTGGTTTTGGATGATAGACGTTTTGTCTTTTAGTTGTAGTTTTGGTGTGGTTGTGAGAGGCAGCAGGAACAGGTGTACCTTATGCCCCCATCTTGGTTTCTTAGGGTTCATGTTTCTCTCTCTTCCTTCTCCTTCTCCCTTCCTCCCCTCTAAAAATCAATGGAAAAATCCCATAAGAATATATAATTAAGATAGGTTAAAAATAGAACTTAGAAGGAAAAGACATATGGTGATGGTGAAATCACTCTCCTCTGAGCAGAACATTATGTTAAAGTTCACATGATATTAAAAATGAAAAACTAGCAAAAGTACCCTTCATGTTTTATCTTTCCTTTCCTGCCACTTCCTCCTTAACATTTATGTATTATATGTCTGTATTGTGTCCCAGTGAATTATACCAAATTTCCTATAGGTGTGCCTCTGTTTTAGGAGCTTGAGCAATTCCTGATTTTACTTTAATAATAACATCTGTTGTGTTTCACCATTAATTAGGATGTTGGCTGTTGATTTGAAAAAGATATTTCTTATCCAGTTAAAGAACTATTTTGTTTCTGTTTTGAGGATCTTTATTAATAATGGGGAGTTATTTAAAATTTATCAATATAGTATTTTATTTTATTATTATTTTCTTAATCCTCACCCAAGGATATGTTTTCATTGCATATATATATATATATATATATATATATATATATATATATATATATATATGAGAGAGAAATGTTAATTGGTTGCCTCCCATAGTCACCTAGACCAGGAATCGAACCCCAACTTTTTGGTGTATTGGATGATGCTCCAACCAACTGGCCACCCAGGCAGGAAATTCTAATATTTTAACAACCATTGAGATAACATTAACATTAAAAAAATCTTTATTGATTTCAGAGAGGAAGGGAGAAGGGGAGAGAGAGAGGTAGAAACATCAATGATGAGGGAGAATCATCAATTGGCTGCCTCCTGCACTGCCCACACTGAGGATTGAACTTGCAACGCCAGCATGTACCTCGACCATGAATTGAACCATGACCTCCTGGTTTATAGGTGGATGATCAACCACTGAGTCATGCCAGCCAGGCTCCTGAGTGAGAAATGGTCACCAGAAAGACCAAGCTGAGATGGAGGTATAGGTAAACACCTAAACTGTTGCATCGTTCAACAGTATCAAAACTACAACTAAAAGACAAAATGGACACCATCCAGAACCACAGGAAAGCTGGCTGAGTGGAAATTCTACAATTAGAAGAAAAGAGGAAAGCACATTGACAATCAGAGGAACTGCAAAAGCCTGAGGTACGGAGATGCGCCCATGTGGAGAGGAAGGGTGGCCGAGTGCGTGCCTGGCTTTCTAAAGCCGTAGGAGACAGAGGCTCCCAACTGCACTGATCTCCAGTCCTGGGTGAGATGCTGAGAAACCAGACTCATTCAGGGGGAATCTGGACTGTCAGGAAAAGGGAAAGCACACTGACTCGGGAGCTGCGGAAGGCAGAGGTCCGGAGGCACACGTGCAGAGAAGCTGAGTGCACGTTTGGCTTTCTAAAGTGGGAGGTAGAAAACAGCTCCCGGCTGTGCTGAACTCCAGTTCCAGGCAAATTTCTGGGAACCCCGACACATTTGGGGCGAAACTGGACTGTCCAGCTTCGTTTGAAACTCGAGGGCAGCTTGCTCTCAGAGGTGATTGCAGTGGTTACCAAGGGACACTGAGACCTGGGTGCCTCGTGGGGCAGGGCTGATGGGAAGCCAAGGCTGTCGGCTCCGCCCTCACACTCCGTCCCATTCAAGCTGAGCACAGCGGCTTTTGCAATTTTGCAAGTCTTGCCTCCTAAGAGTGTTTCCACCACAGAAGTTCTCCCAGTGTAGACACAGCTGAAGAACTCAGGGGGGCAGCGAAAATGCAGAGACAAAGAAACAGATAAAAAATGAAAGAAATGGAGGAAAGCCAAAGACTAGCTATAGAGTTCAAAACCCAGGTTATGAGGTTTTTCAAGAGTTTCCTAGAAAAGGCCGATAAATTTAGTGAAACCCTCGAAGATATGAAAAAGGACCAACTAGAAATTAAACATACACTGACCGAAATAAAAAATATTATACAGAGACATAACAGCAGAGTGGAGGACTACAAGAATCAAGCCAAAGATTTAAAATACAAAGAAGCAAAAAACATTCAACCAGAAAAGCAAAAAGATAAAAGAATCCAAAAATTTGCAGATAGTGTAAGAAGCTTCTGGGACAACTTCAAGCATACCAACATCCGAATTATAGGGGTGGCAAAAGAAGAGAGAGAGCAAGATACTGAAAACCTATTTGAAGCAATAGTGACTGAAAACTTCCCACCCCTGGTGAAAGAAATAGACTTACAAGTCCAGGAAGCACACAGAACTCCAAACAAAAGAAATCCAAAGAGGACCACACCAAGACACATCATAATTAAAATGCCAAGAGTGAAAGACAAAGAGAGAATATTAAAAGCAGCAAGAGAAAAACAGTTAATTAAACTACAAGGGAGCACCCATACAATCATCAGCTGATTTCTCAACAGAAACTATGCAGGCCAGATGGGACTGGCAAGAAATATTTAAAGTGATGGAAAGCAAGAACCTACAACCAAGATTACCAAGCAAAGCTATAATTCAGAATTGAGGGTCACATAAAGAGCTTCACAAATAAGAAAAAGCTAAAGGAGTTCATCACCACCAAACCAGTATAATAGGAAATGCTAAAAGGTATTCTTTTAGAAGAGGAAGAAGAAGAAAAAGGTAAAGGTAAAAATTATGTCTATCAACAAATACATGTCTACCAACAAGTGAAACTAAAGGTCAAGTGAATAAAAAATCTGATGAACAGTATAAACTGGTAAATATAATGAACCAGGGGCATCGGAAGGGAGTGGACTGACAATTTTCGGTGGGAAAGTGGTGTGGCGGGTGTGGGAAGAGACTGCACATAAATTGTACACCTATGGAAGAGTATGGAGAGGGGAAGGTAAGGGCAGAGGGTGTGGTGGGAACTGGGTGGAGGTGAGTTATTGGGGGAAAAAAGAGGAACAATCATAATAATCTGAACAAAAAAGATTTATTAAATAAAAAAAATGTACCTCGACCATGAATTGAACCATGATCTCCTGGTTTACAGGTGGATGATCAAAAGTCATGATTAGAGCCTTGGAATCTTCAGCCCCAACTCCAATCTTTAGGAAGAGGAGAGGGCCTGGAAATGGAATTTATGATGGATCATGTCTATATGTGGTGCAGCCTCCATAAAAGTCCTAAATGTACAGGGTTGGGGAGCTTCTGGGTGGTGAACATATGTTAGGGCTGGGACAATGTCTGCCTGGGAGAGGGCATGGAAGCCCTGCACTTCCTCCCATAGACCCCATGTCTTCCATCTGGATGTTTTTCTGTATCCTTTATCATATCCTTTTTAAAATTTATTTTTATTGTTGTTAATCTTCACCCAAGGATATTTTTCCATTGATTTTTAGGAGAGTAGGAGAGAGAGGGAAAGACAGAAACGCTGATGTGAGAGAAACACATCAATTGGCTGCCTTCTGAACAAGCCCTGTTAGGGCTCAGGCTGGGGAGAAGCCTGCATCCAAGGTATGCGCCCTTGACGGGTATCGAACCTGGGACCCTTTGGTCTGTAGGCCGATGGTCTATCCACTGAGCCAAACTGACTAGGGCTATCATGTCCTTTTTATAACAAACTGGTAAATGTAGTAAACTACTTCCCCAAGTTCTGTGAGTTTCTCTAGCAAATAAATTAAACCCAATCCGGGGTCATGGGAACCTCTGATTTATAGCCAGAAGCACAGGTGACCTCTGGGCTTGTGATTGGCGTCTGAAGTCTTGAGCAACTGAGTCCTTAACCAGTGGAGTCTGATACTATGTCCAGGTAGCTAATGTCAGACTGGAGTTAAACTATAGGACACCCAGCTGGTATCAGAGAACTGATTGGTGTGAGATAACCTTTATAGTTCTGGTGTCAAAAGTGCTATGAGTGGGGTAGTTGTGTGAGAGTAAGGGAGAAACACAGTAAGGGAGGAAGATGGAGTTTTTCCTACTAACCTGAGTAGACTATATCTATAAGTGGGATTTTGGGGTTATATAGTAAGTCTACGTTTATCTTTCTTTTTTACTTAAAAAAAAGTTTTTATTGATTTCAGAGAAGGCAAGGGAGAGGAAGAGAGTGATAGAAACATCAATGTTGAGAAAGAATAATTGATTGGTTGCCTCCAGAAACCTCACCCTGGGGATGGAACCTGCAACCTGGGCGTGTGCCCTGACCGGGAATTGAACTGTGACCTCCTGGGTCATAGGTTGATGCTCAACCACTGAGCCCCACCAGCGGGGCTAGGTCTTCTTTAATATCTTTCAACCACGTGCTGTAGTTTGCAGAGTATATTTTTAAATTTCTTTTGCCAAATCCTTTCCTAAGTATTTTATTCTTTGTTCACTATGGTAAACAAATGGCCCATGGATTCCCACCAGGGTGAGGTGGCTTTCACAGAGCACCTTCTGTCTGTAGAGTCGCCACACCAGCTCAAAGCCCTGAGAGGAAGAGATGTGATGTGCAATTTGCAAGTGAGGAAACTGAGGCTCAGTGGAGAGAAGTATTTCATACCAAGTAAATGAGGGCTCTAGGCCTTTCTGGTCTAGAAAATGAGATGTGTTTCCAGTGTTACTTGAACTTTGAGCCAGGTTAGGGAGGCCTTTTGGAGGAGATAAATATGGTCAAGGGTGAATATTGCAGGGAAACTCCCACTTTGAAAATGTCCCCAAGTGTGGGTAGTTTTATTTCTTTAGTTATTAAAAAATGTTTCTTGGTTAATCCTCACCCAAGGATATTTTCCCATTGATTTTTAGAGATAGTGGAAGGGAGAGGGAGAGGCAGAGAGAGAAACATTGATGTGAGAGAGAGACATCTATTGGTTGCCACTCACATGAGTCTGACCAGGGCTTGGGTATCAAGCTTGCAATGGAGGTTTGTGCTCTTGTCCAGATTGAACCCAAGACCCGTCAGTCCTCGGGCCCACTCTCTACCCACTGAGCAAAACCAGGTACGGCAGCCGGGCTGTTGAACTCACCCTGTGCCCTGAGGAGTTCCCTGAACCTCAGTTTCCTCCTAAATGGAGAATTGCATGGCTGTCTTCTCACATTTCTCTGAGACTCTGACAGGTGAGCTGGTTGGGCTCCCGATGTGGAGTCTACAGTCAGGAAATAAAATGGATTCTGTGTTTTTTTTAAAATTTATTTTATTTATTCATTTTAGTATTGTTTAAAAATATTTTTATTGATTTTAGAGAGGAAGGGAAGGGGAGATTGAGAGAAACATCAACGATGAGAGGGAATCACTGACTGATTTCCTCCTGTAGTCCCCCTAGTGGGGATCGAACCTGCAACCCGGGCATATGTCCTGACCAGGATTCGAACTGTGATCTCCTGGTTCACAGGTCAATGCTCAACCACTGAGCCGTGCTAGCGGGGCCATTTTAGTTTTTTTTTTTATTAAATTTTTCTTAACGTTGACATTATTGCAGGAGTCCTCCTCCCCTCTTTGCTTACTTCCACCTTCCTGCTTCCTTGGCCTTTACCAAGTTATAGTCCATATCCATGGGGTTGAACATCTTGTGAGAGCAGATGGTCCTTTTCATCTTTCCCTCTCCCTTTTGCCCAGCCATGAAAAACTAAAACAAAGGGATTTTTCAAACATTTTGGCCTCATTTTGAAAGCATTTTAAGCTACTGAAAGTCAGGGACATTAAGCCGTGAGCCAACATCCTGTGGTTTCAGCTGATAATCTTGAACTTCATGCTCTCAGGCTCAGGAACACACATGTACTGCCCTGGGGAGATTGATTCTTATCTGGTTGCAGGGGGTGGTGTGAAGGAAGCATGTTATATAAGAAGGCAGCAGGGGCTGACATTCATCAGTCACAGGAAGGCCAGCAGCCATGGAACCGAATGTGGGAATCTTTCTTCTCTGCACTGCTGCATTTGCATTTCTACAAGTGAGCCATGCAAATACAGGTAAGGGAGGGGAGAGGGGGTGGGATTGGGGCGGAGGAAAGTGCAACAGAAATGGGTAGAATGATAAAATTAATAATAATCTATTCTAGTAAAAAGGTAATATGCTAATTAGACCATAAGACCTTCCACAGACCTTCTGGACGACTTCCCGGACAAAGCCAGGGGTTTACCCGGCCTGAAAACCTCTTCAACTGGCCCTCAGCCGCTTGCCTAGGTTGGCCATGCCTCGGATAGCAGGGACCCCCACCCTAAAGGGAGCGTGGTTGACCTTTAAACTGTCCCAGGCCCCTCACCCAGGCTGGCCCGACCCCCAACAGGCCCCCCCCCCACTCTGACCTGGGCTCCCCTTCAGGGAAGACCAGCTGCCCCCCACCCATGTACCAGGCCTCTATCTATACTAATAAAAGAATAATATGCGAATTAGATTAGAAAGGGCTCCCTAACCTGGCTCAAAGTTCAAAAGGTCTCTCTTCAGGGAGACCTTTCAGACAATGCCATGGTGGTGGGGCCAAGGCAGAGGCAGTTAAGGATGATCAGTCCAAGAGGGGAAGGCAGTTGGGGGTGATCAAACTGGCAGGGGGATGCAGTTTGGGGTGAGCAGGCTGGCAGGCAGAGTTCTTAGGAGCAATTAGGCAGACAGACAGGCAGGCAGGTGAGTGATTAGGAGCCAGTAGTCCTGGATTGCGGAAAGGATGTCTGATTGCCCTGTGGGATTGGGCCAAAACTGACAGACATCCCACAAGGGGTCCCAGTTTGGAGAGGTTGCAGGCCAGGCTGAAGGACAAACCCTATGCATGAATTTTGTGCACTGGGCCACTAGTATTAATAATCCTATATAATAAAAACCCACAGACAATAATGGCAGAATGACCAGAACAACTGCTCAACTAGTCACTATGAGGTGACTGACCACCTCTTAGTCCCTTTCCCCTCACAGCAGGCTCTAATTGCCAATGGTAAAGGGGAACCCACGGTGGATGGTGGGGGATGTGGGTAGCACCAGGCCAAGCCCCGACTCCGCTGATCACCCCACACACGGAGGGTGACTGGTGGCGGGGGTATGGTTGGCAAGTGGCAGGAATAGCTGATCTCTTTCTCAGTCCCTCCCCGGACCGTCAGGCTCCTATTGCTGGGTGGCAAATGGGGAACCGGAGTGGGTGGTGGTGAGGGGCGGCTCCAGCTGCTGGCACCCCAGGAAAGATGGGCTTGATCGCAGGGTAGGTCTGGGAACTGAACCTGTGCACAATTTTGTGTGCCTGGCCTCTAGTCAGTAATAATAATGTTCTTGGGTGCCTCAAGGGCCAAATACTGTTTTTTTTTAATCCTTACCTGAGAATATGTTTTTATTAATGTTAGAGAGAGAGGAAGACAGAGAGAGAGAGGGAGAGTAACATTGATTGATTGCCTTCTGTACGGCCCCAACTGGGGATTGAACCCATTACTTACATATGTGCCCTAACTGGGAATCGAACCCTGGACCCTTTGGTGTATGGGACAATGCTCCCACTAATTGAGCCACATTGCCCAGGGTGGCCAAACTCTATTAAGAACTTTTTTTTTTTTTTAAAACAGGTATCTGAAGTGTAAGCCTAGTCAGTCTGACTGAAAAGCTCATAGTGTTATTAACTATCGTATCCTCACAACAGCTGCCTCATTCCTAATACAAGTGTTCACCAAATTCACAATCCACAACAATGGAAACACATGTGTGTGCATGATGTCAGCAAGAGCTTTATATGTATCGTGCATACTTGAGTCAGTTTAGCCTTTTATGCTTATTTAGACTTGCTTTCTGATTTAGCTAAACTTATTTTCCAGCCCAGTGAAGCAGTCCACGTTCTCTTTTAGGTAATTGTCAGCAACACAGCAGTAAATGTCATGAAGCAGGTCACGCAGGGAGAACAAAGGAAAAATATTTAACTGCAGCAGTGTTTGACTATATTCTGTGCAGTGAAAAAACCTGAAGTAATTTTTAAGGTCCATCATTTCTTATTTCTTTTCAGTTGGGTCAAGTTTCTAAGCTTTCTAAATCTCTGTTTCCCTGCTAATGAAAAGAAACTAGAATTTCATCCAGTCTCCTATCTATCTACTCCAGGACTTCTGTGAGGATCAAATGAGATGAGGCATGGGAAAATACTTTACAGACATTTAGTACAGTGTAAAGTGTTTCCACTTGGCTGTAAAGCAAGTCTGTTCCTGGGCTGAAGAAACTCCAAGGAGGCTAGTCGTTGCTAGGGCGACAAAGGCAGGCCTTGCTATGTGACATCATTATCGAGTCTCATAAACCACAGCGATGGTTTCTGAGCTGCTCTGGGCTGTGGGCCGCATTTTGTGCCAGGGGGTCTTGGCAGCATCAGCTGCGGTTTGGTGGGCTGTCCCTCCCGGGTGGTGGCAGGGCCTGTGTTCTACCTGGGGGAACCTCTGAGGGTTGCTTTGTGGGCACCAGGTCCATGGTGCCTTTTCTCTGTGTGTCACAGCAACTCCTGCATTGAGCATCTGCCCCCTGGTGGTTATGCATGTCATAGCGACCTGTTGGATGAAGGGAAGGACATTTAGCATATTAACCATATATATCCTATATATTAAAAGGGTAATATGCAAATTGACCCTAACGATAGAATGACCAGAATGACTGCTCGACCAGTCACTATGAGGTGCACTAATGACCTCTTAGTTCCTTTCCCCAGCTGGCAGGCTCTGATTGCCTGATGGCAAAAGGGAAACCAAGGTTGGTGGCTGCAGGGGGTGGGGCCAGCTGCAGGCAGCCAGGGAAGATGGCCCTGATCACAGGCCAGGACTAGGGACCATACACACATTAGCGTCCCAGTGCAAAAAATTTGTGCATGGAGAGGAGGGTACCTTTTCCCAGCCTGCACCCTCTCACCTGCCTGCCTGGTCACCCTAACTACTTTGCCTGATCTCCCCTAACCACCTGCCTGCCTGCCTGATTGCTCCTAACCACTCTCCCTACCTGCCTGATGCCCCTAACTGCTCTCCTGCCTTGCTGATGACCCCTAACCGCTCACCTATCTGCCTGATTACCTCTCATCTGCCTGTCTGATTGCTCCCAACTGCCTCTGCCTGCCTACCTTGCCCTTAACCACGTGTCTGCCTGTCTGATCACCCCTAACCACTGTGCATGCCTGCCTGATTACCCCAACAGCTTGCCTGCCTAGTCATCTGTAACTGCTTTCCTGCCTGCCCGATTGCTCCCAACTGCCTCTTCCTGCCTACCTTGCCCTTAACCACTTGCCTGCCTGCCTGACCATCCCTAACCACTCTGCCTGCCTGCCTGATCACCTCTAACCACTGTGCCTGCCGGATCACCCCTAACCACTCTGCCTGCCTGCGTGATTGCACCTAACCACTCGCCTGCATGCCTGATTGCCCCTAACTGCCTTTGTCTCAGCCCCTGCCATGGCAGCTACGTCAAGAATGATGCTGGGAATGACGTCCGGAAAGTTGTTCAGCTGTTCGGTCTAATTATCATATTGCGCTTTCATTATTATAGATAAGAAATGTTGAAAAATAATGGAAAGAAAAGCAACCATAAAATCAAAGAAACTCATGTTAGGTGGCAACCGCGATCAGCATTTTTCAAAGATATTTTACATGGATGGGCTAAGTCTGTCCTCTCAGTAATGGGAGGGGAAGGTGCACCCCTTTCCTTCATCTCCCCCTAGGTGTTTAGTCATGAAGGTCAAGTCACTGGTAGATAGTGGGGTTGGAGTCTCAGGATCAGGCCTCATTCCAAGGGAAACTTCTACTCAGGGAGCCTGTTCAAGAAGCACAGGCATGACTGGGTGGGTGCAGAGGTTATTCAAACAGAAATAGGCATATGAGTTGCATAGAGGTGAGTTTTGCCACCAGTAAATTCAGTGATGCAGCTGAGAGAATTCATTCAAGCCAAAGATGCCTTGGCCGAGAAGCCCTCTCTGATTTAGATAGTTTTCCTCTTCAGTGAATTCAAGTGCCAAAGTCAGTGCACGCTGAAACTCATTTGTTATCTCATGAATGTGGCTTGTGATTGGGTTTCTGAATGCTGTGAGGCAGATTATTAATGATAATAAGAAGACATCACCTGTGTTCATAGATGTGACATTGACTGAGATTTTTGGTGTTGAATAGGGTGAAGCAGAGGCTCCAGATACAACAAATCAGCAGGATATAAAGAGTTATGATCTTAGCCCTGGCCGGGGGTCTCAGTGGTTTGGGTTGGTCAGGAAAATGTTGTGGGTTTGATTCGGTGTCAGGGCACATACATAGATTGCCGGTTTGATCCTCTGTCTGGATGTGTATGGGAGGCAACTGAGGGATGTTTCTCTCCGTGTCTCCCTTCATCTTTCTTCTCTGTCTAAAATTCAGTAAAAACATATCCTTGGGTAAGGAGTCAAAGAAATTATAATCCTAAATCAGGCTTCTTTGTGGTCTGGCAAGGTTATCTGTCTCCTGGAACACCAATGCCCACAAGAAATCAGTGTCTCTGAGTAAATAATGTCAAGAGACGTTACAACTGTCACAGGACAGGCACCAGGCCTTATGGATCTGGACTCTGGTGCTTAGCAGGAGGCTCTGGTCACGCAGGCCCTTAGTTGGGGTGGGCTGGCTTGAACAGAAACATAGCCAGAATCATTGCAGAGAAACGATGCCTAAGAGCTGTGAGAACAATGCCTGCTTCTTCTTTCAGACGAACCCTGTGTTTTCCCGTTCACCTATGGAGGCAAGACGTATTTTGATTGCACGGTCGATGACTCTCTACACCACTGGTGTTCTCAAGAAGCATCATATGCGGGGAAATGGAAATATTGCACAAAGGATGGTAAGCATACTGGTTTTCCTCACACGAGGAGCATGTGGGGGATTTCCATAACTGACTCCTAGGTGAAAGCCTCAATCATCTCATGACCCAGCCCCTGGTGTGCCTGCGACTTCCGTCCCCTTTCTCTTGCTAAGACTAACATAACCTCACAACAGCTAATTTCCACACCCCTTTTTTCTATTTTTCAGACCGTGCCCCATGTTTCTTCCCCTTTTACTACCAGGGCAACTGGTACAAGAGTTGCACAACCAATGGGAGTGTGCTTGAACAGGCGTGGTGCTCACTCACTGTTGATTTTGACAAGGATGGAGCTTGGAAGCACTGCTACATGTTGTAGCACAGGGTAAGAGCGTCTGGGGAGGAGGAGAAAAGACAGGGGTGAGTAGGGAAGGACAGAACTGGATAAAGAGATGGAGTCCGGTGATGTGGGGAAGATGGAGGAGACGTGGAGTGATCGGAGAAAGAGAAAGGGGACAGGAGGAGGGGTGAGGAGCAGGGGTTTGGACAGGAAAGAAAATGGAGCAAAAATGAAAAGAGTAAAAGACAAAGAATGCAAAAAATGGAGAGAGAAGACTTAGAAAAGGAGGAAGCAACAGAGTTTGCAGATAAGACATGGAAGGAAGGAATGTGGAGGATTAGGGGTAAGAGAAGGCAGAAGAAGAGAAGGCAGGAGGGGAAGAGAGAGTACAATGCACAGTCTTTTAAAAATATGTTTTTATTGATTTCAGAGAGGAAGGGAGAGGGAGAGAGAGATAGAAACATCAATGATGATAGAGAATCATTGATTGGCTGTCTCCTGCACGCCTCACACTGAGGATCGAGCCCACAACCCGAGCATGTGTCCTTGACCCGAATTGAACCTGGGACCTTTCAGTCCACAGGCTGACGCTCTATCCACTGAGCCAAACCAGCTAGGGCCAATGCACAGTCTTTTGAGGGAGTGTGAGAG
This sequence comes from Antrozous pallidus, assembly GCA_027563665.1. Taxonomy (NCBI): domain Eukaryota; kingdom Metazoa; phylum Chordata; class Mammalia; order Chiroptera; family Vespertilionidae; genus Antrozous; species Antrozous pallidus. The sequence continues at coordinate 17,270,714 of CM050525.1, forward strand.
AGCCAGAGTAGCGCCTGGAGAGAGCAGGGAGAAATGGAGAAAATAAATTCTTTAGGGGACTGGTTGAAAGAAATAAATAGAACTCATTCACATTGACATCAAGACCATGTTTCATGTCTGTAGAGGGACTCTACCCACATGCAGGAGGCAGCTGATCCAGTCAAGCCTTTGAAAACCAAGACATTTCAAGCATGGAGAGCATACCCTGAGTGACAGAGATGACATCCTTTCCCTGCAACTCGAGTCCCCCTTGCCTGGCAATAAACTTATTTCTCTGCAGCAGGGACTTTGTAATCCTTTCCCGAAAGAAACCATCTTTCAGGTGGGAGGTGGTCTGCATGACCAGCTGGATCACACAGGATCTTCACCTCGGCCCTCTCCTCCTCCAGACCCTGAAGCATCAGCACACATCATAGCTGTCTTTTCTGTGGGCTTGATTGAATGGGAGGCCGCTGGGGAATGGGGGCCCCTGAGGCCAGAGAGGGTTGATGCCTGCCATAGACGGTTTGTCATTCCTGACTGCACCAAAATGTTATTTTTTTTTGGAGATATCCCTGATCTCTGGGATGTTCCCCCAGTCTTCCACTCTCTGTTTGCAGTTCAACTGCCCATTTCCCTGGGGGGCTCTAACTGTTGGAAAGACAGAGATGTTGTTTGTCCGGGCATCTGTCCTAATTGTAGAACTGGACACATACTTGGCCCTTAGACATTTTTCAAAAGGCATATATTGTAGAAAACGTCTTTCAGTCAATAGTCGGGTGGGAATGAGACGCAAATTCACAGGTGTCCGAAACAAAGGGCCTGGAAGTTGGAGCCTAAACTGTGCTCTGGGGGCTGAGCAGCCCAGGGAGAGATGCACCAGTGGCTGTGGGAGCTTTTACTAGTGACTAGCTTGTCACTAGTGAGGTCACTGCTCATGGCCTATATAATGTTGGGGTTAGGATTGAGACTCGAACTTAAAACTGAGTCATCATAAGAGCGATCCAGTTAGGGAACTTCGAAAATCTCTTGTGTTTCCAGAGACGCAAGAAAGAAGTTCTCGCCCTCTCCCTCTGCATTCACTCTTTTTCAGCCCACATTTACTCGAAGTTAAACAGTAAACCAAATTCCTGCCTAACTCCCCTAACAGAAGCAGGCGCTGGGGCCTAACAGAAACAGGCATGGGGGCCCTTGCTTAACCCACACCCAAGAATAGGATTCTCAAGGGACGCCAACATCTTGGTAAGAACCTACCAGAAGAGGTAGGCCTGCGTCCAGTCCTCTTTGTGGTAGCAAGATGACTAGTCACCCAAGCAAACAAACAGGAAACTGAGCTCAAATTCACTTAGTCAAATTTGCTTACCTCCAGAGGATTTTTTGATGGCTCTGAAAAAATGCAGAGGCATGTCAGGCGCCCTCTCTTTGACTGTCAGAACCACTAAGGAGTGTCTCTGGGGTCCTGGAGGCTTCTCAGGTGGCACCTCCTCTGGGGACTTCCCAGAGGCTGGCAGCCAGGCCAGAGGAGGTCATCCACACTAGGCATTTTAGGGCCAATAGGCACAAATCTCGCTGGAGCCTCCAAATGTTATATTGAAATTCAGAGAGACACCACAGCCAGAGGGTCAAATTTTGGAGCTTTTATTCCAAAGCCAATGCACCAGGACCTCGAAGGGCTTTTTGAAACTCCAAACCCCGAAGTGCCAAAACGAAGTTAGGAGTAAGCTTATATCATTGGCTGCCTCCTGCACTGCCCACACTGAGGATTGAACTTGCAATGCCAGCATGTACCTCCACCATGAATTGAACCATGACCTCCTGGTTTATAGGTGGATGATCAACCACTGAGTCATGCCAGCCAGGTGACATATACATTTTTTAACTTAGCAATATTTATTGTCTTCTATGTGCCAGGTGCTGATAATCCCATGTCCGATTTTTTTTTGTGGGGGGTGTTAATCTTCACCAGAGAAAAAATTTCCACTTATTTTTAGAGAGTAGAAGGGAGGAAGGGAGGGAGAGAGACAGATGGAAACAAATATCTATGGGAAAGAGACACATTGATGGGTTGCTTCCTGCCTGAGCCCTGACGAATCAGGGCAGGACAGGCTGCAACAGAGGTACATGCCCTTGGTTGGAATTGAACCTGGGACCCTTCAGTCTGCAGGCCAATGATCTATTCACTGAGCCCAACTGGCTAGGGCCCACATCTAATTTTCCTCTACCCTTTTATTAGCTGGCAAATCCTGGGCAATACGATTACCTTTTTCTAAGCTTTTGCTGTCTTATGTATAAAATTAGTGGCTTGGTTCATGGATTTGTGCACATTGGAAGGAAATTAATGAGAAGAAAGATTCCTGCAGTAATTACATTACTGCAAAAAAAATTATATGTCAACATAGTATATATAATATAGTATTATAAAATTAAAGTATAAAATATTTTAATATCACTATTCATCCTTTATAATAGAAATTGTCAGAGATGAAAGAAAATTAGTAAAATATATATGAAAATAATATATAACTTGATTAATAAATAACCAATAATAACATACAAAACAACAAAGGCATGATATAAAAATAACAAAAACATGATATAAAAACAACATTGTTAGAAACAATGACTGATAAATTGATTAAACTTATTCTTATATCTCTTTTTATACCACATTAAGAGTAAAACAATTTCAGAGTGCTTGACTAATTTTCCTTGGTATGAAGTATTTACAACTTTAACTTTAATGTCACACGCTCTTTGAACTTGAGAGAAAGCAACATATAACTGACCATGTCTGAAAATGGGTTCAGGTAGGAATGAATATTCTTACTCTGTCCAGAGTTTGTCCTTGTGATTTATTAATAGTCATCGCAAATGCTGGCATCACAGGAAACTGTCTTTGAATTAATTTAAATGGGAGACCAGTGTCAGACAGGGTCAAATCAATTATTGGAATCAGAACAACCTCTCATTCCAAAGATCCTGTTAACACTTCAGCTTCAATTATGTTAGGTCACAATCTTTTGTGCCAACAGTTGATCTTCAGATACATTCTGGTGGCGCATGTGATTGGAGCCAGTGAAAGATTTATATGTATTGTGCATGTGCGTGGTAATATTTATTTTCAAATTGCCAGTATGCATCATATGTACCAACTGGTTGGTCAGATGGTTGGATGGACGTGTGGCCAGTCACTTAGCCTTTTACATATATAGGCTAGAGGCCCAGTGCACAAATTTGTGCATAGGTCTTTTTGGGTAGCCTCAGGGATTGGGCGGAAACCAGCAGTCCAATGACGCTTGCGGCAGTTACCTGCTGCTCCCGCTCATCCTACCCCACTGTGCCTGCCATGGGCTTGCGCCCAATCAATCCCAATTGGGAGAGGCTCATCCTGTCATAGCAGAGCTCACCAGCCATGAGGCCTGCATCTGGCATTCTCCCAAGGGGAGTGGTCTGTGGGATTGGGCTGAAACTGGCTCTTTGACTTCTCTTGAGGGGTCCCAGATTTCGAGAGGGCACACACCAAGCTGGCCAGGAAGGGACACTGGGAGGGCTCCAGGGTGGGTCCAGCCCATCTTTCTCAGTCCTGATGGGCTGGACCCCAGCAGCAAGCTAACCTACCAGCCAGAGCATCTGTCCCCTGGTGGTCAGTGCACATCATAGCCAGCATATGCATATCATTTGCATATTATACTTTGATTGGTTGACTGGGTGACCAGGTGACTGGACACTTAGCATATTAGGCTTTTATTATACAGGATGGTGAACTGTTAGTACTTCTACTAGGACTGGGTGAAATCCTTTGAGGTCAAGTTCTTACCACAATGTCGGACACTGTGTTCATATTACAGCTTGTGCCTGGTGAGTGCGGCTCAGTGGTTCAGTGTGAATCTATGAACAAGGAAGTCATGGTTGGATTCTGGGTCAGGTTACATGCCCTGGTTTTAGGATTGACCCCCAGTGGGGGGGCATGCAGGAGACAGCCTGGTTGAAGATACCCTATCATCACTGATGTTTCTATCTCTCCCTCATCCTTCCTCCCTGCAATCAATTAAAAAATTAAATATTACAGCTCCCTCTCCCCCATTTCCTTCCTCTTTCCCCATCCTCCCTTTCCTCTGCATGTTTTCCTCAGTCTCCCCACCTTCCTTGCTCTCACTGTCCTCTTTCACTTCCATCTTCTCATCCTCATTCTTCTTCTCCTATTCCTCTTCACTAACTCCCTTTTAAAAAATAATATATGTTTTAATTGATTTCAGAGAGGAAGGGAGAGGGAGAGAAAGATAGAAACATCAATGTTTCAATCTCTCATCAATGATGAGAAAGAATCAGTGATCGGCTGGCCTCTTGCATGCCCCACGCTGGGGATCAAACTTGCAAGTTGGGCATGTGCCCTGACCTGAAATTGAACCGTGACCTCCTGGTTCATAGGTCGACGCTCAACCACTGAGCCATGCTGGTCAGGCACTAACCCCCCTTTTACTTCTTTTATTTTTTGAGCCTGCTAGCTTCCTTGAATAGCACGAATAGCCCTGGCTGTGTGGCTCAGCTAGTTGGAGAGTCATCTTGTACACTAAGACAAGGTAGCAAGTTTGATTTTGGGTCAGTGCACATACTTAGGTTTCAAGTTCGACCCTTGATCAGGGCATGTTCAGGAGATAACTGATCAGTGTCCCTCTCTCTCTCTCCCCCTCCCTCCTTCCTCCCTCCTTTCCCCCCTTTGTAAAATAAAAAATTTTTTTAAATAAAAGAGAAAACACCAAGGGGTGTGCTCTTGGAGGATGAAGTGTGGTTGGTCTTGAGCTGGTGCAAAAAAGAGAAAATGATCAGCTGAACCACACCACACATCCACTAAAACTGATGTAATTGACTCCGGTGAAGGTGAGTGACAAAGACAGCTCATTTCTTCAGATGGGGTAATAATGCATAAAGAAATAAAGCTTTCCCTTGAAGACAGCATATGTCAGGGTCGCATGCATTTGCCAATGGTAAATGGCAAAAAGGAAACTAGATAACACTATAGAATTAGCTTTCCATTTTTTGCATATTTTATCTTTATAACTTTCTTCTAATATGAGTAACTCTTTACTCTTATAATAACAGCAACTAATGTGGAAAGTCCAGCATGAACACGGTCAACATTGATAATGCATTTTTGAAGCTCACATCAACCCACAATATTTGAGTTACAGTAAACATTTTGTGTATTTCCTTCCAAAAATAATAAAATAGAATATTCAGAAATCCTTTACATTTTGTCAGGTCGCCTTCCCCCATAAAATAGGTAGACACTCTATTAAGCAAAGATTTCCAGTGAATCTTTCCCTAGCATTTTTGTGTATTAAAAATAAACTATTGTATTTTCTAAAAGTCTGGAATCACTGAGAGATAGAAGTGGATATGCAGAGGCAGAGGGGAGGAGAGAGAAGTCAGTTTTTTCATTTTCCTCTTTTCAGTTCGGGGTCTGGGAGCAGAAACAGTGAGTCACAACATACTTCTAGCAGGAGGGCAGAGGGCTGCAGGTTGCCAAAGAAGTGAACCATTCACGCTGCTTATTTTTCTCTTTTTACAGTATAACTTATATTTAATAGTTGTGCATATGTTTTCCTTTCCACCCCTTCAACCTCCCCCCAGCCTCCCTTACCCCCCAGCACATGTTCCCACCTGCCCCCCTCCCCGCCCCAGTGTCTTTCATTCATTGGTTACGCTCATATGCATGCATATAAGTCCTTCCATTGACCTCCCCCAGCATCCGCCTCCTATCCACCCCAGCCTTCCCCCTGTAGCTTGACAGCCTGTTCAAGGCCATCCTACCTCTATAGCAATCACTCGCCCCTGTTTCTGTTCTTCAAAAATATCTTGCCTCTGCATACTAGAAACAAGCATATAAGAACAAAAAATGTTTGAGTGTCAGTTTCAATGTCCAACTGTTCTGAGTCCCAGTTTCAATGTCAAATAGTTATTTATGTGTACATGTCAACAATGGTATCCAGATGGTGGACACATTGTGGCAATGCAAGATCCATCCTCTCTGGTTTGGTCCTGCGCCGCCTGCAGCAACGCACAGCTGCCGACTGCTGGAATGGCAAGGTGTTGTCAGTGTCCCCCATCTCTGGATCATCCTCGTGACTGGAACAGACTCGTCCGTTGCTCACTGTCGCAGGAACCCACATGGTCTTGGAGTTGTTCTCTGAAAACACACAAACACATTCTCGACCAAAAGTTAACAAAGGGATCCTCTCTGCAAAATAGACTTGGGATTCTTTTTATTTTTGCCTAAATGATTTTCCTTTGGTGTATTTTGACATCATGTGTGTTTTTTCATGGGTGTCCTGCAGTTGGCTTCACAAATGGAATTTACTTTTCTGGAGTAAGAATTTTCTAGATGTATTTTACTTACAGGATATTTTTCCTTACATGATATTACCCCACTGTCCCCACCCCTTTTTTGATTAATGGGGGCTTTTGGAAATTTTATCTTGCAGTCTTGTTAATTTTAAATTTTAATTTTTGCACACAAATATGACTGCTTTAGGTTCTTTGGATGTTAGGCAATTTTACAGTGAGATGAACTACTGATAGATATTTCAGTTAATGTTTTAGGAAAAGCTTTTTGTCCAGTATTTAAGAAAACTTAAATTTTCTTGAGTATTCACTTATTTCACTTGGCCAACTTAAATTAATCTGAAAACCTGATTACTCTTTTCCTGTCAATTTAATACTCAAGCAGAAATCTTAGTTTACCCTGTAAATACTAGTGGAAAGGAATATTTGCAGTCTTGAGTAGGTCCTGAGCATTCCTGCTAATAGACTGCATTTAGATATAGAGCAGCTATTGCTGTCCGAGTCTCTGTCTGCCACCAGGGTCCCGATCTGAGTTGTGTGTGGGAGGCAAAGAAGCCGTGGGGGCAGGAGACCTCCCTCAGGAGGGGTGAGAATTCAAGCCCCTGCAAGGTTTGTGGGTGAGGGTCTGTGCCCCACCTCTGTTGACCTTTTAGTTCTCTCCTGTTGGCCCCTCTGTGACTGTGCCTGTCTTAGGTTGTTCCTTCCCTGAGGAATCTTACCCATCTCTGGCTAACCAGCCATCCTCCGGGGCCAAACAGGGTGATGTGAGGTTCAGTTCTGTCCCTTTGTAGTCTATGCTCCCGTGGACTCCATGTCCAGCACCTGTCTTGGGGTACCCTCGCCTGCTGGTGGGATCCTGGTACTGATCACATATCTCAGGTGACCCAGGTTTCTTCTCCAGAGAGGTCCCAGCTCACACCATTGGTCGAGAGACAGATCCATGGTGCCAGCCGCTCAGAGGCTTCAGCCACAGCTTGAATTGAAAGCTCAGGCAACAGCTGTGTGTATTTGGATAGTAAGAAGAGGATCCCTCTTGGCAAAAAAGGGCAAGAGGGGCCAATATATAATGTTCGAGTGTCTTCCCGGTGCCTTAATCCCTTCTGAAAGGGATTAATTCTTTCCTATCCTTTTTTAAATTGCTGCCCAACATTCAAAGAATTAGTTTGTAAGTTTATTTGGGATAATTGTATCATATACTGTTGTCAAATATCAAAAATTATAATGACATTGTGGAATAATATCATGTAAGTGTATTATGGTGTCACAGGAGGTTAAGGAAGGCCTAGCCCAAGGACTGGTGTCCATAGGAGATGACAAGCTCTAGGCCATGTCAGTTCAATCTCAAACTAGCTGCCAATTTTTTCTATAACTTTATATAGACTTTGTCAGGGATGTAAAAACACAAATTACTTACCTTAGGTCAAGAGTTCAAATATATTGACTTTCCCTCTTACTCCCACCCCCTGCCACTTACCCTGAGGTTTGACATTCTGATGGACTTTTCTCAGTTTCTTGATTTGTTCTTGTTCATCAGTCTATATCATTCATTATATACCACAAATGTGTGAGATCATGTGGTTTTTATCTTTCTCTGCCTGGCTAATTTCACTTAGCATAATGCTCTCCAGCTCCATCCATGTTGTTGCAAAATGTAGAAACTCCTTCTTTTTTACTGCAGTGTAGTATTCCATTGTGTAGATGTACCATGGTTATTTAATCCACTCATCTGCCGATGGACACTTAGGCTGTTTCCAAATCTTAGCTATGGTAAATTGTGCTGCTATGAACATAGGGGTGCATGTATCCTTTCTAATTTGCGTTTCTAGTTTGTTGGGATATATTCCTAGAAGTGGGATCACTGGATCATATGGGAGCTTTATATTTAGTTTTTTGAGGACACTCCATACTGTTCTCCACAGTGGTTGCACCAGTCTACAATCCCAACAGCAGTGCACGAGAGTTCCTTTTTCTCCGCATCCTCGCCTCACTTGTCATTTGTTGATTTGTTGATGTAAGCCATCCTGACTGGTGTGAGATGGTACTGCATTGTCGTTTTGATTTGCAGCTCTCGGATAATTAGTGACTTTGAGCAGGTTTTCATATATCTCTGGGCCTTCCTTTTGTCTTCTTTAGAAAAGATTCTATTTAGGTCTATTGCCCATTTTTTTATTGGATCATTTGTCCTCCTTTTATTGAGTTGTGTGAGTTGCCTGTAGATGCTTGAGATTAAACCTTTATCACTGATAACATTTGAAAATATGTTTTCCCATACAGTAGTTTTTCTTGTTGTTTTGTTGATAGTTTCTTTAGCTGTGCAAAAGCTTTTTATTTGATGTAGTCCCATTTGTTTATTTTCTCTTTAGCTTCCAATGCCCTCGGAGTGGTATCACTGAAGAAGTTCTTTTGGCATATGTCTGAGATTTTTCTCTCTGTGGATTCCTCTAATATTTTTATGGTTTCCCATCTTATGTTTAAGTTCTGTATCCATTTTGAGTTTATTTTTATGTGTGGTATAAGTTGGTGGTCTAGTTTCATTTTTTTGCATATATATGTTCAATTTTCCCAGCACCATTTATTGAAGAGACTATCTTGACTCCATTTTATGTTCATGCCTCCTTTGTCAAATATTAATTGAGCATAGTGGTTTGGGTTGATATCTGGATTCTCTATTCTATTCCCGTGGTCTATATGTCTGTTTTTGTGCCAGTACCAGGCTGTTTTGAGAACAGTAGCTTTGTAATACAGCTTGAAATCTGGTATTGAAATCTCACCGACTTTGTGCTTCTTTCTCAGGATTGCTGTGGCTATTCGGGGTCTTTTTTTTTTATTCCAGATGAATTTTTGGAGAGTCCTTTTTAGGTCTGTGAAATATGCTTTTGGTATTTTAATGGGGAGTGCATTAAATTTATAGATTGGTTTGGGTAGTATGGACATTTTAATGATGTTGATTCTCCCAATCCATGAACATGGTATGTTCTTCCACCTGTTTACATCTTCCTCTATCTCTTTCTTTAGTGTCCTGTAGTTTTCTGTGAATAGGTCTTTTACCTCCTTAGTTAAGTGTATTCCTAGGTATTTTAATTTTTTTGGTGTGACTGGTGAATGTGATTATTTTTTTTAGTCTCTCTTTCTGTAAGTTCACTATTAGTGTATAGAAATGCCATAGATTTCTTGGCGTTAATTTTGTAGCCTGCTACGTTGCTGAACTCATTTATTAAGTCTATTAGTTTTTTTATGGAGTCTTTCGGGTTTTACAATATCATGTCATCTGCAAATAAGGATAGCTTTACTTCTTCTTTTCCAATTTGGATGACTTTTATTTCCTCTTCTTGTCTAATTACAATGGCGAATACTTCCAGTACTATGTCGAACAGGAGTAGTGAGAGTGGGCATCCCTGTCTTGTTTCTGTTCTTAGGGGAAATGGTTGCAGTTTTTGCCGACTGAGTATGATGTTTGCTGTGGGTTTATCATATATGGCATTTTATTATGCTGAGGTATGATCCTTCTATTCCTACCTTGTTGAGAGTTTTTATCAAGAAAGGCTGTTGGATTTTGTCAAATGCTTTTTCTGCATCAATTGATACGACTATGTGATTTTTATCTCTCAATTTGTTTATGTGATGTATCACATTTATTGATTTGTGGATATTGTACCATCCTTGCATTCCTGGGATAAATCCTACTTGGTCATGGTGTATGATCTTTCTGATGTATTGCTGGATCCTATTTGCTAAAATTTTATTTAAGATTTTGGGATCTATATTCATGAGGAATATTGGCCTGTAATTCTCTTTCGTTGTATTGTTTTTGTCTGGTTTTGGTATTAGGGTGATGCTAGCTTCGTAGAAGAAGTTTGGAAGTGTTCCATCCTCTTGAATTTTCTGGAATAGTCTCAGGAGGATAGGTTTTATTTCTTCCTTGAATGTTTGGTAAAACTCCCCTGTGAAGCCGTCTGGCCCTGGGCTTTTATTTGCTGGAAGCCTTTTGATGACTGCTTCAATTTCTTCCATATTCATTGGTCTATCGAGCTGTTTAGATTCTTCCTGATTGAGTTTTGGGAGGTTATATTTTTCTAGGAATATATCCATTTCCTCCAGGTTGTCCAGTTTGTTAGAGTAGAGTTGTTCATAGTATTTTTCAACAATCCCTTGTATTTCAATGGGGTCTGTTGTTATTTCACCTCTTTCATTTCTGATTTTATTTATTAGGGTTCTCTCTCTTTGCTTCTTGGTGAGCATGGCTAAAGGTTCATCAATCTTGTTTATCCTTTCAAAGAACCAGCTCTTGCTTTTGTTGATCTTCTGTATTGTTTCTTTGGTCGTTTATCTCTGCTCTGATCTTTACTATTTCTTCCTTCTGCTTACATTGGGCTTTTCTTGTTGCTCTCTTTCTAACTCTTTGAGTTATTGGCTTAGATGATTTATTGCTGCTCTTTCTTTCTTTCTTTCTTTCTTTCTTTCTTTCTTTCTTTCTTTCTGTTTCTTTGTTTCTTTTTTGTTTGCAGTAGGAATGTAGAGCTATGAATTTTGCCATCAAAATTGCTTTCGTTGTGTCCCATAGATTTTGGATTGTTGTGCTATCATTGTCATTTGTTGCCATGATGTTTTCTATTTCTTCCTTGATCTCTCTAGTAACCCAGTCATTGTTTAATAGCATGCTGTTTAGTCTCCATGTGCTTGATTTCTTTGGATTGTTTTTATTGTAGTTGATTTTCAGCTTTATACCACTGTGATCTGAGAATATGCTTGATTCGATTTCTGTCTTCTTGAATTTGGACAGACTTTGCCTATGACCCAACATATGATTTATCTTTGAGAATGACCCATGAGCACTTGAAAAGAATGTATACTCTGTGGCTTTGGGTGAAATAATTTGAAGATGTCAATTAATTCCATCTGGTCTAGTGAGTCATTGAGGATTGATGTTTCTTTACTGATTTTTTGTTTAGAGGATTTGTCCAATGGTGATAGTGGGGTATTAAAGTCTCCTACTATGATTGTATTGCTGTCTATCTCTCCCGTGATATCATCCAGGAGCTTTTTTATGTATTTGGGTGCTCCTGAATTGGGTGCATATATGTTTACCATAGTTATTTCTTCTTCTTTGATTGTTCCCTTTAGTATTATTTAGTGGCCTTCTTTATCTCTTGTTATGTCCTTCACTTTGAGACCTAATTTGTCGGATATAAGTATTGCTATTCTAGCTTTTTTTCCCATTTCCATTTGCCTGAAGAACCTTTTTCCATCCTTTCACCCTCAGTCTGTGTGCATCTTTTTTTCGGAGGTGGGTTTCTTGGAGACAGCAGATATATGGGTTGTGTTTTCTTATCCAGTCCATTACCCTATGTCTTTTGATTGGAGCATTTAGACTGTTTACATCAAAGTTATTATTGATATGTATTTATTTGTGGCCATTTTTGTGTTTTTCCCCTGTGTTCTTTCTTCGCTTCTTATTGCTTTTTATAGCAGACCCTTTAGCATTTCTTGCATTGCTGATTTGGTGGTAAAGTATTCCCTTAGACCTTTTTTGTGTGTGAAGCTCCTGATTTGACCTTCAATTTTGATTGATAGTCTTGCTGGGTACAATATCTAGGATTCAGACCCTTTCTTTGTATATTTCATTCCAATCCCTTTTGGCCTGATATGTTTCTGTTGAGAAATCACTTGCTAATCTCATGGGGGTTCCGATATAGGTGACTTTCTGTCTCTCTCTGGTGGCTTTTAAGATTCTCACTTTGTCGTTGATGTTTGCCAATTTAATTATAATGTGCCTTGGCATAGGGCTTTTGGGGTTTAGTTTGCTTGGGACTCTGTGAGCTTCTTGGATTTGTTTGGGTTTTTTATTTCCTATATCAGGGACGTTTTTGTCATTTTTTCTTCCAACAGGTTTTCTATTCCTTGCTCAGTTTCCTGTCCCTCTGGAAGCCCTATTATGCGGATGTTATTTTGTTTCATGTTGTCCCAAAATTCCCTTAGGCTCTCCTCCTGCTTTTTAATTTTTTTTTCTGGAAGCTGCTCTAGTTCGGTATTTTTTCCTACCTTGTCTTCCAGCTCACTGATGCGGTCCTCTGCTTCTTCTAGTCTACTCCCGATACTTTCTGTGGCGTTCTTTACCTCAGCAATGTCACTTTTCATTTCTTCTTGGGTCTTCTTCATTTCTTCTTGAGTCTTCTTCATTTCTTCATGGCTCTTGTTCATTTTCTCTTGGTTCTTCTTCAGTTCCTCTTGGCTCTTACTCATACTGACTTCTATTCTCTTCAGCCACCCTATGACCATTTCTCCGAACTCTCTCTCTGACAGGTTGCTTGCTTCCATTTTGCTTACCTCTTTTTCTGGAGAGGCTTGTTTTTCTTTCATTGGTCTGCTGTTTGTTTGTCACCCCATGGTCTCTCTTCTCTGTGTGTCTCATTATGTAGTTCTTACTCTCCTGTGTTGATTTAAAGGCTCGAACTTCAACACAAACAGGTGCAGCACACCAGGCACTTATTTATACGTTCATTGGTTGAGTCTTTATGTGCCTTTGGGGAATGGGGAAGATGATCTACCTACTGAGCTACCTACCTGGCCAGGCCTGACCCCACTCTTTTCATAGTCCTGGGAGGATTGTGAAGGAAATAGACATGTTGTTCTGAACACCTACTGGTCACACCATTGGTGAGGGAGGGACACCCCACCTTAAATAGTATGAGATGACCCCATGCACAGAACCCACCACTGCACAGACCAGATGGACAACAGCATCTAATCACATATATTCCCAGCCCAGGAGAGGCGGCATCGCACCCCACCCAGGCTCACCCAGGGTGCAGTCAGGAGTATAGCGAGTAAGCTGGTGCTGGAAGAGGCAGGCTTGCAGCAGCAAGGGAGGAGGTGTGCCTGGTTCTCTCAGCTTGATAGAAATGATGAAAATTCATGAGGTTGATGCAGGAAGTAAATAGATTGACCTCAAGAGAGATGCCTAGGGCTTTCTGGTTGATATTAAGAAATTTCAATGCTTGGAAGAGAAAAATGCAATGTCCGTCTCCCCTGCTGACTCAATAATGATCCCGATCATGGGACCCAATGTAAAAACCCAAGAAACTTATTTTCAGTCTCGGTTTTCACTCTTGCTTCATTTAAGTATAATTTGCAATCATAAAATCCACCTGGTTGATATATCTACAACATTGTAGAAGGAAATGGAAAAAGACCTAAACCAGTGGCAAGACATCCCATGTGTGTGGTGAGGAGACAATAGTGTTAAGGTGCCAGTATCCTCAAACTGATCTTACTTCTGACCTTTCCTATCTTTTCCTTCTAGTACTTCCATTATGAGTATGTTGTTCTATTGATGGTGTCCCACAGGTCTTTTTTTTTTTAATGATATATATTATTGATTTTTTTTACACAGAGGAATGGAGAGGGACAGAAAGTCAGCAACACTGATCAGCTGCCTCCTGCACACTCCCTATTGGGATTGTGCCTGCAGCCAAGATACATGCCCTTGACCAGAATCGAACCTGGGACCTTCCAGTCCGCAGGCTGATGCTCTATCCACTGAGCCAAACCGGTTTGGGCCCCACAGGACTTTTAGGTTGTGTTCATTTTTCTTCATTCTTCTCTTCATATTGGATACTTTTATTCACTTATCAAGTTTGCCAACCTTTTTTTTTATTGCTACTTCAGATCTGCTTTTTTTTAAAGTAAGTTTTTAATTTTCATCATCATAATTTTAAAGCACAACATTTCCATTTGGTCCTTTGAACATTTTTTAAAATCTTCACCCAGGTATATGTTTATTGATTGATTTTAGTGGGAGAGAGAGAGAGAGAGAGAGAGAGAGAGAGAGAGAGAGAGAGAGAGATTTAAGAACATCAATCATTGATTGAACCCTCAACCTGGGTATGTGCCCTGATCAGAAATCAAACCTGCCCTTTCTTGGTGTATGAGGACAATGGTCCAACCAACTGAGCCACACTTGCCAGGGAGCTTTTAATTCTTAACATATGTTTTCTGGTTTGAATCTGGTAATAAAACTATGGGTCCAAATTATTGGTATTTTCATTGTATAGATAAGACAGGGCCAGAGCAATTAAAATCTATCCCCAAGGTCATCCTAGCCAGAAAATGCAGGAAGCACGCCTGGATTCTAAGGTTCCTGACCAGGCTGCCGAAAGGAGGGCCCCCTCCTTGCAGGGCACAGGGAGAGACCACCCATAAAGTCAGGGGAGGGGATAGAATGTGGGCCGCTGTCAAATCTGCTGTAAAATGCAAAACGACCTTGAGGAACGGCTTCCTTGTTTTTTATTTTCATTCATTGATTCATTTTAGATAAATTTTATAAGATTTTCTTTGAGCTGAATTAACAACATATGCTGGGGAGGAAGATGTCAAATGTTTCCACCTGCCAGTTTTTTAGAACAGCTTTGTAGTAATAGAATTCACGTCAAACAATTAATTAATTAATTAATTTTTAAAGATTTTATCTTTATTGTTCAGTTTATTAATTACATTGTTACCTCCCACCCCCCAATGTTTGCCCTTCACCTGGTACCCATTCCACCCTCCGCCCTCACCGCCCTCCACTGTCCTCTCCCATAGTTGCATGATTTTTGTCCAGTCTCTTGCTGCACTTCCCACACCCCCTTTCTCCCCAAGAGTTGTCAGTCCATTCCTTCTCCATGTCCATGATTCGGATACATTCATCAGTTTATCCTGTTCACTAGCTTATTAATTCACTTGATTTTTAGATTCATTTGTTGATAGATGTGTCTTTGTTGTTCCTAATTTACACTTTTATCTTTTTCTTCTTCCTCTTCTTAAAGAATATCTTTCAGCTTTTCATATAATATTGGTTTGGTGCTGATGAACTCCTTTAGCTTTTTCTTATCTGCGAAGCACTTTATCTGACTTCAATTCTGCATGATAGCTTTGCTGGATAGAGTAGTCTTGGTTGTAGATTCTTGCTATTTATTACTTTGAATATTTCTTGCCACTACCATCTGGCCTGCATTGTTTCTGTTGCAAAATGCGCTGATAATTGTATGGGTGCTCCCTTATAGGTAACTAACTGTTTTTCTCTTGCTGCTTTTAATATTCTCTCTTTGTTTTTTGCTCTTGGCTTTTTAGTTATGATGTGCCTTGGTGTGGTCCTCTTAGGGTTCCTATATATTGGGGTTCGGTGCACTTCTTGGACTCCTAAGTCTATTTCTTTTACCAGGTGTGGGAAGTTTTCGGTCACTATTTCTTCAAATAGGTTTTCATTGTCTTGGTCTCTCTCTTTTTCTGGCACACCTATAATTCTGATGTTGGTATGCTTGAGGTTGTGCCAGAAGCCCCTTACAATATCTTCAATTTTTTGAATTCTTTTGGTTTCTTGCTTAAAAGCTGAGTGGATTTTACCTCTTTTATTTCAAATCTTTAACTTGGTTCTTGGGGTTCTCCAGAGCATTTTAGGTCTTTGTATAATATGTTTTATTTCAGTCAGTGTATGCTTAATTTCTGGTTGGTCATTTTCATATCCTTGAAAGTCTCATTTATATCCTTGACGGTCTCGTTCATTTCCGTGTAGGACTCATTCATTTCCTCGTTGGTCTTGATCACCTCCACGTTGGTCTTGATCATTTCCTTGCAGGTCTCATTCATATCCTTGAGGGTCTTGTTCATTTCCTTGCAGGTCTTGCTTATTTCCTTATAGTTCTCCACCTTTTGGAGGACCCTCTTGAGAAGCCCTATAATAGTGGTTTTGAATTCCATGTCCAGTCGTTTTTTTCCCCCTCCATTTCTTTCACATCTGATTTCTTTCCATGTTTCTGCATGGTGGCTGCTTCCCTGAGTTGGTCAATTAGCTTTGTGTGGTAGACTTCCTACAAGGGACAGTGGGTCAGTCTCCCCAGTTACCTGAGGTGGATATGGGTTGCACAGTCTTGCTGAAGTTAAGCTCAGGTTAATCGTTGTTAGCACTTGAAGGGGTTGACCTCCAGGCCAATAGTCTGTGACATTCAGCTGTGCTCAGGTTGCATGGGCGGAGCCTCTGGGCCAAGCAGACAGCGTTAGCTCCATCCTATGCAGCCCCAGGGACTCTGTGCCAGGGGTAAAGGCCACCAGCACCTCTGAGAGAGAGCCGCTGCTGAGCTCCACCGGCTGCGGGGGAATTCAGACTCTCCCCAAATGAGTCTGCACACCCAATGTGTCACCCAGGGACGTAAAACAAGAGCAGTCTGACGATATCCCGAATGAGAGAGCAAGTTGCGAGCACTCTGCGCAGTCAGGCAGCTGTGCTGTTCCCAAGTTCACGTGCAAGCTTGCCCTCTCCACAAGCCGGCAGACCCCTCCAGCACCCGAGCTTCAGCGTGCCCTCCCACTGTCCAGTTTTTACCCCGAATGAGTGGGTTCCATGGACTTTGCCCGCAGCTGGAGAATCAGTCCAGTGGGACGTCTTTGTCTTCCTCCTGTGAGAAAACTGGCCGGTTTTCAGCCACCCACCCTATCCGCTGGCGCAAGCTCCAAACCTCTCTCTGCGTGTATCTTCAAAGCTGTCCTCAGCCACTCCTCCGAGTCACAGTGTCTTATCTTCACTTTTATTTGTGGAATTTTCACTCGGCCAGCTTTCTGGTGATTCTGGAAGGTGTTTGTTCTTTCGTTAAGTTGTAATTCTAAAATTGCTGTGTATGACGGCAAGATAGGTGTTTTACCTATGCCGCCATCTTGGTTCTCCTCACACAATTTATTGATTTAAGGTATACAATTTAATGGTCTTTGGTTTATTCAGAGTGATGCAGTCATCATCACAATAAATTTTAGAACGGATCCATTTGCTGTAAGAGAAACCACTTCCCACCTCCCAGGCTTTGGCAAGCACTCATCAACTTTGTCTTTATAGAAGACTTGCTTATTTTGGACATTTAAATATGTTTTATTGATTTTTTTTACAGAGAGGAAGAGAGAAGGAGAGAGTTAGAAACATTGATGAGAGAGAAACATCAATCAGCTGCCTCCTGCGTACACCCCCACTGGGGATGTGCTCACAACCAAGGTACATGCCCTTGAAGGGAATTGTACCTGGGATCCTTGAGTCTTCAGGCTGATGCTCTATCCACTGAGCCAAACTGGTTAGGGCTATTTTGTTTTAAATAAATGGAATCATAGCACATGATGCATTGGTGTCTGTTTTCTTTCACTTAGCATAATGTCTTCAAGGTTTATTCATGTGGTAGGTATGATTATGTCATTTAAAATATATTTCATTGATTTTTAGAGAGACAGGGGACGAGAAAGGGAGAGAAAGAGAGAAAAATTGATATGAGAAGCACTCATTGGCTGCCTTCTGCATGTTCCCTACTAGGGATTGAACCTGCAACTTGGGCATGTGTGCTGACTGAGAATCGAACCAGCAACCTTTAGGTGCCCAACCAACTGAGCCACACTGGCCAGGGCATTTCATTCTTTTTATTTTTATAAATAAGATATTTTTACTGATTTGAGAGAGAAAGGGAGAGGGAGAGAGAAACAGAAACATAAATGATGAGAGAGACTCATTGATCCACTGCTTCCTATAACTCCCTATTGGGGATCAAACTTGCAACCTGGGCATGTGCCCTGACTGGGAATCAAACCGTGACCTCCTGGTTCATAGATCGATGCTGAACCACTGAGCCATGCAAGCCAGGTTCTTTTTAATTTTTAAATTGTGGAATGATATTTCCTTGTATGCCGATACCACGTTTAATTTGCCCATTAGCTCTCCCCATTTGATGGCACAGAGCTCCTACATACCTGGGAATATTCTGGGTGGTGGAAGTACATTTTGTTTTACTTGGTGACTCTTGGTGGGCTCCTGAGTGAGGGTTGGTCACCAGAAAGACCAAGCTGAGAGGGAGGTATAGGTAAACAACTAAACTGTTGGATCGTACAACAGTATCAAAACTAGAACTAAAAGACAAAATGGACACCATCCAGAACCACAGGAAAGCTGGCTGAGTGGAAATTCTACAATTAGAAGAAAAGAGGAAAGCACACTGAGAATCAGAGGAACTGCAAAAGCCTGAGGTACGGAGATGCGCCCATGTGGAGAGGAAGGGTGGCAGAGTGTGTGATTGGCTTTCTAAAGCCGTAGGAGGCAGAGGCTCCCAACTGCACTGATCTCCAGTCCTGGGTGAGATGCTGAGAAACCAGACTCATTCAGGGGGAATCTGGACTGTCAGGAAAAGGGAAAGCACACTGACTCGGGAGCTGCGGAAGGCAGAGGTCCGGAGGCACACGTGCAGAGAAGCTGAGTGCGCGTTTGGCTTTCTAAAGTGGGAGGTAGAAAACAGCTCCCGGCTATGCTGAACTCCAGTTCCAGGCAAAGTTCCAGGAACCCCGACTCATTTGGGGCGAAACTGGACTGTCCAGCTTCGTTTGAAACTCGAGGTCAGCTTGCTCTCAGAGGTGACTGCAGTGATTACCAAGGGACACTGAGACCTGGGTGCCTCGTGGGGCAGGGCTGATGGGAAGCCAAGGCTGTCGGCTCCGCCCTGAGACTCCGTCCCATTCAAGCTGAGCACAGCGGCTTTTGCAGTTTTGCAAGTCTTGCCTCATAAGAGTGTTTCCACCACAGAAGTTCTCCCAGTAGACACAGCTGAAGAACTCAGGGAAGCAACAAAAATGCAGAGACAAAGAAACAGATAAAAAATGAAAGAAATCGAGGAAAGCGAATGACTAGCTGTAGAGTTCAAAACCCCGGTTATGAGGCTTTTCAAGAGTTTCCTAGAAAAGGCCGATAAATTTAGTGAGACCCTCGAAGATATGAAAAAGGACCAACTAGAAATTAAATATACACTGCCTGAAATAAAAAATATTATACAGAGACCTAACAGCAGAGTAGAGGACTACCAGAATCAAGTCATAGATTTAAAATACAAAGAAGCAAAAAACATTCAACCAGAAAAGCAAAAAGATAAAAGAATCCAAAAATTTGCAGATAGTGTAAGAAGCTTCTGGGACAACTTCAAGCATACCAACACCCGATTTATAGCGGTGGCAAAAAAAGAGAGAGAGCAAGATACTGAAAACCTATTTCAAGCAATAGTGACTGAAAACTTCCCTCACCTGGTGAAAGAAATAGACTTACAAGTCCAGGAAGCACACAGAACTCCAAACAAAAGAAATCCAAAGAGGACCACACCAAGACACATCATAATTAAAATGCCAAGAGCAAAAGACAAAGAGAGAATATTAAAAGCAGCAAGAGAAAAACAGTTAATTAAACTACAAGGGAGCACCCATACAATCATCAGCTGATTTCTCAACAGAAACTATGCAGGCCAGATGGGAGTGGCAAGAAATATTTAAAGTGATGAAAAGCAAGAACCTACAACCAAGATTACCAAGCAAAGCTATAATTCAGAATTGAGCGTCACATAAAGAGCTTCACAAATAAGAAAGAGCTAAAGGAGTTCATCACCACCAAACCAGTATTATAGGAAATGCTAAAAGGTATTCTTTTAGAAGAGGAAGAAGAAGAAAAAGGTAAAGGTAAAAAAAATGTCTATCAGCAAATACATGTCTATCAACAAGTGAAACTAAAGGTCAAGTGAATAAAAACTCTGATGATCAGAATAAGCTGGTAAATATAATGAACCAGGGACATGGGAAGGGAGTGGACTGACAATTCTCGGTGGGAAAGTGGTGTGGGGGGTGCGGGAAGAGACTGGACATAAATTGTACATCTATGGAAGAGTATGGGGGGGGAGGTAAGGGCACAGGGTGTGGTGGGAACTGGGTGGAGGGGTGTTATGGGGGGAAAAAAGAGGAACAATCATAATAATCTGAACAAAAAAGATTTATTAAATTAAAAAAAAAGACCAAGGCATGATTACATGCCTTGGAATCTTCAGCCCCAACTCCAAACTTTAGGAAGAGGAGAGGGCCTGGAAATGGAATTTATGATGGATCATGTCTATATGTGTTGCAGCCTCCATAAAAGTCATAAATGTACAGGGTTGGGGAGCTTCTGGGTGGTGAACATATGTTAGGGCTGGGACAATGTCTGCCTGGGAGAGGGCATGGAAGCCCTGCACTTCCTCCCATAGACCCCATGTCTTCCATCTGGATGTTTTTCTGTATCCTTTATCATATCCTTTTTAAAATTTATTTTTATTGTTGTTAATCTTCACCCAAGGATATTTTTCCGTTGATTTTTAGGAGAGTGGGAGAGAGAGGGAAAGAGAGAAACGCTGATGTGAGAGAAACACATCAATTGGTTGCCTTCTGAACAAGCCCTGTTAGGGCTCAGGCTGAGGAGAAGCCTGCACCCAAGGTATACGCCCTTGACTGGTATCGAACCTGGGATCCTTTGGTTTGTAGGCCGATGCTCTATCCACTGAGCCAAACTGACTAGGGCTATCATGTCCTTTTTATAACAAACTGGTAAATGTAGTAAACTACTTCCCCAAGTTCTGTGAGCTGCTCTAGCAAGTAAATTAAACCCAATCAGGGGTCATGGGAACCTCTGATTTATAGCCAGAAGCACAGGTGACCTCTGGGCTTGTGATTGGCATCTGAAGTATTGAGGAACTGAGTCCTTAACCAGTGGAGTCTGATACTATGTCCAGGTAGCTAATGTCAGACTGGAGTTAAACTATAGGACACCCAGCTGGTATCAGAGAACTGATTGGTATGAGATAACCTTTATAGTTCTGGTGTCAAAAGTGCTATGAGTGGGGTAGTTGTGTGAGAGTAAGGGAGAAACACAGTAAGGGAGGAAGATGGAGTTTTTCCTACTAACCTGAGTAGACTATATCTATAAGTGGGATTTTGGGGTTATATAGTAAGTCTACGTTTATCTTTCTTTTTTACTTTAAAAAAGTTTTTATTGATTTCAGAGAAGGCAAGGGAGAGGAAGAGAGTGATAGAAACATCAATGTTGAGAGACAATAATTGATCGGCTGCCTCCAGCACACCCTACCCTGGGGACGGACCCTGCAACCTGGGCATGTGCCCTGACCGGGAATTGAACTGTGACCTCCTGGGTCATAGTTTGATGCTCAACCACTGAGCCCCACAAGCGGGGCTAGGTCTTCTTTAATATCTTTCAACCACGTGCTGTAGTTTGCAGAGTATATTTTTAAATTTCTTTTGCTAAATCCATTCCTAAGTATTTTATTCTTTGTTCACAATGGTAAACAAATGGCCCATGGATTCCCACCAGGGTGCGGTGGCTTTCACAGAGCACCTGCTGTCTGGAGAGTCGCCACACCAGCTCAAAGCCCTTAGAGAATGGGAAGTGATGTGCAATTTGCAAGTGAGGAAACTGAGGCTCAGTGGAGAGAAGTATTTCATACCAAGTAAATGAGGGCTGTAGGCCTTTCTGGCCTAGAAAATGAGATGTGTTTCCAGTGTTACTTGAACTTTGAGCCAGGTTAGGGAAGCCTTTTAGAGGAGATAAATATGGTCAAGGGTGAATGTGGCAGGGAAACTCCCACTTTGAAAATGTCCCCAAGTCTGGGTAGTTTTATTTCTTTAGTTATTAAAAAATGTTTCTTGGTTAATCCTCACTCAAGGATATTTTCCCATTGATTTTTAGTGATAGTGGAAGGGAGAGGGAGAGGCAGAGAGAGAAACATTGATGTGAGAGAGACACATCGATTGGTTGCCTCCCACATGAGTCCGACCAGGGCTTGGGTATCAAGCTTGCAATGGAGGTTTGTGCTCTTGTCCAGATTGAACCCAAGACCCGTCAGTCCTCGGGCCCACTCTCTACCCACTGAGCCAAACCAGGTACGGCAGCTGGGCTGTTGAACTCACCCTGTGCCCTGAGGAGTTCCCTGAACCTCAGTTTCCTCCTAAATGGAGAATTGCATGGCTGTCTTCTCACACTTCCCTGAGACTCTGACAGGTGAGCTGGTTGGGCTCCCGATGTGGAGTCTACAGTCAGGAAATAAAATGGATTCTGTGTTTTTTAAAAAATTTATTTTATTTATTCATTTTAGTATTGTTTAAAAATATTTTTATTGATTTTAGAGAGGAAGGGAAGGGGAGATTGAGAGAAACATCAACGATGAGAGGGAATCACTGACTGATTTCCTCCTGTAGTCCCCCTAGTGGGGATCGAACCTGCAACCCGGGCATATGTCCTGACCAGGATTCGAACTGTGATCTCCTGGTTCACAGGTCAATGCTTAACCACTGAGCCATGCCAGCGGGACCATTTTAGTTTATTTTTAATTAAAATTTTTAAATGTTGACATTATGACAGGAGTCCTCCTTCCGTCTTTGCTTACTTCCACCTTCCTGCTTCCTTGTCCTTTACCAAGTTATAGTCCATATCCATGGGGTTGAACATCTTGTGAGAGCAGATGGTGCTTTTCATCTTTTCCTCTCCCTTTTGCCCAGTCATGAAACAATAAAACAAAGGGACTTTACAAACATTTTTGCCTCGTTTTAAAAGCATTTTAAGCTACTGAAAGTCAGGGACATTAAGCCGTGAGCCCACATCCTGTGGTTTCAGCTGATAATCTTGAACTTCATGCTCTCAGGCTTAGGAACACACATGTACTGACCTGGAGAGATTGATTCTTATCTGATTGCAGGGGGTGGTGTGAAGGAAGCATGTTATATAAGAAGGCAGCAGGGGCTGACATTCATCACTCACAGGAAGGCCAGCAGCCATGGAATCGAATATGGGAATCTTTCTTCTGTGTACTGGTGCCTTTGCATTTCTACAAGTGAGCCATGCAAATAC